>UYJD01000010.1:9494-46921 GCA_900618795.1 Cyanodermella asteris
CAAGAGGCTATACATCTTGTCGATCAGCGGGCCCACGTGAAACGCCTCGACCACAAACTCCTTTAACGGGGCGGTTTCGAACACGAAGCTTTCGTGCCCAGCGGTCTTGACAGTGGTCTCCAGAGCTATAATCAGTCACATGATGGAGCTTGAATCAGATCACCGAAACATACGTATCGTGTTTTCAATATCGAACGCATTGCTGGGCATGAATTGACAATGATACTACGACAGGAGAGTGGGTCATGGTCAGGAGTCATTTGAGGCCATTCAAATGACCTGCGGGGCCGCTAGAGGTGCCACTGAATGCAGGGTCGAAGTCTCGAAAGAAGACACGCGGCTACGAAAGCATGTCGGCATGCTGAGACCAAGTACAGGGTGGACACAATCAAGCCAAGGTATGGTGAGTGACAGTGATAGATTTGTCCAAGCATCTTTCGAATCCCTTTGCAATCATCTGCATCACACAGGTATGAGCTGATACTGCGCAGCTAATGTTCTCCCACCGTCCACGGTTTGAAGATGTTTTGTGTCGAAGCCGAGAGCAACGCTCAATCTAGGTGCAAACTGTAAGGCCTGTCAATGCTGTCAGCTGGATGTGTATGTACGTGTTTGCTAGCAGCACTCACACGGGTGCTGAAATCTCCAAGGCCATCTCATCAGTGTGTGTGAGAAATTCGTTCCGTCATCCGTCATCCATTGTTCTTTCGTTCAGTGTTTCGTGAAGTAGGATCGCATTCCGAGAGTGGAGTTTGACCAGATACATCATGTCATCGAGCTGTTACCCAGCTGAGCAGTCGGCTATGCTCTAAGAAGCAGGTTCGGCGTCACTAGCTGCGTAGATGCGGCCGAGCTGACCATAGACGTTTGGCTTGGTGCACTGCTGGGACCAGGGACCGTCACGACATGCGGCCTCGTCCACATGGACAGGGACAGCCTCTTCAACTGGGGCAGGTTCGGCATCACGAACCACGTAAAGGCGACCGAGCTGACCATAGACGTTTGGTTTAGTGCACTGCTGGGACCAGGGACCATCGCGGCATGGATCGTCCATGTGGAGTGGGACACCGGTTGCAGCTTCGGCGGGCACAGTCTCGGTGGGCGAGATATCGAACGGCGCAGCGAAGACGGCAAGAGGACCGGCAAGGGCGAGAATAAAGGTGACGAAATGCATCGTGATCGTCAGTTCGTTCTTGTGGTTGTGTTTGTGGGGTGTCTTTGGAAGTAGCGGGTTGGCCTTGGACTAGGGATCGCTTGTGGAGCTGTCTGCGACAAGAGTGAAATTGTGAGAATCGAATGCATGCTGGAAGGAAATAGGGATCTTTATAATGGGGCTGCATGCGATAATCGATAGTGAATGCGTATTGTGAAGCGTCGAACAGTATCTCGAAATGAGACTTTGCCACTAGCTCCGGTCGAATCTAGAAACGTCTTCAGACTCTTCTCGTACACTCAGTGCAACAGTGATACAAGTAGGCAAGTTGGCCGGCGTCATTGTGAGGAACTCGGATGAGAGAGCGGCTCGCGGCCACGCGTGAATTGATCGTCTCCTGCTTATGAGTGCTGTCTTTGAGAGACGCAAAGCAACCCCAATGCTGGGAAAGACAATCTGACAGAACTCATCAATCTGAATCCAAGCAAAGAAGTGAAGGAAGAGCGCACGATCAAACAACTTCACAGAGGGATTTTGAATGCACACCACGGAGTAACAACTGTTTGGCTGAATCACATTTGGAAAATTCTAAAACATAGCCTTGCCGTCAACAAGGTCTCCTGCAGAGTGTTGAAACACGCTTAATACAAGCCGAGCTGGTATTGGACCCTCTGCCTGCTCAATGGAGCTGGCTTCGAGTGGCAATGGTCATTGTGTAGAGCTTGCCGGCGGTACTGAGGCGATGGCCACTGTTTGCGGACCAGCCCTGTCACCAGGCTTTCTGTACTCGAGTGCCGGTATGGTTCTCGAGATCTGCCGATGCTCAGGTTTCAATACGGATCATACTGAAAAGGGCTAATTGTGCTGACAATAAAGGGCAAAGATAGATTCTGAGTGGTACGGGTAAAATAACAGTTGGACATTGCTGACGATGGTTCGATTTGATCTGAACACAAATGGTGCAAAGAATAATACGGCCGAGCATTCACAAGATAAACCAGGATTGGCTACACACAGATTCAACGACTCTCTGTGCAGATCTTGGGGAGGAAGATGTGAGCTCTTGACAAGGTAGCTGTTTGTCATGCATATGACGGGCGGTGAGCGAAAGTTTGGTGCGCTTGAAATTCAAGCTCCCACGTCACACACAGCACTGTCTGTCAACGAGCTTATACCGAGCCAGCGGTCAAATCCAAAGCATCACAAGCCATTCCAATGCTAAGCACATAGCGATCCACGGACGTCAATTGGAACATCATCGAAGCGACCGCCGATTTGGCGTTGCTGCAAGTCCGCTTTGTTTCCATTGGATGCCGCGGGGCTTGCATATCTCACGACACCAACCTAGATGCAGACAAGCAAGCATGCAGGGTTGGCTTCTCCGCTTTGACCTCTTGAGTGAATAGATAAGAGAGACCGCCCGGCCCGCCATGCGTGAATACATTCCGCCCCCCATTCTCGTGATTCTCTCCAGCTGCTCAACACCTCACACATACACAAAGGCCGTAGAGTCTCAAACAAGACAACAATCGTGACAATTTCGAAAACATGTCTGGAAAGGGTGGTAACTCTGGTGCTTCTGGCAATGCCGGCTCCGGATCAGGAGGCTACAACACCACCAGCAGCGGTACCAACAGCCGGGGCAATCACTACTGCAGCCGCGACTACGGCAGCAGCGCAAGTAACAGCAACTCATACCACTATTCCAACAAGTAGGTGGTGGTTCTGACAGGCTCTTTGCAATCACTGTTTGTTCGAAAGGTGGACGAGGTGGCTAACGGCATTGACAGCGATGGGTCGTACTACTACTCCAACCCCAATGGCAGCACGTACTACAACAGTGGCAACGGATATTCTAGCTACAAGCGGGGCAAATAGATGGGGCGAGAAGATAGACATCCCGTGTTCGAGCTGTCGTGAATACGTGCATCTACATGCAGCATCAATCTGACTGCGCCGACGAGAATTTGCACCGGTTCCGTCGCCCATACGAAGCGAAGTTGATACCGGGCCATGAAAACTCTGACGCTCCCCAACGAAAGATGGTTCTTATCAATCCTGTCCCTGTCAAAAAGATGTGTACAGCTGAAGAATCGAAATCTCGCTCTTCATGATCTCCTGTCCTCTACTGCAGTTCATAGTTCTGACTCACAGCCCCTTTTCCATCTTGGCTGTACAAGGCCAAGAAGTGCGTCGGATCCAAATTGAACAGACCAGGCCAGTGAGCCGGGCTGGGACCAATAATCGTGCTGGGCCCCCAGTTTTGGCCACCGTCGGTGCTGACGACGACCTTCATATCGCCCCCATCATAACCTTTGCCGACGTCGTGGTCCTCATTGGTCATGAACGACGCGACGAGGGTTCCCCAGACGTTGTATACCTGCGGGGCACCGGCAGTGCCGGTGCGAGGAGTATAGAGGCGGCGACGCCCACCCCAGGTCAGGCCGTCGTCTTTGGAGTAGACGGCGTCGACGGTGAAACCGGATGGAGCTTCGGTATTCTCAAAGACGCAGCTAAAAAGAGGTCAGTATGTCAAAGAGATCAAGATGCGATGGGGACTCAAACTTACATGAGGCCGCCGTTGTTGTCAGTAGGAGCAACGCCGGTCATGCCGTCCCGTGTGGTGATGCCCTGCCCCGAAACCCCAATCCGGTCTCCAAAAGTCTTACCACCATCTTTCGAAATCCTCATCAAGCTATCTTGATCCGCCGCCTCGTTCTCCGCGCTATAATAGACTTGCAAACTACCATCCCGAGCGATCCTCAAAAAGGGTTCCCATAGACCATTGACGCCCTTCGGGACTCTCTCATCGACCGTGCTCAGGTACCTGTAACTCACACCCCCATCCGTCGAATAGCTCAACGAGATCCTGAAATAAGTATAATGCAAATCCGCTCCCGTCCGATCATGGTTCCGATACGCGAATATGACAGTGCCATCCTGGAGCTGCAACGGGAAGGCATTGTCAATGTCGTGGGTGGCGGTGTCACCGCGGAAGACCTCGCCCAGGTGAGTCCACGAGCCGCCGTCGTCGGTCGATTTGGCGGCGCGGAGGACTTGTTGGGGCCCGTCGGCGGCGGCGTACCCGGCGATCAGGGCGCCGTCGTTCATGCGGCTGATGCGAATGTATTCGCCGGCGGGATCGAGAACGATGGGGTCGCCGTGCTTGACGACCTTGGAGCCGGTGCGAGGGACGAGTGAGGTCGGCGCGGAAATGGCGACGCTGGCGAGTGCCAGGGCGGTGATTAGGAGGCGGGTAAAGGGACCAAAAGCCATGCCTGCAAAGCTTCCTGAATGATGAACTTAAAAAGCAAAAACAAAAGTGACTGGTCGACAGTTCATGGGAGGCAGACGTGTCGGGCGAAAAGAGAGGAAAAGAAAATGGGTTGGAAAAAATTGTAGGCAAGAGGAACGAAAGCGGTCCAAACTCGAGATATACAGCTTTCATAGCTTTTCCGCGGATGTAGCTACATCTTGAGTGAAACGACGAAACGTCAAATTTCGACTTACAACCCAATAGTCTCACTTCCAACTTGAGCCAATATCCATCGCCGGAGACAGGAGGCCACAGAACAGTGGGTGCAACATCAAGCTATGTGGGTGGCCAAAAGCACGTGTGTCGCGATTCGCGACAGCTCAGCCTTAGTACCAGCTTGTTCGACAACTGGTAATCCGCCGTCTGGGTGCTGCGGGTCGATTGTTTCAGGAATCATTATCGTATTTCCTCGAGACCTGAGTGACTGTACTAGGGGCGCAACCGCGCAAGCTTGTGAGGGTTTATATCTACGGTTGCATCCGACCCGCCGTCGCAGAAATCGTTGGGGCGATATCATTTTGTCCCAAGGAAAGCTGATTGGCTGCATCGTCATATGATTCAAGGCCATGTGCTTGTTGGAGTATAGATGCAAAGAAAGCTCAGCCATAGTCCCATGGTAAGGTTGCGTTGTTCGCCCTGAGATCGTTGTTGGACGGAGATTTGGCGCATCGACATTCGGGTTTGCACTTGCCGGCTTGCAGGGCTCTGATTGTTTACTTTCAGAAAGCCGAATCGTCGAGGCTGTGAACTAGTATCGAACGTGAGGCGAATCAAGCACTAAACCCTTCAATGAACGTGGTTTTGATCAGATAGAAAATAAGATGCACGAGTCGAATGATTTCACAACTGATGTTTAACTTATCTTGATGGGATCGTTCATTGCACGTGCATGACCGGCGCCTGGGCTTGAACCCGTCGGTGCCTGAAGATTCGCTAATGTACAGAGGTCTATAGTTTGTTTCGAAATTTCATCATCAGTGTCAGGTTCGGTTGGCGTAGACGTCCTCCGGCCTTGCCCGACTGAGGTAGCCGTTCCTGCTCGTAGCCGTTCCTGCTCGTAGCCACAGTAGCTCCAGGCTTGGCGTTATGCGTTCAATCATTTGGTGTGAAACAGAGCACTTGGCTCCATCCGATGCTGACCATGTACCGGCCTCGATATGGCTGACCAGCAGCCTGGAGTGCAATGCAGAATCCAGCCAATGCGCCATCTATCGGGCCGTGGTTATTCGGGTATCGTCCGTCGCTTCCAAGCTTCCAAACTCCTGAGCGCCTTGTTAAACTCCAAAACATAAAAAAGGAAAATTTGATGCAGCTATTCGTGAATGTCCTCGCTCTTGTCTCTGGATTGAAGTCGTGGTGTGGCGGCGCTTGGACGCCTCTCAATCCCGCGTTTTTCCTTGTTCGAGTTGGACAGAGTACGTTTGAGTACGTTGAATGTACTTCTCAGACGACCCGTTTTCTCGCTCGCCTTGTCAACGTGACTGGCCCCGTCGAGCGTGACAGGCTTGTGTTTCACGATCCTGCAGAAGAGCGTGGAAAGAAGCTTCTCTCCATTATGATCGTAGAGTGGCAGGTAGCGGTAGCCGTTTTCGAGGTCACTGAGTTTGGCAGTGAAAGTAGCTAGAGGAGCCGCATTGGCATTGTTAACCGGATTCTTGCCGTCAGGCGAGCTCCACACAGACCATCGGACGAATACCAAGCTGGGGTATCGCGTTTCTAGGGAGAGCTTGAAAAGGTCGTTGAACTCTGGGTTGTAGCCGTTGCGTTCCACGATGCAGCTTCTACGTCGATGAGGTGCGCCAATGCCAGCAGCCCCACCACGAGATGCATCTTGTCCGCCTTCGCCGCTCGCGATTCCTGTCTGCTTGTCCTCTGCGCAGAGAAGTTCAATGTCAACATATGGGCTGGACACGGTTTCAGGGTGGGCATGTTTCGGCCGGGGCAGCTGCTGGCCAGATATCAACTCAAGCGTGAATCTAATGTGTTGCTTTGAACCCTTTAGCTGGCTTAGTGTGTCGTCAACATTGTCCAAAATCACGCCGGTTCGCAACTCCTTCGGCTTCAAGACGTAGCCTCTGCTGTCGGCCTGGCTGGCAAACATGGCGTCGTTCAATTGCATACCGAGATCGTATGTCTGCCAATTGAGTGCAGCCATTTGCACGCCCTTCCGCCAAGCCAACAAAGGGTTGAAGTTTGACGATCGAATGCGCTTTTTCCCGGGATAAATCCGCATGAAATACTTGGCATTGTGTTTCTCGACTTTGTGTCCGGCGTCAGTCTCGCGGCAAAGTGCTTCGAAGTCGCCCTCATTCAGAGAGAAAACGTGGTTGAATGTCCTTGCCTCGGGGAATGCAAAGCCACGGAATTTGTACCCCGATGTATAAGTCCCGAGCTCGCCCAACGTTTGTATGATCTTGCTTTTATGGGGTTTTGTTGCGGACCGAGGTGCAATGTTCTCGCCATCGGCCCCGTCGCTTTCGTCAGTGCTACTGGCGGCAACGGAGCTTGAGATGCTTGGCCGTGGAGCGATGCGCAGCGTGAGCTGCAAGTCCAGCGGTGCCAGCGTCGGTGGACTGGATAGAGGCGGCAAGTCAGCTGTCGTAATAGGTTGGCGAATCTGAGGAGAACTCATGCTACGTTGTCTCCTATTGTGGCCAAAATGTGTGGCGCCAGACGTAGTGGGCAGGCTAGGAGTGATAGCCCCGTCGGTCGAGCTGGCTTTCACCTTGATCAAAATCCGATGTTTGAGCTCTTCGGGGGATGGCATGCTGCGGAGATCATTGACGGGGGTCTTGATGAGCTTTGCACCCAAGGTTTGCTCCATGATGTCTCTCATGAGCTGTTGTTGAGCTGGATTGCAGTGGACTTCGAGTGAAAGTATCAGAGGATGTTCGCTCTTAACGAAAGCATACTTCTCGATGATGGTGATGCAATCTTGGAATGGCACAGCCGTGGTCATGGTTCTGCCATGGGTCACAATAGGCCGTCCGTCATCACCATCCCAGCAATCAATCTCGACGCACCGGCATCCCTTCTTGAGAGCAATCGCATATGCCTCGGTACTGGAATGACCCGCGACTTGTCTTCCCATCAAATATGTATTGTGAGAGCTGGACACAAAATATTGTGTCAATGGTTGGTCCAACTTTGGCGCGTCGGTCATGGTCCTCAGGGTATCGTTCGCACTCGAACCCAGGAATGCTGAAAATCCTTCCAAAGTCATGATTCTGGGACCAATGGTTGTTGGGCTGTCATTCGCACCATCCTCGATTGGTTCGGCGAATTCATTGAAAACTTGGGCCCACCGAAGCTCATCCAGTTTTTCAACACCTTGTGAGATTTGTAAAAAGCGGAAGAAATTTAGCTCCGAAAGACCTCCCGTCTCCTTCTCACGTATGTAGTCGTTGAATAATTTGATAATCTCTGGACGTTCTTTGAGTCGGCGAAACAGCTCGCGGAACTCATCATATGTGAGTTTGCCCTTGCGTTGAACATCGACTTTCTCGAATTGATCCCTCAGCCATTCGGGGTTGCAGTCCATGTGAAGACTTCGGGACACGGTTTGCACTCCCAAGAGGTCCATTGCATCTGGCCGGGGACCTGCTGGATTGGAGGCTGCCAGCTTTCCCATTTCGCGCTTCCAGAGTTCGGGCAGAATCTGGTCGTATTTGCCTTGCCGACCCGACGATAGACCTTGCATGATATTCTGCCGGCTTTGGATGATATTCCGCAAATTCGTGGTCCATTTCTCGAAGGTTTTCTCGTCGGGAGCCACCAAATGCATTGTTTTGGCTGGTCGGCCTTTCACCCGATTCGGATCGGTGTAAACGATGGTGAACCACCGAGGTTCCCATTCATCAGGTTTGCCGAGCTCTTGCCGGAAGATCCGAGCTTCTGCCCGTGGTCGGATCTCGAGAATGTCATCAACGTATAGTCGCTTCGTGGTTTCTGTAGGATGCCATGATATCTTGACCGAGCTCGGATCCAGTGCAAATGTGAAGTCTCTATCCTTCTTCTTCGTGACCTTGGTCAATCTAGTCCCCTTTTGCAAAGACTTGTCCACAATGCCCTCGTTGACGATGACATAGCTATTATCAGGATCGGTCAAGGGTTTGGCCTGACCAGATGCAGAGGCATTTACCACCCGAGGGTAAGCAGAAGAGGACTCGCTGATTGAGGAGAAGGACACATTTAGGATGCTGTCTGGCAGCTGGAAGGACTCGGCCATCTCTAGACTCTCGTGGTCCGCTGTGCTGTTGGCGGCGCTGGACTGGCGACGCATGACAAGCGGGCCCGAGCTCTGATCTCGGTCGCGGTCAACGACATTGTTGGAGGACTGCCGGTGGCGAAGTAGACGGTTGGGCGCATTCATGGCGCTGCGAGAAACCCTTCGGATCAAACCAGGCTTGCTGTGACTTTGAGGCGAAGGTTCCGGAATTTGCTGAGGGACCACCGCTGGGGAGGACACGGCAGAGTCGGGTAACTGGAGAGGGGTGAGACAGTGTGAAGGAAGGGTCCTTGCCTGCAAGGCATCGGGAGAGGACTGTGTAGATGTGCCCGTCGGACTAGACGTCAAGGATGGGGCAACAGGGCTGAGGTTTGACATCGCCAGAGGTTGCATGAGGCCGAGTTGCACCAGCTTCGAAGGTGTCTTGGGTTGAGGAGCGACGGCGGGCGCCCGGCTATGAGCCATTGGCGAGACCGAGCGAGGAGTCGAGGCGGAGCTCATGGTAGAGCTAAGGGAAGAGTGTGTCGTGGTTGAAAATGTTGCGAGAAAAGTTGTGAAATGGGCGTAGTGCAGACGCGGATGGACGCGAGCAGGGCTGGTCAGGGAACAAATGTACCATGGCTACTCGACCTCGCGAGGTGACGGATATCCTGATGTCCATTCTCACCTTTCAAGCTCTTGCACCATGGTTCTTGCTGCCAGGCGGTAGCAGATGTTATTGGTCCAGTATTCAACGGCCTCAGCGATCAGAGGTAAACATCTCGGGGAATGAGTGAGCAGTATCGAAGCCTGGAAAGGAAGGCAAATAAGAAAGACTATGAGCAGTCGGATGGTGTGAGAGAGCTGCGCTAGAAGGCGGATGTTGTACCAAGAATGGCTCGCTGGCTAGGTAGGCAAGAGGTGCGTTGGCGTTGTTTGAGATCCGTATAGGGAGGATGAGTGCAACGATTTCGTACCGGAGTTCAGGAGGGAAGCTGTATACTCCAGGGATGACGCAGCACAGACGCTGACGAGAGTGTAGCAGATTTCTGGCTGGTTGCTGGTTGCGGGGCTGGCAAAGGCATAAGCCGTGAACAAAGAGCTGTGAGAGGGTTTACTGACGGGAATGCGTTCTCGGCGGTGGTAAGAGAGAGGAGTATGGGCGCGGTAGGTGGGTGGATGAGGGACAAAGTGAGCAGCAACGGACACGAAGTTGGAGATGGCGGATATTATTGCGGCGTTGAGTCAAGCGTCAGAGAAGCGGTACTTGCGGTAGTTATTTGAAGGTCGTGCGCGCGCGCACCGCAAATTCCTTCGACACAAAGCTTCGTCTTGGGAGCCGGTCATATTGTCGTCCAGGATGCGTCTTTGTATTGGTCAGAAATAGATTACTGGTATGGCGGATCCGATACCGCGGAAGGAACCTAAGTTACAAGACAAAAACATCTTTGGCTCTCAGCTGCCGATACCAGGCTCGACCTGCCACGGAACTTGATTTTGGCAGCACTGCACTCGGGCCAGCGACTTTCGAGACTCTCCGAGGACTCGCAGGTTACACATGTCCGTTAGAAAAGAGGGGTTCTGGTCTGGTCTGAAAACAGGTGGCCCCCCTTGGGACGGCGACGACAACGACAACAAGCTGGGCAAAGCCGCAGAGGACAGGCAACGTCGGTCCTGGCGGTTTAACAAATTGTCGTGACAAGACATGGCAAGTAAGTCGGTAGTACAGGACGAAGTGTCGAGAGCGGGCAGTTGCACTGATTGCAGCCTTTGAGTGCTGACCGACAGTAGCAGCGAAATAATGACGGTGCAAGTTAGCCGAAGTAGCGATGTGCGTGCCAGCACACGTTCAGCTGCCAGTACAACTTGAAAAGCAAGCAACTGAGAAGGCAGGACTCTTTGCTCTTGCCCTGCCTAGGCGCTGGTCTGGCACAACTTCGCAGGGCGAGGAAAGGGCGGCGCAGCGAGGGGAAGTTGAGGAAAGAGCAAGGAGCGAGCTGATTCCTGTCCTGTTTCGCAATCGGCCGGCGCGCAAAACACGGAGGGCGACAAGCGGAACACGGAGGCCTCGGAGCGTAAGAAACAGAAAAGATACAGGACCGCCCCAGAGCTGCACTGCTGCAGGCCAAGCTCTTCCCCATACTGTCCCAATTTTAGTGCCGTCCCTGACCAGCCTCTAAACCGCAAGCGGAGCAGCCGCAGGAGCTGCGTCAGTGGGCTGCCCGGTCCTCGGGTGCGCCGAAAATCACAATGGAAAACTGAGAGACTGAAGTGCCGTGCTCCGTTTTGTCATCGGCGCTGGCCTCGATGAGAGATCTGCCTCTGCAGTAATGCGTCGTTCCCGCGATATTTCGCTCCCGTGTCGCAAACGTAAGTCGATGCTGTCGTCATATTAAGGAGCAGAAGTTCATCAGTGAATGTTATTCCTTAGATTTTCGCCTTTTTGCAATGAAATTCTGTTGCGATCTTCTATCCCCGGAAGCGTGTTGTGTCGCACCAGTGTCGAGGAGGAAGCTGCGAAGCGGCCTCCCACTGCCTCGTGAGCAAAGGCAGGCGCGATCAGCTTTCAGCCTCAGACTTGGGCTGTGGCAAACTGGAACCCAACCGAGACCAGATGGCCGGCCGTGGAAGCGTCCCTGTCTTGCACACATACGCCTTCTCTTCCTCCCAGAATAGCAGACGCATAACGCCACCGGAAAACGAGCTACAGCGGCCTTCCTAGGTCTCGAGGTGAGACGATTACTAAAACTCTGTCAATAACGTGAACCAGACAACACCCTTGTCGTTGCTGCGCTACGATATTGTGGTACTCGCCATGCGGCCAATGCCTGTCGTGTAGATGTGCATATTCTGGCTCCAGCTGTCATCGACTAACTAGCCTTGCAGCCCATGTCTGACTGGCCAGCTGCATGACCGGGTTGATGTAAAATCGCCCCCTGTTCAGAGCCCGATGCTTCACAAAGCAGGCCTCGGGACATCGATGTCTTGCAGTTGTACGAACAGATGTCGAACATCAGGTGAGCAGGGCTACTTTGACACGAACGGCGTGCCCCGCTGCAGCCTTTCTTCGAACTAGCATGAATCACCTCTATCGGAGGTCGCGACAGGCCAGACAGGGTTTACTGCAGCCTGCCGATGAAGTTTTAGTCTACACAACCGTGAACCAGGTGCAGTTTAAAATCCCCACTGGAATTATTACAGATGGACGAATCAGCGCCCAATCGCGAATGACCAGCACCGCCATTATTGATGCACTGTGTTTGCCTCCCTGTGCTCTGGCACAGCAAAACATTGTTGCGCCTGTCCAACGACCGCTCACCGCTCTGAGACCAGACATGCTGAGGTGCGTCGGGTTGTCTCTCATCCTGAGCAGATTTCCGAGAACAGGGCAAGAGACAGCCACACCCAGCCGCTTCAATTCAGGAAATGCTGCACAGCCGTTCAGGCCGCTTGACCGGCGATACTGCGTACCCAGCATTTGGTAGATCCTCTGCACTGGGTTCGCCTGGGGCTCAAGACACATCCCTGCAATGCAACGTTTCCACGTTTCTAGCACGAGCACGCCGCCAGTAGGACGCGGCACGTCGCTCCTTCGAGACGTCTCTGCTCTCGGTTTCCAAGCGGAGATGCTTGTGCGCAACAGTGTCATACTAGGGATCCGATGCGGAAATAAGTCTTGGCTACAGCCCCTGCGGTCGTCAAAGTGGGCTATATCCTATCGTTTTGCGTCTCGCTGGAGTCGTGCCCACCGGTGGCCCATTCAAGCTTTGGACAGGCCATTGCATTACACTACTCTCATCCAAGGTTCGGCAGATGGCACCAGGCAGTGCTTGCATGCAGCCTTGTCCTAGTCCTTCACGAATACCTGATCGGATTTTGACTATTTAAGAGTTGGGGCTACGGGTCAAGAACCACAAGCTACATATCGTGCTGGACGAAGTCCCGTGTACGATTAGCAGCCGCCTCACCTGGCTGGCCCAGTCCTGATACAAAGTTCTACCACACGTGATATCACGAACCAGAGAGCGAAGACAGTTTCCCCATGAAGCGACCTATAGCGTTGGAGCGCTGTCATACTGGAAGCCCCCTCGACCCCTCAGCACGCGCAGTCCAAGCAGGGGTAAGTCTTGTCGATCGACCGCTGCGTGCCGTGGCGCTAACAGAAGGTCGGAGGCCACGATAGCGAGAATATGGCGCAAGGCAAGGCGGCTTGCGAGCGACGCGGAGCTACAGCATACAATGCGAACCCGGTTACAACTTACCTGATGTGTGAGTCGCAGCGGGCAGGACGACCTAGCAGTGCAAACAGCTTCCTGTATGCATGTCGCACCCGTAGCGAGCAGAGACTCGTTCGAACGAGCAAAAGATAAAGGAGTCGGTGAGAGCGAGATGTGATTGCCAGCGAGACTGATGCCGCATCTCACTGGCCGGATAATCAGCTCCTTCGTCAACAGTCAGCTGATACAGGATTGGGCTTACTGAACGACACCGTTGGATCTTGCTCTTTCGCCGGAAGAGCAGGCGACAAGTTTTGTCGTGTAGCTGGAGCTGACAGGGCCCGCTCTCTGTTGCCACATCAGCACTCTTTGCAGCAGCCCAATGAACGACTCGACAGGGCTGCTCTAGAAACGCATGAGGCTGCCGGAAGCGGTGTAGCCGGGCTGTGTTTCTGGAAGCGCGCTTCGAAGCGAACTGCTGCTCGTGTACAACGTGGCGGTGTTACAGTTTTTGTTCGGCATCAACAGTGACGTTGTGGCCAGCAACCACCCACGGACAGTGCTCACCTCATGGTGGGTACTTTGAACATGATCATTTGAGTACGAGCGGGCAAAGAGCTGGTTCACCTCGTATGTACCATCTCCTTGCGACGTTGGCGTGCCAAGGTCTCTCGTGTTTTCCATGCAAGTCACCGCCTCGAAACGAAGGCTTGTCATATTAGCCTCCTCCAGAGGCCAGGAGCAGAGTCGCATCGCGGCCGATGATCGCAACATACCTATTATTACGGGAGCTTGACGCTGCCATACCGAAACATATTTCGGCCCGAGAAACGACCCAAGCTGAGCTGACCCGCCGACTGGCTTATTTGGTTGCACCACTTACAGGCGGCTAGCGGCTTCGCCCTCAGGTCAATCCTGATTTCTAGCCCAGGCAAATTTCGACAACGCGGCATTGGTTCAACTAAGTGCAGCGTGGACAAGGGCCAGGGAACGAAGACGGTCAGGCTGTTCTCCGACTTGCACCATCGCCCCGGGCGATGAATGCCCTGTCTCAGTGGATGAACTCATCAGCAGCGGAGGTAGGCAAGATTGTGGCGGAGACGCAGCCGCACACGGCGCTTGACGGCCAAAGCAAAGCGTAAGTGTCGATGCGTTTAGCGGTTGTGGTCTGCAAGTCGGTCGTTCCGTTCGCGTCTCATGAGACAATGTTGTCGCCAAATCTATGTACGTACGTCCGTACGGTCCTTGACCAGTGAGTGCAGTGTGGCACACTACATTTTTGTCGATGTGCACCTAGGACTACCACGGGCTGTTATTGGCTTCTGTCAGCTTGAGTCCTTATGGCTTGTGGGCCATGTTCGTCGAATGCAAGCACGATTTGACGCGAGCCTGAGGAAGATGCGACGCCACTATCTTCGATCATCTGCGATACAGTATCTACTGGACCCCCGGACGAGGAGACAATCACTCGGTCTGCAAGCAGGGGGCAAGTTAAGCCTCATTTCTCGAAGCTGGAAGATGCCCAACCGAGCACCAGGTGCATGCCACTGTGTGATATCAGAAGCGAGCAGTGTGCAGCAATCGGGGGCGACAGGCCCACGTGCAATTAGCGACTGCTGCACGAAATGGTTGGCTGACCATTTCTATGATTACAGTGTCACTACCTTACCTATTGCGACTATGATTCCAAGACTGCGTCATCCGGTAGCAGCTGAACTGTCAGTCACGCTTCCGTCTACCACTAACCGCCCTCGACTGCTATTTACTTACTGCACATGCAGCAGTACGGTATCCTATTCCTTCTCCGTTCAGCGTGTGCCTTGCTTGATTGATTGACATATGGAAAACAAGGCACGTCCTGCTCATGAGTATTGCGATGCGCACTCGTCTAGCACATTTCTGCAGGTTTTGCCCTCGAAAGACCCGCTTCCTCTTGCTGGTGGCCGCGCACAATGACACTTTCACATGGTCAGTACCTAATCAGGAGCACGGCGCAGGTGCTTTGAAAGCCCTAGCAGGGAAGATCGGAGCGCTCACTGCCCACACCGATGAAGAAGACGATACGCTTCCGCAACCTCCCCGCTTGATGCTGACTTTAACAGCGCATGCTGCTCCTGTCACTGTGAGATATCTCTGCCTGCTGCAAGCGCTCCGCATGCTGACTGCACACACTGAACCTCACTCTACTTGGCATTGCTGTCGTTCAACGCGAGGTACGACAGGAAACTTCGCAGGATTTTACGAGATCATTACCATACATCATCTTGCACACGCCGCCAGCATGCCTCTAGAATCGCTCACGACCAGCTCGGCTAGTTCGGATAGATGCAGGATCAAGCTGTGACACGTATCTGCACCGCAGTCAGATGATGCTCTTGTACCGTCAGTGCTAAAGTAATCTAGTCCGAGTCAGCATGTCATGACTATGCCTGACTGCAGCTCCACCAGAGCCGCGTCTTGTCACCGCGAATCAGACGGCAAGCACTCCAACCCTTTGGACGCCTGCGCTTCTCGACGAAATGACAGAAGCGCAGACGCCACTGCATCGACGAATCGTCCGACGCTGCATCCGGCTTGGGCTGCCAGCCGATAGCTGGATTAGGCTGGCGTGCCAGCACAGCACATCACTAATTTCAGGGCAACACTGCAAGCAACCCGCATGTTATCCACCAACACGAGTCTGGATCCGGCCGTACCCACATGTTACAATTGAATTCGACACCAGTCATGATCAGCTTGGCAAGCTCCGAGCCAGCAAAACTGGCATGGTTACAACATCCCGATCACTACCTATCTATTCCCCAGGTCGGCTTGCCAGCGCCTGGCCTAGCCCATGTCGGCGTTCTGGCGGGCGAAACAGGCGGAGTCGGCATAGATATGCAGCTTCAGTGTGACAGCATGAATGTTCCAGCTGCCTCTCTAGCTTGCGAACCTGTCGTTCTTGCAGCCCCGCTCCACACGTGCGAATCAGAGAGTGAGGTTCAATACAGCTCACCGGAGCAACAACGGCCATGCTAGCTTCAAACAGTTGTGCCAGGCTTGGATGCAGCGTTGCACGGCTCTCGATTGATTGCAATCCTGCTCCCAATCAGCCGACATGATCGAATTCTCCAATTACGAGGCAAATGATTACCACATGCGTGCAGGCGTGCTCGTCAGATTGCATGCCGCACGCTGCATGTCGTCGCGCTTGCAGATCATGGGCTGTCTACATGCATCGGTTGTCAGTCCGAAAGGATCATCGCCGTCGCGTTTGCTCCATGCTGCCATTTGGAGCCAAAGTTTGTTTGGAACGGGCACGAGCTGACCTGGGCTAGCAGACCACCGAGATGGCGTCACACTTTAGCCGATGATGCAGGCGGGCAGTAGCTCACCTTCGCTGACACAAAGGATCAGTGCCCCAGAAGCAACGCTGCAGACCTCAAGCTGTGATCGCCCACTACGACCCTTAGGGCGGAAAACTCAAAAGTCATTTGCGATCTTGCCAACCCCACCAGCCGACGCCTTCTGATTGATTGCACTGCCTTCCTTGCTGCCCGTCCTCAGTCCAGGCCAGGAAAGTCAGGCTTCAGAGTGCAACGCATGACAAGCCCAAAATTCTAGCGTTCACTTCCAGTTTCTACTTTGAGATTCCATTGACACATAGCCTATTCATCTCGAATAAGCGAGGTCCACTCGGTCTGATACAAGACGCCGTTTTATACCCTTGCTCAGCTCAAAGATATCAGAGGACAGCCTTCGTTGCATCTGACTAGAGAGACCTGTTTGACTTATGAGATGTCCTGCAGAAGTCGTCTGGGAGGGCTGAGTCCGTCTGCTGTCGATGTGTGCCGCCAGCATGTTGCGAGAATGCAGCGTCTTCCTGCCTTTTGCTCCGTGTATGCAAGCCCCACAGCAACTCCTCTTCTTTGAGATTTCCCCGTGTTTTGTCTGCATCAGTGAGGGCCCTAGGAAACGCCGCCGTGTTGGTAAATCCCGCTGATACTGGTCGTCCAATCAATAATGGAGAAGCTATCCCGGAAGGAAACCTACCAAAACTCCACCGTACAGAATAATGTGGAGTGATTCTCTTTTTGAACCGCAACTTCCCGTCGGCCGCGTGGGAAAAGCTTGAGGGCACGAAAGCTCAACGACTCGCATGAGACTGGCGTACCAGCCCGGTCTTTAGCCGCAGCTGTATGCATACTGCTAGCCATGCCCAGCTAAGCGTGCGGACGTGACTCCTCAAAACACTGGCTGTGGGCCGTGCAGGAGCAAGTTCGGCCAACGAGAACAATTCGATTCTGCGGAGGCGCCTGCGATCGAAGCTTCAAGTCAGTCTCAACCTTGGACAACCACTTGAAGAGTAGTGTTCGGTAGCGTCCCACTGTGACCAATCGAGCTAGTAATGGAATCAGACTCCGCGGACAGTCGACAGAAGTGGTTCGATTTGAGACCAGGTATCGTAAGAACTGTTAGAGTTCGCGAAGCAAACAGTTTTCCTTTCGTCCTATTGTTTGATCATGCGATACAGACCAAGACTTACGAAACTGCAGCCGTATCCAGTGTATCGTCCCTCGAAAAGCGGTGTTTCCAGTCTCGCCGAGACCCCACAGTAATTTTGAGATGGATCACCCGACCAGATGCTCGAGAATCTCGGTTTCGGATGGACCTGAGCTGGTCACTATGAGATAAGCAACAACGCAGAGGATGAGCAAAGGCCGAAGAATGAACTCAGAGAAGCGTCCAGGCACTGCCTGCCATCCCTGTTTGACCTCGGTTTGTCCATGGCGAGCCTGCGAATAAACCAACGGATTCCAGGTGTCTACCGACTCTATCCGTCTGTCCGTGGTTTGCCATGAGATGTCGCCATCGCACGTCTGTGAGGCTCTGAATTTGCTTCGCCGGGGCTGCATAGCAAGCCTGCTCCTATACCAAGGATTATGGCATCCGGAGCCTCATGCATCGACGCTTCGAATCCAGTGGCCTTGAACGCATATCGAACGGACGTCGTCTCGACCATGACCTGAAGACGAATGATTGTCCAGCCTTCAAGAAATTTGGCCAGCTTGTAGATAGTCACGCGACCATTGGTAGTGGGGTTGTACGTAGAAGGTACATCGGCTGTCGACAAAGGATCTTTGCTTCCTTGCACGATCGGGTCAGACTGCTTACAAGGTGTAGCTCAATTCCTGAGAAGATTAGTTAATTTCATCTCTTCGGTCCTGATATAAGATCAGGCGCATGGGTCGAATTGCGACAAGCCACCGCAGGCCTGTGCCTTCCTCCTCTCTTCGATCGCGGGTCGCGCCTTCCCAAAATGCTCAGTTGCAAAGCTCCGTCTTTTCCAAAGTGAAAGCTACACAAGCCCACCGCTCACGCAAATGTCGAGCTTGTATCTCTGTCCTTTGCGACTCTTTCCTGATCAGCCAAGAGCTCAATTTGCCAGATTAGATCCCCGTTCTTGGACTCATCACAGACCCAGACTTGACTTCGCCAAACCTTCACATCTCAGCTTTCCCATCTGCTTCGCTTCTCGTCTCTCTTCGGATCCAATCTGAGCAGAGCACTCCTCCTCCTCCTCCTCCTCCTCCTCCTCCTCCTCCCTCGCTGCCTCCCTTGTCATCTTTCTCAAATCTCCCTCTCCCTCTCTCTCATCGACCACGGCGTGGCGTGGGCATACCCAGCGGTGCGTAATCCAAACCGCCTCTTTGACGCATTCGCCAGTCTGCGATCAACGGCGCGGTCATGAACTGGACCGGCGGCCGGCTCTAGCAGTCCAAACGCGCCGGCCGCGGCGGGCTGACGACGGAGCAAAAAGCGTATTTCGACCGCGCCGCCAGGGCGAGGAGAGGTGTGCACGGTGCTGGACCGGCTGATGTGTTTGGAGCGCATGAGAGACGAATGGCCTCGGAGGGTGAGGGTGAGGGTTGGAGGTGGAGGTGGAGGAGACGGCTGGCTCACGGGTACGGAGGAGTTGGAGAGGATGTGGTAAAAGACGACGATAAAGATGAGGACGGTGAGAGCGAACAGAAAACTGGAAAAGGAGATTCGGGGAGGGAGATGTCTGAGAATGGGAGTGAATCAGAGAATTTTGGCCAGCACATGGAAGGGGTTGCACAACATGCGGGAGAAACCAGGAGGAAGAGGAGGCGTGAGATCGGCTGGAGTCCCAAAATGAGGCGGCTGGTTAATCTACCAGAGGCGAGAAGAGCTCTACTTCAGAGCCCCGAGTGGTTGGATTTGGGCGACCGGGAAGCCTTGCAGCGGTCACGTCGCGCTCGTGTACGTGAGAAGACAGTAGCTCGCAGGAAGGTCTCCTCGAAGCGATCGTGGCGATGCAAAGCTATGCCAAAGCACGAAAATGCAAGTGGTGAAAACGTAACAAAAGCCTAAATTTGGGCCTTCAGATCAGGTCAAATTCGCGATACTAAGAGTTCTGGAGGAAAACTATGCCCACAACAAGACGGATGGAAGTACTTCCAACACATGTGAATACCGAGCTTGCTTTTGGCCGTTTGGAGAAGCAATCCCCTTCATCTCGAGCTTGCATCATTTGGCGCTGTTCCCTGACCCCCACCATCCCCATCGCAAGTTTCCATTGTAAAGAGTGGACGGACCCGAATCGGTCCTAGAATCTGCTTAAGGCAACACTGCATTCGAGCAAAGATACAATGCACGGCGTGATGGTCCGGAAGCGGACCTGGTCGCTGACTTGGTGTGCAGACCTCTGCGGCGCGGTCGGGCGCGGTCTGGCTGGCCACCAGCTGTAGAAACAAATTCCCGTCGCAAAGGCGTTAGGGATTTCTGTCTGGCGGACGAGAACATAACCGAGCCCGAGGGCGTGTATGTTGTCTTCGCGGTGCCTCGCACCTGGGACCATGGCCCCGGTGAAGTCTCGATAGGGCTGTGATGATCAACGTATGAGTCATCGAGCTGTAGCCTGTGTCTATGGACGAGGAGGTGCTTTGCGGATCTGGCGCTGCAGAAGCCAACATATGGCAGAGGATTGTTGTAAGCTCGTATGCGAGCAGAACAGGCCAGTCAATCAATCAAAAGCACCATTACCGTAGTGCGAGCTTGAGTTTCCATCACGGTCCTCGACAAAACGCCTCAGTCTGTCCGATTGACTCATACTTGGCTGCTTTGCGTTGTTGATAGGGAGGCCCGCCAGACTAACGCCTCCTTTGCCGCCATCGATGGTGCTTCCAGTCGCACCAGTGATGTCGGATTCGGTGGCGGCGATTGACTCACCTGCAACGCTGGCAGTGCCACGGCTCTGAGCGCCGTTCTGACGACGTGCTTGAGCGCTTAATGCTGGCCAATTGTCCTGAAAGTTGGCAAACATTTGTGGATAAGCTGCGGGGATGCCGACTCCACCGCCGATGGACGATGAGTGGACGGACGAAACGTCGTCAGGCACGAAGCCCAGGGATGAGGTGGTATCGTAGTCTGCGCGGCGGCCAGCGTAACCGTTCCTCATGCCTGGCGCACCAGCATAGCCAGTCGAGCCCATTCCATTGCCCTGGAAGGACATCTGATAGCGTTGGGGTCCCCGGTAGGACTGCTTAGGTCGACTAAATTGATGAAGCGAGGCCTGCAAGTTGGTTAGAGGACCCTCGACGAGGCAATTTCTGTCCTTGAAATGCATAAGAAGCAAGTGCCAGAGTGGGTGCTTGCTCAACACCTTGGGATTGCCCAGGATGACAAAGCCATATTTGGCACGAGTAAGAGCCACGTTGAGACGACGGGGATCGCTCAGGAAACCGATGCCCTGATGATCGTTGGAACGAACGCAAGAGAGGACGATGAAATCCTTCTCACGACCTTGGAAAGCATCCACCGACGCGACCTCGATTTCCTTGTAGAACTCCTTTTTGAAAGTGCCAGTGTTCTGCATGGAGCTGACCACATAGCTACGCTGGCCTTCGTAAGGAGTGATGATACCGATATCGTTAGGCTGTACACCGGCCTTGAAAAACCGAGTCACAATCTTCTCCACGTTGGCAGCTTCTGTACGATTGAGATAGGAAGTTCCCGAAGCTGAAATCTCCTCGTTGCCAATGTTGGACCAGAACATCATAGGCGCCTCCTGCACTGGCCAGGGAAATTCGACATCACGACGAATACGGTTGTGAGCTGTAACACCGTTCTGGAGAGAGCCCTCGTAAAACATGTTGGACGGGAACTCGGACAAACACGGATGCATACGGTACTGCACGTTAAGACGAATGGGTGCGCAGCCGAGTGAGACCAGACGCTCGAACAGGGACTGGTTTAGGCCAGCTTTTGCGGCTTTCTTGTTCATGATGACAGGTCCGAGCTGTTGATGGTCACCAACCAGAACAATCTGCTTGCATCCAAGAACGAGAGGAATGAGACATTCCGGCTCTGCTGATTGAGTAGACTCGTCGATCAGCACGGTCCTGAACTTGAAGCGTGAAATACGGGGATCGCCGGCGCCAACGCAAGTACAGCAAATGACATCGGCAGTGGAAAGGATCTCCTTTTCAGCAGCGCGAGTGAGCTGCTTGAATTTTTTCTCGTCTTGGCTGGACAGCTCGCCAAGCTCACCCTTCAGCTGGTTGAGCTTCATCAGCTCTACGTTGGTATCGTTCATGCGGACCTGCTCGTGCAGAGACAAGAAACCGACAGACGATTCGACATCCTCGCGAGACTTTGCTGTGACTCTGACAGTCTTCAAGCCAGTCCGGTGAATGCGTTCGCAAAGTTGATCGACGGCAACGTTCGATGGCGCACAGACAAGCACTTGTCCTCCGTTGGCCTTGGCGAGATGGTAAATTATAGTGGCGGAAGTAACAGTTTTGCCAGTACCGGGGGGTCCCTGGATCAGACTGAGTGGCTTCTGCAGGACGCTCTTCGCGGCGTTGATCTGACTGCTATTAAGCTCTGGCAAACCCGGAACACTGAACTTTTTAGGGATCTGCGTCTTCATTGGAGCAGCAGCGACCTCGTGACCCAATAAGCGGTGGAAAATGTATCCAGAAACGCTCATCTCATCGAGAGCAAATGTCTTCATTGCCGCCTGCATTCTGTCGAAAGATGTAGCCTTCCAAACGTAATCAGCCTTGAAGTTCGAGGTGCAGTCGGTAGGCACAGACTTGTGCTCGCCGCCCTTGGAACGTAGTTCGATCGTGGTCTCATCGGACTGGTTGTTCGAGATCTTGATGACATAGCCGACGCCTTCCCATTGGGGACGAAGCTCTCCAGTATACTTGAGAAGCATCTCATCACCTACCGCCAACTTGACGTCTCCGAGCTCGAGCATGGGCAAAACGAAGCTTGCCAGGTGCTTGTTATTCAGACCGTAGTCCCACCGCACAGTCAAACCGTCCTGCGATTGGCTCTCCTTCAGCTTGCGATCGTAGTCGGCCTCAATCTTGACAAGTGGACCGAAGATGTTTTGATATTGGTATGCATCATCGTAACGAAGCTGAACCTTTTGTGGCTCCTCGTCCAGGCCGTTTCCCGTCTCCAGGTCTTCAACCGTCGCTTTCGTGTTATCTTTCCAGACCTCTTCAAGCTTCGCGATCATTTGTGGGCTCAAATGACGAGCTCGGAGCTGCTCCTGGTCGGATGGAACGGCAACCAGCCACGGCAGAAACGAACGGTCCTCGATCAGCGGCTGCCAGCGCGAAACGTCCCAGTTCATGTCCTTGTGAGACGGGTGTGAAGCACATGGCTGGCGGCAGAGCAGAACGACGACAGTATCGGACTTGGCTGGAATGAAGCCGAGCATGAAGACGTTCTTGGTTCCGCAATTATAGCACTCGAGAGTCGCGTCACCAAGACTGGAGCTTGGGTGAAGCGCAACTTCCTTGTGACGAGCGCGAACCAGATGGTTAATGATGTGGGAAGAGGAGGTATTTCCTCGAGCACTGCAGAACCATTTGTTGCACGCTAAGCAGCGAACAACGCTACTGGTGTTGTGGATGCCACAGTAGGCACAGGCATGCGGAGGCAAGTCCTTCTCTTCCTCCGGCTGACGAGCGCCGTTATTTGCATTCCCGTTGACCTGCGTGCTTATCATACTTTCGAGATCATCGTCCTGGCCTTCGCCATCGGCAACAGTCTCCTCATCATCGCGGCGGCGCTGGGGCAAGTTGTTGGTACCATATTCGCGAATCTCCTCGGGATCGATTGTCGACAGGTCGTCGCCAGCGTTAATGGTGGAGGCCGAGTCGGAGATCATATGGTTTCCTGTGCGTGTAAAAGCCCCCTCCATACTGGCTGTGCGTAGCCGTGACGGCACCGAAGCTGCTGTTACCGCAGCTCAGAGCGGCCGTGACGGTTCGCAAAGCTGATCAAGCTGTTCTCTCGGGGCCTCTAGCGGGCAGTGACGGCCGAAGAAAAGGCTCCGCGAGGTGTGTGGCGGAGAGAGCAAGATGGCAAAGAGAAAAAAAGAAACAGGATGGCGGACTGCAGAAGCCGCACTGACCTGAGACGCCTCGCACAGAATTCGATTTAGCAGCAGACGGCGTTTCGTTCAGCGTGGGCGCGTCTAAAGGCAAGGCACAGCGGGCAGCTGGAACCCCTCCGACAACTTTCACCGCAGCTGGCCCGAAATCTTGGCACTCGCCCGGATTCTCGAAAATAATTTTCACTGATTTTGTGGCAATCCTCAATCGACGCCAAATAAACAACCCGACAATCTGTTTGTTCTGACAAGTCCAAGAACCTCTCAGTATTCAATAGCCGGGTTTCTACCAGTATCATTCACTTTTCATCGACCTTCGATCAACTCAGAAAGACATTCAAGATATACCGGCTCAGCCTGTCACAGTCGTGCCCTTTAGCAGGAATCATTGACTGCGAGACAGTCTGAGAATCCTTTTAGGATCCGGCACCAGGAGTCTCCGAGTCTGGGAGGGTTGGAAATTGTCGTCAGTAAAGCAGGAATCTGCGGTAACGGTCCGCTCAAGGACAAACCGCCAACAAACCTCCTTCACATTCCAAAATGATCCGCCGACAAGCTCGCCAAAGGCGAGACTACCTCTACCGTAAAGCCATCACCCTCCGCGACGCAGAAACCGCGTCCAAACGCGCTCAGCTGCGCGCCTCCCTCGCCACCGGCAAGCCCCTAGATCCCTCCATCGCCAACGACACCTCCTTGCGAGCCGACTACAAATACGACGAGTCGCAAGCCAACCTCACAGTCGAAGAAGCCCTCGACCTCGACGACGAGTACGCCCAGCTAAGCGGCCTCTCCGATCCGCGAGTCCTGGTCTCGACGTCGCGTTCACCATCGTCGAGACTGGCGTCTTTCGCCAAGGAAGTCCGACTCCTCATGCCCACGGCGATCCGGCTGAACAGAGGAAACCTGATCCTGCCCAACCTCGTCGGTTCCGCTAATTCGGCCGGTCTGTCGGATATCGTTCTCTTGCATGAGCATCGTGGTGTGCCGTCTGCTTTGACCGTCTCGCATCTACCTCATGGCCCGACGGCGTCGTTTTCCCTTCACAATGTGATGCTCCGGCACGATCTACCGAATGCCTCGCGGGGGACAGTCTCGGAATCGTACCCTCACCTCATTTTCGAAGGGTTCACTACGCCATTGGGACGCCGGGTCGTCAAGATCCTTAAGCATTTGTTTCCGCCCAGGGAAGCAGTGACACCCAAGACCCCGACTGCAAAGATGGGAAATCGGATCGTTACATTTCACAACTTTGAGGACAGTATTGAGGTAAGGCATCACGTCTTTGTCAAGACAGGTTATCAGAGTGTGGAGCTTGCAGAGGTCGGCCCCAGGATGACACTGCGGCTTTTCGAGATTCGTGGCGGAACGATCGAGGGCAAAGAAGGCGATGTGGAGTGGCACTTGAATCAATATACCAGGACGGCGAAGAAGAAGGATTACCTGTGAGGGGCTTACGACGCTTGCCGACATGACATTGGAGCGATACACCATGGATATAGCTTAGCGAGGCGTTTCCGGCGCAGTGGCTTGTTTTTCGAAATCAAAGATTTGCGATTTGGCCAAACCGAAGATGCGTGTTTCTCTTTTGTCACGGCATGTCCAAGAATCGGCTTGTCTGTCCTCAGCAGAATTCTGCTGGGGTCCAATGTCATATTGCTATCGTTCGCATTCAAGGAATGGAAGAAGAGCTCGCCATCTCGGCTCTCAGCCTCGCTGTCAGTCTCGAATTACCCGTCTCGCGACGTCCTCCAGCTCTAGGTCAACCTGGACCATGTTGTGTTCTGTCGTGTCCAGTCCCATCGTATCCTGTCATGTCAGAGAACGAAACCCAATGCAAAAGACGCCAAAGAGCCACACACGCAGTCTTCCCAGCTCGGCGAAAGCCGAGAACTGGTCATGCTCGGGGTATAATAACAAGCACGCAGGAATTCAAAATGGCTGCCGCCCCCTCTTATCTGCTCCCTCGTCCGAGATTACATCTTCTCGTCTCTCTTCTCACATCTCAAACTTTCCCACAAGCTCGAACTCCTCCTCAACCTCGACTCCGTCGGCATCGTCGTCTTCGGCCTTGACAATATCATACTCATCACGCACGAGCTGCGTGGTCCTCTTGTCCTCGAAACGTGTAACGGCCTTGCTCATAGCTTGGCCCAGCACATCCGATCCGTCGCTCGGTCCGCGGGCAGCATCAAAGCTGTACGCGATGCCCGCGTCTGGCTCCGGGGCACGGCTGGCATGCTGAATTGACTCGGCGGAGGAGTTGGAGGACGAGTACGGCGCAACAAGCAGCTCCTGATCCAGGCTTATGACTGGGGACTTGCCGATTGTGGGGCCGTGGGCGGTCGTGCTCGCGGTGGCGGCGTGGCGGGGCTGCTGGTTCGGGGGCAGCTTGTCGGTATAGCTTTGGGACGTGTCAGTAAGAGCAGTCGGGGGAAATGATGTGATGGTGAAAGGGTTTCGAGACTTACCGTGGGTGGTGGGGACCGTTGTACGGGCGCGGGTGCTTCTCCATGCCGACTACGAAGGCATTCTTGTCGCCGAGCTTCCACTTGTGTTTGTGGTCGGCGGTGCGCTTGGCGTCGCGGGCGAGCTTGGGAGTGATGTCTGAGGGCTCCATTTGGAGCTGTTCCTGTGTTTGGAAGAGTGGGTACTCAGTGGGATAGGGTGGAGTTGTGGTGTTCGGTGACTGCCGTGAGAGGCAGTATCGAGTCAAGAGGGGATGAGCTCAGGGACGAGCTTGAAGAGGGAACAGAAGAGTGGCGAAGTCGGCGGACACGGGATAAGGTGTCCTGCAGGTCAAGGTAATGTGAGAGTGACGAGCTGGTGAGATAAGTGACCTAGGCGTCGAAGAGGCTGGAAGGATGCTAGGCAGATAGTCCACCTGCTATACCGCAGGCCGAGCGAGTTGTGCAAGGTGACGACGCAGCAGCTGACAAGGTTGCGTCAGAGAGAGCGGGCAGTTTACAAGATGCAGCAGCGCCCAGTCAGATGCCCGCAACCTGCGTTTACGTATCGTATCGCGTCGCTTAACGATTCCAGAACAGCAGCCGCCACGTGCGTATCTGCAAGCGGGACGTCTTTCCGTCGCCGCAAACAGCAGTGAATGACGCGGAAACGCCTCTCGTGTCGGGAGTCGAGCCGATCAAACAGAAAGCTTGGGGGAATATACACAAAGCAAGTGTGTTATTGCAATGGCAATGGGAAGAGGGAAATGGAGGGAAAGGGAAAGGGAAAGGGAGCAGGTCACGGCGCGGGTCCCTTTGTATCGTCAGTCGGCGGCAGAATGAGGAGATTGAGCTCACGAATGGCTCCAAGAGTGCCAAAGCCTGCCTGGCGTTTTGAGTCACAAGGCACACTGTGCTGAGCTTGCCGTAAACAGCGTCAGAGCAAATAAAGAAAGACCGGGGCAAACTTCGGCGTCTAATCAAGACCGGCCCGCAGCGGAGCGTGCAGCGTGGCATTTTGTCGACCTGTCTCACTTTGCTTGGCCGGCTGACGGTACGCTTGACTGTAGAGCCAGCTGTGCCGTCTCGCTCGTTCTCTGCTGCCGTATCTTGGTCGAGAAATACCTCCGCAGGTGCGTCCGGCTAGCATGCCGAACAATGCACCAGCCCGGCTAGATCAGTGCTTATCGCAGCTCGAGAAGTCTATTCGTTCGCTGAAAACGGCGGACCGGGTCCCCTGATCAATGACTCTGTGAGAAGTGTCTAGGGGGGACGTCGCCCCGGAAAGGCTCTGATACGGGGGCCTCGGTTCGGCGCTCGGGGTCTCAGTGGGTGGCTTTTAGGGGCTTCCTCCTACCCGAAACAGCCGACTTGGCTGACAGCTTCGGGGGCTGCCCTACCTACCAGCATGAACACCATTTTGAATGATTTCAAGGATACTTATTCAACGCGATGCTTTGTAACCAACTTCAGTCTCTGTGCAGTCCATACTAGAAGAACAAAAACCAAGCGATCATGCCTATAAAAGAACGTATTCTCCGGCTTGTATGGTTGGTCCACCCAATAGCCAACCCAACGAGCCGCTAGTTTGATATTCGAGTCAAATCAGTCAACAGCTGCCATCACCATGCATTTCCTCGCCTGCACCGCAAGCCTTTTCCTGGGAGTCTTTGTCTCCAGCATCTTTGCTGCTTGCGACGGCGGTCTCAAATTATAATCTCGGTACGCATTGCGACAACCTAGGCAATAATGCTTGCTCGGGCGCCGACCGAGGCTACATTGTCCGTGCTGTTCGCGAAGATATATCTGAGAAGATTCTGGGCTGACGGCGTATCGCACTTGTACTGCGACACTAGCTAGACCTAGGTGAGCGATGGCATGAGTTGAGACGGCGCGCAGCCAGTCACCCATTAGATACTCCATATGCCTCGAAGCAGGCAGGCAGACCGGTCAGGAAAGCGAAAGCATACGCTCATTCAGCTAAAGGCAACACTCACAGAATTGGCTTATGCCACCCGAGAACATAGGACTTCCAATATCCAGATGGTTCCTAGTTCCTGTCATTGATTCAGCGACCCGTAATTTGGACCAACGTGATCACGAGCACGTTTCGCAGGTTTCCGGTACCTGCTCACGGCGCGTCCGCCGGCGCCGTTCGGGTCTGATAGGCAATGTTTCGGGATCCAATCACTCTGCTGCTGCGCATGTTCTGTTTGCTTGTTCCCGTGCTGGTCGCCGTGAGACATTGTCCGACCGGATCAGAGCTTTGGATTCGTGCGTCTAGATTTGTACTGTTGATACAAAAGTGTGACGCCGCCTGCTCGTGATCTGTTAGCTAGCCAGGACAGCCTTGGCTGGGGACAGTCTGCCTTACTGTCTGAATCATTGCGCGAGCGACTCAACCGAGCTTGAATAGTTGCTCACTTCTTGCTCGTTGTCACTTTGTCAGTGAGTGCATTTCGGGGCCCGATGAGCGGGTTGGAGGGCCATTGTGACTCAGACACATTTGCTCGGATTTACAGTGGCCAACTGAGCTTGAGACCAGGGGCGGACGGACTTGTTGCTCTCGAAGGAATCCCACCGTTGGCTGCGTGCAAGGTGCGTGCATCTGGCTTGGTTGCGAGCAGTCATTCGAGCCTATCTGGGTGAGCAGTCTTGAAATTGCCTCAACATCAGCCTTGACGAGCACATTGAACGGTAATTTGAGAGAGGCCTCTGGAAGTCTTGAATGTAGAGAGAAACACCACTGCGAGCAAAACCATCTGAGCGGCTCCCATGACACGTGTCCCCAGAATTAATCATGAATCACGTCCGTGTACTCAAGCCAACTGATTCGAATCTTTGCAACACATTTCGAAGGTTCGTAGCTGATCGCTTCAGCTCGGGAAGCTGTGATATCTTCAGTCTTCAACTGCTGCAATGAAATCGATGACTAAGCACGACAATCAGGCTTGAGGGTCGAGATATAGTTCATATGAGAACGACTTCCAATCACCTTGAGTTATTGGTGCTGTATCAAGCGACCGAAACAACACTAATCGCGAGCGAACCAGTCGAATGATCTCCACCGAGGAATACCACTATTCATCGTGTCTAGACCTTGTCAAACTCCCTGTAACCCGCCATGACAACTCTCGTCGAACCTCCGACTGAAGACCATGAACCTCCCTCACCACCCCCATCCTCCCTCTCACACATTCCCCTGCTCCCTCCTCTAGAGCCCGACACCGAACGCTCCTCCTTCATCCGCCTCTCGCCCCCCGGCTTTTACATCCAACACCCACCCAAACCCCACCACCTCACCACCCACATCACCCCGGAACCCTCCCTCTTCCAAACAATCCACATGGGCTGCGCCATAATCAACCCCTCCACCTGGCGCCTCTCCGTCGCCGGCCTCGTCCACCGCCCCTACACCCTCGACCTGCCCACTCTCACCACCCACTTCCCCCAGTACACCGTCACCGCCGCCCACGAATGCTACGGCCCGCCAACCAAGCCTCCCACGACCGCGTACTGGCGCGTCGGGAACGTGAAGTGGACCGGCGTACGGCTGCGAGACGTACTCGCGTTGGCGGGTATCCGGGCGGAGGCGCGGTACGTGTGGAGTGATGGGCTGGATCGGGGCGAGTTTGGCGGCGTGTACGCGGATCGGTATCAGAAGGATTTACCGCTCAGCAAGGCGTTGGGCGGGGAGGTGTTGCTGGCGTTTGAGGTTAACGGGGAGAAGCTGAGCGAGAGGCGGGGTGGGCCGGTCAGGTTGGTTGTGCCCGGGTGGTTTGGGACGAATTCGACGAAGTGGATTTCGAGGATCGAGGTTGCAGGTGAGTTGGGTGTGTGTATCAAGCATTGTCCCGTTCTCTCTCTCTTTTTCCCCCGCCTCCTTTGCAACATCTTAGTTTCTGCCATGGGCTACTGTTTGCTTCCTTGTAATGCATTCCTTGATCTGATGTGGCGTCCTGCACTGAGCTTCCACGCTCGACTTTCTGACCTGCCTGTCAAGGTCGCCGTGCCCCTGGCCCGTATACTACGCGCTTCTACAATGAGCTCGATCCGACTCCGGGCGCGGCTCCCGGTACGATGCGGCCGGTGTGGCAGATGGAGCCGAATTCCATGATTGTGCGACCTGCGCCCGATGATCAGATTGAAGGACCAGACCTGGAAGTCGAGGGTTGGGCGTGGGGAGTCGATGCCGTGCGACTGGTTGAGGTGAGTTCTGATGCTGGTCAGACCTGGACGCAGGCCACATTGGATGCGAGAAAGGATTTCAGCTGGCAGAAATTTTGCTTGCGTTTGAGGCTTGAGCCTGGCAAGTATACTATCGTAGCGAGGGCGACGGGTGGAGATGGGCGTGTCCAGCCACTTGAGGGCCGACGAAATCATTGTCACAGCGTGGAATATGAGGTCCTAAGCTGCGGTCGAACACAGTCTGTAGGTAATTGAAACACAGCAACGATCATGAACAGTACATATGGAATATGACCGAGTGGATTGATTGATCTACTCGATCTACAGGTGGCAATGTCAAGCATCGCTTGCCCGATACCAATTGTATTAAAGTCCGAAATGAGTCGTGCGTTCCGACTTCTTCTCATCTCGCTTGCCCAGTGGGGTACCATGTTTGGTTCCCCAGCAATATTGCCATCGCGGCTTCATCACCCTTTCTCATCGTTCCCATTAGTGATAAGCACACAAGCCTCGTGATTCGTGGATATCATGGCTGAGTCGCGTCGTAAACATGAATGACACCGAAAGTTATGGAAAAGGTAAAAAAAGTTTTGTCGACACGGCAGCCTCGACTCAGGCTACCTCAAACTAAGATACGCCCCATATGGTCGACGAGGCCGCACTTCTCCAGCTTCGCCGGCCCATGCCTTTCAAGGTCCCACTACTTCCTCCGCCGCCAAGTCCAGCGGCCTCGTTTCTGCAGCCGGGCATACCGGCATCACTAAGGCCGTTGACATAGCCAACCTCCTTGCCAATCGCATAGCCGGCTGAGAATAGAACCGCGCTGCCCAAGACAAAGACACCTGCCCCAATGACCCATAACATTGTGGGAGATATAGAAGCAGAAGCATCCATATCCTTATACGAAGGGGCTGCCGTCATGGCTCGCGTCTTTCGTCGTGAACGGGATGGCGATGGAGACTTGGATTTTGACTTGGGTTTTGGCGAGCGCTGGCGAGGTGAGGGAGGACGCTGAATGGCGGTAGCAGCGAGTGGTGCCTGCGATATTCGTGATGCCATCTCAGGCTGAGTTTGCGGTTGAGTGTCGAGTTCTGACTCGGGTACCAAGCGTAGCCCACCCTGGGCAATCTGGGGGACCTGGACGGCCGTCGCTCGAGAACTTGATGGCTCTTCCCGCTTCGAAAGACCCCGCGCCGCTGCTGCACACGACAGAAGAGTCGAAAGACTAGCTCTCAACGCTGCATCATGGTCAACAGAAACTGTGTGGTTGGGCGAAATCATGTTATATGGTGTATGACTGCGCGGGCGTGTGGATGTGTTCGCCCGATGATGAGCCGGCCGTAAGCCTGGTGTCGCCGCGGAGCTCATAGTCTGATTGGTCTGGTAAGCTGTAGGGTTGGCTGAGGCCGCCCTGACCATCGGTGCGGAAGGAGAAAAGTAAGATGTTGGCTCTGGGGGGTGAGACTGTGCGTGACGGTTGTTAGGAGGATGTGTGAAGGCGTTAGTCTGGGGTCTGAAACTGGTTGCCATGGTGGACTCTGCGGGCGCTCCAACCCCCAGTGCCGTGCCCTCATTTGATGAAATAATAGATGCGGCGTCTGAAGACTCGGAAGAAGGCATCCTCCGCATGGATATCCGGCGTTGAGCAATACTCTGTACACTGGGCTGCGGGATATCCTCATTCGAGCTGGTCATGACGGGATCCTGCTCACTTTCGCTCTCCTCGTATTCTTCTTGACTGCTATCCGTCACCGCTGTGGTCTGTGTTCCAGTCGTCATGGCGCTGTAGGAGCGCTGTATCCGGCGTCTTCTTTGTTGGGCTGCAAGGGGCGAGACGCGGCTCGGCGTCAACGTTTCGTCGCCGCCAACGGACGAGAGGGATGAGGTCGAGGTTCGAGATGATATGTCGACCCATGATTCTAGATAAGCAATCTGTGAGTATATGGTTTCCATGATGAGGTTCTGCTGGGGCGCTTGGCTTCGCAAGACGGGACAAGGTGTAGCTGCGGCGAATGCAAGAGAGACAAGGCTGCTGCTGCGAGAGAAGAGACAACAACAGGAGAGATACGTACCCTCTGATTGCAGGCGCCTGACGTTAGAGATGTGAGGCGATGAAGCCGGCGACGTGTGCTGCTGGCCAGGCTGCCTGATGCTTTGGCCGCGCACCTGGGCGAGGAGATCCTGGTTGGCGGGATGCATCGCGGTGGCGGGCAGGAATGACGAGAAAGAGTAGTGTGCTGATGATAGAGAGGAGGTTCAGGCGACTGGCCAGTCAATTGTATACGGGCACGCTGGCGACTCGCATGGCAGACGACGGTGCAGTGTGAGGCCGGACTGCTGGTCACTCGACGGGTGCGCAGCCCCACGTGAAGCGCAGCGTGATGCGATGCGAACAGTCCCCGCTGCCAGAATGACCAGGGGGCCTTCTGCACGTCAGATTCGAGCAAGAGGCAGCGGCCGGCTGCAGGAGTATTTGCCGGCGTTGCACTGTAGAAGATGGTGATGCGAACGAGCAAGAAAGGCGATTAGGATGTCGAGGGTCGGGATGGCGCTTCTGGGTGGGCGGTGACGGTGACGGTCAAGCAACTCTATTATTCAAGTTACTAAGTGAAGTCGGCTCCCCACCCTCTTTGTTCGCCTTGCCGATGGTGTGCTGGCTCTTCCGTGCCTTCGAGCTCCAGCCCAATAGCATCTCAACATCCTTCAGGGCCTTTTCAGGGACGTTCGTCTGCTTTCCCGCCTGCTTCCTTGCCGGAGCGAAGCCATTGGTCGGGCGTGTCCACACCGCTGAGGCTCCGCTGCTTCGATCAGATAACGCTGTGTATTCAGTGTACCTCCGACATACACTTGCATCTCCTGTGGCGTCTTACTTTGAACTGGCTTCTGTATCTTCAGTGGCGTCTTCAGGGGGATGATTTGCCGATCTCTCACTCCCTCGCTCTGCCAAAAACTCAATGCCAGGCCCGAAGGATAATTTAAGACCGTTCATTCAATATTCTATATTAAACAGCTCACTTTCCTCTTTTGAGAATGCAGCTGGCATTCCTTCTTCAAGCTTCTCGTTCCAGTCATCATCTGGTCGCAACCATAATCCTATGCCTGAGTCCGTGCGCTTGTTGACACCTTTGGGCATCACAACATCCCTGAAATCATCCATTATGCTTGGGCGATCCTCAGGCCCATAATCATCGTGCTCGCGGCGTGGTCGAAGCTTGAACCTCTCGGGCGGTTCTCGTGTGAGCCCCCAATCGTCGAGTCGGCAGGCATCCCAGAACACATAGCCCAGCCTTCGTAAGGTATATCTCTTGAGCAGTGCCTTATAACTCAGTATCGCAGGATCAATATCGGCTGTGAGATCGTGGCTCACAGCCCACTTCCATCCTCGACTCGGAGACTCCAGTTCCCCGTCTGGACCGCTGTCTGACCACGCCATAGCAGCATCATGTGATGCAAACTGGGGTACCTGAAATACCACTTGCTCCAAGATTGAAGGCTCATGGCGCTTACGGCGAGAATGTGTAATGGCGTATATGCTTTGTTTTGGGGGAAGTCTGGAAAGCCATCTGATGAAGGGCAATCCCCTTGCGACCAGATACTGATAAACTCTTCTCTCTCTCCACAGGCCCCACAAGTCAAAGCCTCCTAGCTCCAAGGCCGTTTCAATGTCCTTCAGTGACTCTCTCTCGAAGGATTCAGGCTGCCCGGGGTTGGCGATCGTTGCCTGAGCCCGTCGTGATACTTCAGCGACCATATAGGACCTCAGTTCCATGACCATGCCTTTGACGTACAGGACGAGAAATTCCTGGATTGAAAGCAATTCTTCCCGTTCCCAAGGCGGGTGCCATTGCAGGATTTTTGTGACTCGTTCGCACTCATCGTCGGGCACTTCCCCATACTCTGTGAAAGACGCTGGAGTTATGCGACGATAGACCTCAAACCTGAAGAATGCCCTCTGCAGCCTTGTTCTTTCGGCCCTGCTCATCGGTGTGCTCGACTTGTGCTGTGTCGACAGCCCGTTATCAGCCGCCGTGTCCCGAGCCTTAAGTTCGAATTCAGACATGAAATAATCGGACAACCACCACAATTTTTAAAGGGATGTCAACAGATTTTCTTCCCGCACGGGATGGCTATCAGGTGCTCGCCCGCTTGGACATGTCTTTTCAAAATCAAGTTCGCTCTCTGTGATAGCCGCGGCAGGGGCCTTCGACCACCATAGTTCTGATATCTGCGCGGCCTTGCAAGCAGCTATCGCTATGCCCAGATTCCCTTCTGGGGCAGCGTTTCGGATGACGGCTTCGAGACTGGCGGTCCGATTAGCTGCAAACAGGCTTGAGAAATGTTTTGAGACCCTTATACAACTGAAGAGGTCTCGGGGTGTTTCCAGATGAGACATGAGCAATAGGGTAAGCTCTGCCGGCAGCTCGAGAAGCCCAACCGGCGCCATTTGGGGTCGTTGAGAGGTATAGCTTTGTTGTCAACAGTTGTGTAAGGTGCAGAGCGGGCTAAAGGGAGTCGTTGCGCTTCAAACTTGCCTTGACCACATTCGCATATTTGGCAAGTATGTAGGTCGATGATAGTAGTGAGACTACACGTATGGTTCCAGCCTTGTGTAGCCTTGAAGAAATGTTCGATACCGTAATGTTTTGGTAGCTATCCCGACTGCTCAAAAACACAGAGTCTGTGCAGTGGCTTCTGTCCGCTCGCCTCGTGCGGCTGAACAAACTCTTCGCCGTCCACGTATGATGCCTAGATCTATCCATCTATCGCGGGCAAGCGCTGAAATCAGCTGCCTGAAGCTTACCTACATATACAACGAAGTGAGCGTCGCACGAGCGCCCGGGTTAGCGACATGCCGATCAAATTAACATCGCACAAAGGTGGAAAACTACCTCGCGTTTGGATATTTCAGAAAAAGTAGATGACCACAGACCATTTGAGGAAATTGATTGTAACTGAACTTGGAGATCTTGCCGCCCCTTTTCAGCTCTGCAAATCAGAGCTCATTACCAGTACACAGCCCCTAATTACGCCTTCTCATATGCACTCGCGCCTGATTTTCCAGCCTTGCGTTCGCCAAATTTAACAAATGCCAGATGAAAAGGTACAAAATGCCGGCCCGACTCCATGCTATACTCATATCCATATCCTGTTCAATGCCCGAAAACAGCGCTCTTCTACTGAACGCTGGCAAGTACGCCGTACTGCCCGCCAGCTCCCGCAAAGGTCAATTTCTCTTCACGAGTGGCCGTGTTGTCAATGAGAGTGAAGACCTCAACATCGTCAGTGGTGCCGAGCCCGGTCTGGTAGTTGACGCTGAATCCAGATGCATAAGCTCGGCCGTCTTTGTTGATGATGAAGCTCTGGTCACTGTTGGCAGCAACGAAGACTGCGTTCGGGACGTCTTTTACAAGCGTGGGCTTCTTGAGAATTCTCGGCTTGCCGTGCTCGTCGCGGATGATATCGTCGTCGCCGACTTCACTGACCTTGATACCAATCTGGAAGCCGTCTGTGCGGCCCCATACAAAGGTCTCGCCCTTCTCGTTGATGGCCAGGCTGTGATGCGCACCTCCAGCAATCTGTGTGAGTTTGCGTCCAGAGAGCTGTGCGACGGCAGTGGCCTTCTCGACAATGGCATCATCCTCGCCAGCGCTATCGTCAATGCCACACTCGCCGTAGCTGTTCAACCCCCACGTCCAGACCTTGTCGTTCTTGTCGATGGCAAAGCTGTGATAAGCACCAGACGCAATGTGAACCACCTTCTTCTTCGGCAGACCAAACTCGCGAGGTGTGAGTCCGGCCATGCGAGTGCGTTCAACAACGCGACGACCAAGCTGGTTCTGCTGTCCAGAGCCCCAAGCCCAGACACCACCGTTCTTGTCCAGGGCAAGAGCGTGGTTGGCACCGCAAACCATGTGCTTGATGTTCTTGACACCTGGGACTAGGGTCAACGTGCGTTGAACATGAATGTCAGCAGTGAAACCGAGAATGCCTTCATTGCTCTGTGAAACTGTCAGATTGGAATGCATGGGATCAAGTAGGGATGACTTACTCTGAATGTGCCGCAACCATAGACCAGACCCTCATCAGTAACGGCAAATGTGACGCTGTCACCAGCTGCGAGGCTAGTGAACACGGTTCCATCAGGGACATTTGTGAGGTCAACCTCCATCGGAGTAGACTCGAGCGGATTCAAGCCATTCTCGTCATCGTCGCTGTCCGTGGCGTCAACGTCTTTCAGCTTTTCAGCATCAGCAGTAGAGCGACCCAGGGCGCCCTGGTCATTCACACCGCAGGTAAGAATCTTGCCGTCAGCAGTGAGGAAAGCTTGGTGCATGCCGCCAGCGGCGATGTTGACGACCTTCTGATCCTTGAGTAGGGGGTTGAGGCGAGGACGCTTAACGTCGATAACATTGCCCGTATCGCCGAGGCCCAGCTCGCCAGACGAGTTCTCACCGAAGACGAAGACGTTGAGAGGCTTTTCTGAACGTTCATTGATGATAGGCCCCTTCTTGCGCTCCTTCGGCTTTGGAGGAGCTGCCGCCTTCTTCTCAGCCTTCGGCTTTGGCGCCGGTGTCTTCTTCGGAGCGGCCTTCACCTTCTTGGCTGGCACATCTGACTCCTCGTCATCCTCTTCGTCTTCTTCTTCGTCGTCATCCTGCACATCTGCCTTGGGCGTCGCCTTCGGCTTCTTGGTTATTCCGTTCGCTTTGGGCGCTGCGGCTTTTTTCTTGAGCGCTGAAGCAGTCTTCTTTGACTCGGCGGCCTTCTTCTTCGCGGCAGCTGCAGCAGTGGCCTTCTTTGTAGCGATAGCTTTCGCTGTGGTGGCTTTTGCCTTGGGTTTCGCTTCGGCGGTCTCCTTCGCAACACCGTTGGTTGCAGGAGTCGTCGTTCTGCGCGCGCGTTTGGCTGGAAGCTCTTCAGGCTCCGGAGACGTCTTGCGCTTCTTCGACATGTTCGCGCTGGTAGCGGCTATACAGGTCAGCTTGGTGTACACGGGCAACGCGACGAGTCGATACTCGAGGAATGCGCGGGTGACGTACCGGCTGCAGCAGTTCGCGCCATTGCGGTCGCGTTGAACTCAAGCAGTGAGTGATGTTGTTCTCGGTGTAGGAGAGACAGACAGCAAGCCCAAGTCCGTCGAAGGTATATCTAGTGGTTGCAGGGGAGCAGTGGCTTTGAAAAGGGAGAAAGCTGCGCAACGACAGCAGGATCGAGTTGGGGATAATTGCAGAAGATATTTGGATTCGGCGCGCTGGCTCTAAACGGCCAGGGTGGTCCAAGCTCCTCTCGACAACATCACGCATTTCTCGCCCGGAGCCACTCATCATGCGGCAATCACTGTATCTGTCATCCGAAAATCTGGCAAACTGGCTATTGAAGATTTCCATGAATGTAAAATGGATAGTTGATGGAGTCACCAGCAAACTTTGTGCGCAACTCACACTCAAAAGTGCCATACACATAACTTGGGACTATGTGTAACGC
>UYJD01000010.1:47014-61188 GCA_900618795.1 Cyanodermella asteris
ACACTATGAAGTGATGCGCGTTTAAAGCGGGAAGTCATCGACGGCGTCCTGTCAAGCCACTCAATTCTCCCCAGTCAATATCCTCGGAGACTCTGAAGCAAATTAAGGCAAACAGGTCAGAAAATGGTCAACCAGATATGGCAAGTCTGTTCGAGCCTTTTTCTACGTCCACGAGACTTGGGTATTACGACTATACGGAAAGATGGACGCCTCTCGAAGACTATCATTTCATCTGCACTATAGATGCCAGGGGCCAAACCGACACAATACCAAATTTCCTCAGCAAGTGAAACCGAAGCCTGAACTAACCAAAAAAGCCTGACCTCGTTATCTCATCAAGACCATAACTCTTTTCAGGAAGAGCAGAAGCCCTGCGTTGTTCCACGAACCTGGACACAGTAGTTGTTGCAGTATCATCTTAGCGGACCGCCAGATTTCTGCAGCGCGAATCAGCATCGAATATCACCAAGTATCTGTCTCTCAACGCTTACGCAATCTCCGGCCAAAGCAATGCAAGTTGGAGCAGTGATCCTACCCGGGCCACCCTCCAACAAGTTGCCCTCGCGGCGAGGAATGAGGGAATCGGCACTGAGTTCACTCAGTCATTCTTACGCGACAGCCTAGGCAAGGAAGACCGCAATGGTGGCGAGGAAAAGCAGATTGAACTGCATCTGTAAGTGGGTTGGCTTAAGAGGGAGAAAGGAATATTTTGAAGGTAAATAGCGAATTCTAGAACAATCTGAAATGTCAATTTTATTGGTGACAAACATCTCCCTTAGCTGTATACAGAGCCAGATGGCGTGCTACGGTGGTGCCCAGTCATTGAGCTACGTCCGTGGGCTTGGATGCCGTCCGACAGTTGAGGGCGAGCAAGCAAAATGTACGTCTTGAAAGCGTGACTGAAGGCCTGTTTGATATTTTGTCCTGCCGGTCTGACTTCACAGAACATATCTGCGTCGCATCTGTAGGTGCGCAGAGTAGGCGCTGACAAGCTACAGCGGACGTGTGCTCCGCGTTTGTGCATTCAGCAAGATGAAGTAGGGCCGCCTGCTCTTTGTCGAGCAACCGCTGGGTTCTGTGTGGACGTGCAATCGAAGTGAGCTTATTTCGTCCACCTAGTTGGAAAGTAGTCAACAGCAATCGACCAAGGCACATGCGTCGCTGAAATGGGACGTTATATACCACCAGCTCTTCGCAAGCTCCAAGAAGCTCAATCCGGAGCAGCAACATCTGATTCAAACCACGACGCATCGCCGCAGCAGCTCGCACCTCCGATCCGGGATCCTAATGACTCACGACTGCAACCACGCACGCTTGAGAGCTTGAAGTCTCTGACCAAAAGGGATGAAGGTCTCAGCATGAAAGACATTCATGAGCATTTCAGCAAAGATGGCGATGTCTACCTCGGCGTTCAATCTACACTCAATTCGACAGCCCGGGAACCACGCAAGCTTGGCTACTTGATGTTGTTCTACGCAGCAAACCCGCGATGGGACGAGGATCGCATCATATTCGCAAAGACCAAACTCGACCTGTTACCGGGCTTTGAGGAGGCCTATGCAGAGAAGAGTCCAGATGATGTCGTCTTATCACCTTCGACTCTCGAGTTGTTCTCTGACGAGGGCAAGCAGGAGGAAGTGTCTAACCAACAATCGGTAGCCGTTTTCGAACAAAGCCAAAGGAGGAGTTATGGGGGCAAAGATGGTGGTTTCAGGTTCACAGGTTGGTTTGGTATCGATAATGTGGACTTCTTGCACCCTTTCTCGGATGAAGTTGCCCGGATGTTAACCCAAAAGTTCAAAGGAAAGGATCAGCATGGACACGAGAGAGACATCAAGCGGGATGGTGCAGCTTGGAAGAGGAGCCTAGGTCATAGATGGGCTGTGATCAGAATGAAGAAACTGGAGGACCAGCCGCCAGCTCCTGACATCAAGCCTCGTGATTCGTAGTGCTTGGGATCGGGTCGAGGCGGAGGAGGCTGCGGATCAGAGGTGATGCATTGTTACGCCACAAGTCGGAAAACTGAATGTTTGCCAGTACTGTTGCTCTGTGGACTGGACATGTGGTACGAATATTGGCTGGACCTTGAGATGGCAAGCAACTTCAAGCTGAGAGCCTGGACCACCTGAGTGAAGCTTGTATCAAATCATAAAGTTAGCGGATCGCCACATTGAATTCGTCTTGCTACGTCTATACCAAAGTGTATTTCTGGCGTTTCTGATAGCTTTTTCCTGCTTCGCTTCGCAAATGTCCCGTTGCCAGTTTTTTTGTTCGATACTGCTCACGAAAGCAGGGCACCTTGGGAATGACAGGGGTCGACTCAACCCCTCGATAATCCTTGCTGCTCATATTCAGGTTGGCCGATCATCAATAGTACTATCATGTCGTTCATAACACAAGGTAACGACCATTCTGCCAAACATCGGCGGGGCTGCAATACCAAACAGTAGTCAGCTGTGAGGAGAAGGGAGACCGATCAGTCTGAACCTCAAATGCTCCCTTCTTGCAATCGGACAGCTCCGCTGCCGGCGGCCCGTCAATTCACTAATAACCTTGTCGCCCAGGCCGCCCAACGAGCTCACTAACATCGATCCCGTGGCCGGCGACCTCCATCCACCAATCCTCCCGCCCACGCCATGGAAACCAACAACGCTTCTCCAACTGCCCACGTGCTCTTATCTCGAGCACCCTCTCATTTGGCGGCTCGCTGAAACTCTATGGAGTTACCTCTCCATTGGGAAGCTCTCCCTGGGGCTTCCGCAATATGACACCTATGGTGCCTCTTCGCAGCAACGTGCGACGCCCGAAACGCGTCTTGAGGAAGTTCGAGAAACCCTCCTTCATCGTCAAGTTCCGAAGATCATCTTGGCCTCACGCCTCTGGCTCGCGGGCCCCTGCCCTGGTGCTGTGCCTTTTCTAGAAGCCATTGTTATAAGAACCCTGGCTAGCCTCGTGGCTTTGCAATATGTGTCGACTTTACCTGTGTGCCGATACGTTTCATTTCGTCGCAATATTTCTTACTTTTTCGGTTCAAGATGTTGACCTTTGAACTTCTGACGGCCCTGACCACACTGACAGGTGTAGCTCGCGCAGCACCAAGCCTTTCCGCCAGAGCCACTAGTGCGGTCAACTCGACAGCTTGCGGTGGAAAGAATTACTCCTACAACGCTCTGGCTGGATATGGCTACATTCCGGGTACTGACAGAGACTCCTTTGGAGATACCATCGGCGGCATTGGCTCAGCCATCGCCATATATCCCGAGACGTGGAAGCGCAACGCCAACGGAAGCTATACCGGTGTTCTGTTCACACAACCTGATCGAGGCTGGAACACGAACGGCACACTAAACTACAATGCAAGAGTCCACCAGTTCGCGGTCGTTCTCACTCCGAATGCGTCTGCTACCGCCAATAACCCATCACCGCCGAACCTGAACTTCTACTACCTCAACACCACCCTTTACAAGGACCCATCCGGAACGCCAACCACCGGCCTGGACCCCACAACAGAGAGAGCTTTCCCCGGATTTCCCTACCTTCCCATAGCTAACTATACTGGCGACGGATTTGGTGGCAACGGAACCGGTGGTTCGAGGGTGCCAATCGATGCCGAAGGTTTGGTGTACAACTCTGCCGACGGCTCTTATTACGTTTCGGACGAGTATGGTCCCTACATCTACAAGTTCGCGAGCGACGGCACCATGCAGGCTGCCATTCGTCCTCCCAATGCCTTCATCCCTCTCCGCAATGGCTCCGACTCGTTCTCCGCCAACTCCCCGCCTATCTATGCCAAGGACCAGTCACCTACCCCGGGTGACCCTACCCAAGGACGCGCCAACAACCAGGGTTTCGAAGGCATGGGCATCAGCGCCGATGGAAAGTACTTGACCGTGCTCCTGCAAAGCGCCCTGATTCAGGAGGGTGGCACGAGCAAGAGCAACAACTTCGACTCGCGTGCCTTGCGCTACGACATCAGCGGCAGCTCGCCGTCTCTCGTCGGCGAGTACGTCGTCCAGCTGCCTACGTACACCCGTGCTAACGGAAACACCCGCACTGCGGCTCAATCCGAGATTCACGACGTCGGCAACGGCCAGTACTTTGTTCTCTCCCGTGACTCTGGCGCCGGCCGTGCTGCGGATTCGACCCAGTCGCTTTACCGTCACATCGATATTTTTGACATCACGAATGCGACCAACCTAGCTGGCTCGAAGACTTCCATGTCGAATGTCAACAACTTCAACCAGAGCATCGCGAGCTCCAAGGGCAAGCTTAACAGCGGTATTACGCCGGCAGCTTATTGCCAGTTCCTTGACTTTAACGTCAACAGCGAGCTGGGTAAGTTTGGTGTGCACAATGGCGGAGATGATAATCCGACTCTGTTGAATGAGAAGTGGGAGTCCTTGGCTGTTGTTCCCCAGTACGACGATTCGGGTGCTCAGGTAAGCGGCAAATGGTTCATCTTCAGCTTGAGTGATGATGACTTTATCACTCAAGACGGATACATGAACGGAGGCAAGTTCAGGTACTCTGATGGCACCGGTGCCAGCTTGGATAACCAAGCGCTTGTGTTTGATGTGACCTTGCCTAGCGATGCTCAGCCATGGACCGGCTCCGCTGCTGCGACATACTAGCATACACGTCCGTGTATGCTCAAAAGCAAGATTGATCCCACGTACATGTAAACGAGTTTGATGAATTTGAGTATCATGTCAATCAGGCATTGGCAGATCTGACGTTGCGAGTTCTCTTAGTCTCGGAATGTACTTGCCTGTGATCCACGCCGTTAATTCATCGTCTTCGTGAACCCAGTTCGCAGCCATTGCACTTGCGCACTGCTCGCCCAATGTTCCCAACTTCCGCATTTGCTCCACCGTCTCAGCATGCCCACGTTCGTATAACACGAATGCTGCCTGATCAACTTCATCATGCAAAACTTCCAAATTCTCAAGCAGCCGATCTATCCTCCCGACTGTTTCGGCCACTGGCATTTCCTCTGTCTTCGTCGTCGCATTCAAAGTCGGAAATCGTCTGATCCGCCGCTTGACCAGAGGCGGGTAGAGCAGCCGAATATGATCAATAATGTCAATCATTCGTCCCGCCACAGGCAACATTTTCCTCGGACACTTGCTGTCCATCATCATGTCCAGAGAGTCGCCATCATCATCGTGGTCCTCGGCGTCAATAGTCTGATCCTCATCATCGTTACCCTCCTCCCCAGCATCCCTCCACTCCCTCAGCTCCTCCAAAGCATCCTTCACCAACCCCAAAAACCCCTCCGCCTTGCTCACCGCAACCTCCCCCACACCACCGTCGCCCACAGCCTTCAACTGATCGCAAGCCGCCCAGATGACGCCCGTGTAGCTGAACGTGCCCCGCGACTGCGTCTGCTCGACCCCGCGCTCGTCCGTCGGGATGAAGCCCAGCAGACTCTGAAACTCGGAGAGGATGCTGCGGGACGCCTCGACGATGGCGGCGTGCACGCATTTAGGATATGTCGGTGCGGAAGATAGTTGGGCTGCGGAGGCGAGGGCCGGGATGCATTGTTCGGAGAGCGTTTTGATGATCTTGCTGATGGCCGTGGGCGTGAAGGGCTTGTTGACGACGAGGAGGGAGAGCTTTGTTGTTTGGGCGTGGATCAGGGAGCCGATTGTGGAGCTTAGGGCGAGTGCGTTGGGAGCCGATTCGCCTTCGGGGAGGGTCGGCGGTTTTAGGTCGTTTAGGGAGGTGAGGAGGTGGGATAGGAGGGCCTGGGTTGAGATTATGGTTGTTTTGAGTTCGCCTAGATCGGTGGCCGACATTTGTATGACCTTCGGATGTTCGGCCAGAGAGATTTGGGTACGTCTTCTCCTGTGAGTTATCGGCTTGAAATATTGGTTATGTATACTTTCGGAACAAAAATATGAATGGATTTCGGTCGATGAGGCACCAGCCGGAATAGACTCCGACAGTGTCTTTGAATTCGCGTGACGCCTCGTGACTTTCAGTCGAACAACCTTATTAAAGTCGCATTCCATGGATGGTCTGCCACTCAGACCTTGTTTCTAGCCAACAATTACATGAGCGATGTCATCGACCGCCCCAGGCAAAGTCTACGAAAACCATAGCTAAACTCAAGCGAAAGCCCAGCCAGTACTTCCTATTATGTCGCGTCGGTAGCATACACCTTTCCTCCACCAACTAAACTCCTTCACGAAGAGAACTTACTCCTCACTTCCCGTATTTCGACTCGGCTTTATCATTCTTGCGCAACCATATCTGCCATGCCTCGCACACCTAAACCACCTCCCATCACCCTCCCCTCCAAAACCCTCATCCTCGACAATGGCGCCCACACCATCAAAGCCGGCCTCTCCACCCAATCCACCCCTTTCCGCGTCCCCAACACCCTCGCCAAGCTTCCCACCTCCAAGGACACCCTCGCCGGCACGCAAATCTCCCACGCAAAAGACTACGCCGAAATGGTCTTCCGCCGGCCCATCCAGCACGGCCAGCTCGTGCACTGGGAATCCGAGCGCGAGATCTGGAGCCAGAGCTTCTTCGATGGCAAGAACAGCCTGGTGCTCGACGTCGGGGATCCGAGGGATTTGAATTTGTTGTTGACGGAGCAGGGGAGTAGCTTGAGGAGTTTGCGGGAGGCGGCGGATCAGGTTGTCATGGAGGAGTGGGAGTTTGGGGGGTACAGGAGGGTTGTGGGCCCTGTTTTGGGGGCTTATGGCGACGTGAGAGGGTTGATGGGGGATGGGAACGTGGAGGGCAAAGCGGAGGGTGAGAATGGGGATGCGATGCAGGTCGATGCGGTGGGGACGACGGTGAAGGGAGAGGGGGAGGGACCACTGGCGGCGGAATGTGTGCTTGTGGTGGATTCGGGCTTCAGTCATACGACAGTCACGCCGGTATGGAAGGGGAGACCAATTCAGCAGGCGATGCGGAGGTTAGACGTTGGAGGCAAGTTTCTGACGAATTGTCTCAAGGAGACGGTCAGCTTGAGGCAATTAGATCTGACGCATGAGTTCCACATCGTGAACGAGATGAAGGAGGACGTTTGCTATGTCACACGAGATTTGAAAAGAGATCTAGAGAGGACGTGGAGACAGAGTCCTCGCTACGATGGAAAACGGAAAGCATCCGAGAACAATTCCACCGAGATGACTTCGGAGCGGGAAGGGATCGTTCCAGACGATCCTAGTATTGTCGTCGATTACGTTCTGCCAGATTATACGACCACCTTCCGCGGGCGAGTCCAACCGCACAATCCCTCGCTATCCAAACCTTCAGCAAAGCTACAACAGCAGCTCGCCTCCGGTGGGGCCTCAGATACAGTCGTCACCCTCGGAAACGAGCGCTTCACGATTCCCGAGCTGATCTTTTCGCCGTCGGACATTGGCATCTTGCAGGCCGGTTTGCCGGAGGCCATTATGCAAAGCATCCGCGCAGTCCCCACGGGTCTATGGACGGCGTTGCTCAGCAACATTGTCCTTGTGGGCGGGAATGCGCTGATGGCGGGGTTTGCGGATCGGCTCTACGACGAGTTGCGCCCGCTGGCGCCGGTGGAATGCGTGGTCAGGGTGAAAAGGCCCGAGGACCCGGTTACGTGCACATGGAAAAGCGGAGCGAGGTTGGTGGAGAAGGCGAAGGAGGCGGGGAGGTTATCGGAGGTTTTTGTAACGAGGGCGGAGTATCAGGAGCATGGAGAGAACTGGCTGCTGCGGCAATTTGCAGGGGAAAAGCATCTACCAGATTGAAGGAGATTTCTGCAATACGATATGAAGGAATCAATATTTCGGCTCAAATATTTGGTCGATAATTGTCGCCAGCTATTACTTTTCAACTGGAAATATGCTAACGACAGTGTGAATGCAAGCCCAGCTATAAGCCACTGATAAGATGATGAGCGGCATCAGATCGCCCATTTTATCCAACGTCAATACACCTCACCTGCTCATTACGCCAGCCATGCAGCCATCGGACACACTCAAGCATCGCCAACATTCATCTTGGCGTCAATCTTAACCGGAAGCTTGTGTGGCTTCACCCCCAGGCTTCCGGCCATAGACGACGTACAGCCAGAACATGCTGTGAATTCGCGGGTTCTTGGCCTCGGCTCTGATTTTCGCCGCGATAACATCACATTCCTCCTTGGAATACTCCCCGCTGGCAACGAAGGCGTACGTGATGAATCCCTCGATGCCCTCGTTGAACTGCAGCCAGTTCCAAGCCCCGCTCTCCTTCAGCTGCGGGTCTGCAGGCCACGTTCCCAATGGGCAGGGCAGTCGCTTTGCGTGAATATCCTCGAACCCGGCGTCGCGCATCCACCCTTCGAGCAGGCTGCCTGGGTTCGGCTCACGGCCTGCCTTGCGGGAAAGCTCACTGAACTTGAGCCCCGCGATGCGCACCATGGTCTCGTCCGTGACGGTACCGTCGGGAGACGTCCAATTCGAATCGACGTCGACGAACTCGGCGTATCCTTCCGGACGCAGGTGCTCCATTGTCTGTTGCATCAGGCGTGGCCAGTCGTGTACCGCGGCGTACAGCTGCCGTGCATGGATGAAATCGAAGGGGGTGCTATATGTCCAATCGGCCTCAAAGTCGTCGACCTCGAATCTCACATTCGGAGGAACCCATCGGGGCTGAATTGGAGACAGGTCATTTCCCAGAACCTCTGCGTTGGGGAAGCGGTCCGCAATCTCCATTGCCCAGATGCCCGTCCCGGTGCCGATGTCCAGAATGCGCCGTGGGGGAGCGCGGTCCTTGTCGTCGATCGGAGACTGGTACAACTTACCGCCTAGACTGATTTCCAGCCACTTGTGGGCAATGTCGAGCCGGTCAGACTCCTGTTCGTCGTTCGGAAAGACGTAGACGCCCTCTTTCATGGCATGATATCGGCGGCCATGGATTGTTTTGTAGTCGGTGACCGCCGAAGCAATGGAAGTAGTGTAGGACGCCAGTTCACTATCGTATGCGCTGTCGGCGTCGGCATTGTCGGTCTCAATTCGCGCTGATTCCTCAATTGCAATGCGGGACTCTTCTTCCGTGGGAGAATTGTGCGTAGGAGCCGAGGTGACCGTGACCGGCACCCCAGACGTCCCGGGCGCAGGCCCCGTATGAGCTGGTTGCTCAGCCATTTGTGCCGGCAGAGGTGGTGTAAAGATAGGGAAAAACAGAATAGATACAATGTGCGACAACAGAAGGAGGGGGAAACTTGGAAGCCAACAAGAACTTTCGGTACGACAGGATTTATCAGACGACGCCAGGGCGTCTTTCGCGCCAAGTTCACCCAAGCGACGCCGCAACGGCCAGCGTCAGTAGCATGGGAGGCTTGGAGTTCACAGAACCCACCTTCTTTCCCACGTAATCCCGTACGTAGCGGTCCACGGAGAGGAGATGGGGTTCGTTCGGTCGCAGCCGGTGGAGGGAGACAAGGTGCTGACAGGCGTGGCCACTCGAGGCCGAGTGATCAGCGGGCTGAGAGAAGCTCACTGCCGGGTTCAACAGACTTCGGTCAAGGGAAAGACAGTACTGTCTAGCGGCAGTGGGGCAACGATTCAACTGCTTGGAGTGTCTTAACGGCGGATCAGTCTGGATCTGCAGTCCCTCCCGAGTGACGGTATGAGGAGTAAATGCCGGCGACGATGCTCGTGACTTGCCTTCTCGCGTGTGTACGCAGCCTTCTTGCAAAGTCGCCGATCGTTCTCGCGGCCTCCTACCTCATGCCTCGTCAATTGCGTCGGCTCACACAATGGTGTACACGAGCAGCCCAATCGTGGTCTCCAGCCCGCCACAGTCAGACTCCTCTTCGTTGGCTAGTAGCGAAGCTAAAGCACGCAGTGGCTTGCACAATTGCGGCCTTGGACGGCCACCTCAGCTCACGTCCCTGCAGCCACTGACATGTCCAACCGGTGTCTTGACCGAGGAATCCCTGCAGCCAAGTCCACAGTAGATGGGTCGTGTCATCGAGATAGCTCGTACGGTGGGCAAGTAGCCCGATAACATTATTACCGACCTTCACATGGGGTGCTTTTAGCACTTTCAGAAGCCAATTTAGCTCAGCTCGAGGCTTGTCAGGCCCAGCTTCAATTTTATTAGGTGGAAAATTGAGGCCAAGTGCCTTTAACACTTGCTCGTCAAAACAATCTGGTCGCGACAAGGCAAACCGGACGTGAAGACGCCATCAATGTCGCGAATGGCAATACGCAAGGCTTGCATGTCATATGATGCGGCCTGACTGAGCCATCTCGTTCGCTCGATGAATGAATATCTCGGAACCCACTCGATAGCGACGCAACTGGCGTAGAGGCAATATAATGTACAAAGCATCTCCGGATTATATAGTACAGTGTTTCTTTCGAAGACATACCGAGCGTGGTGGTGTCTGGAATGCACAGAAGCGCATGAATGCCACCGACGTCCCGGAAATAGGAAGTTGATGTAACCCGTGCCTGGACGCCTTCCATATATACACCAGTATACGAGCGTAGGCAGATTCGTTTCTCCATTTGCGGACCTCACATGCCTTGCAAGTAGTTGCGCGTCTTGATGTCTTTCCGTCTCCTGTTACGCATGGCACCACGGAGACCCTCTCTCACGTCGCCTGCTTGAATTGCTCCCTCCAAGGTGCCGTCACCAGCGGGCAGATCAATCGACTGATGTTCGATTGGGATCTTTGGTAATAACGAGTTAGGGTTGTCTATGCCGGCCTTCTTGGCCGCCTTGGCTGCTTTCCGCCTCTGAGCCTTAGATTTGGCTAAACAGTGATTAGCTCTCCACATTGACAGATGGCCTTTGCAATACTGCGTCACTCACAGTAGACATTGCCTTCCGTCGCATTGGCTGAATCTGTGCTTCCTTTGGCACCGAAGTCGAGCAGCGTCCATAACCATGGTGGGTACTCGTTATCTTCCATTGCAACCGGTGGGTCCTTGTTCTTAAAGTATCCCAAGCCTCCTAGTGGTTGACCGGCAGCTACACTGCTCTTTATCCTGGGCAAGCTCTCAATCTGATCTGCAGAGCCTGATGGCCCTAACGCCGGTGCTTTTGAATGTTCCCCATGCTTCGTCGGATGGTCCTTTGATGAGAACGGCTGAGCAGCCGAAGTGGAAGTCGCAGCGGGTCTACCTTCGTGCTCCTCTGTCGCAGGGCCCCGTGGAGCTGCTGGCGTGGGCGGAGTCTTGCTGGTGGTGAGGGAAGCGTAGGACCTTCGCGATACTGGCAGAGACGCCCTCTCGAGGCGGAAAAGACAACGCCGACAGATCATTGTTGCCGACTGAATGCCACAGGGAGATCAGTAGGGTCAGCGAAAGCCGGAACGAATGCGTCGATAGCGACTGGATGCTGCTAGTATCCGAATAATTTTGGCGAGTCGGGATGCAATTGAGATGCTTAGTCAGCAGTTCCGAAGCTCGAGCAGACTCCGACTTCTCCTTCGCCTGTCGCACCTTTTCCTCCACTGCAATGGAGCATGCGGCCGTCGTGGATCGAACAAGCAACCCGGGACCCAGCACTACCAACACGAGACCAGTACAGTGTTCCCTGCGTTCGAGACTTGCTCTGTGCCGTTGGCTGGGGACTGTTTCATCCGCTCATCACGGCGCCTTGCTGATTGGCCTTGAGTTAGGCGCCGTCTTGCTTTGCAGCGGCTATTCACGACGCCGACCCCCAGCTCCACCCAAGCATTGTGCAGATGAGCTGTTGCAACAGTCGAGCAGAAACAGCCTACGCCTCGGATGTCTTCCGGTTGCCTTGCTTCCCAAGTCGTAGGCGGCTCTACAGCTTGGTACCGAACACACAAATAGTAGCAGACATGTACTGCGTGCTGAGCACAGTCCAGCTCCAGCCTGCGAACCTGCGTACCTATTGAGCCTCTTCTGTCACTGTGCTGCACTTCTCGTTCACTCTCACTTCCATCTTCTACCTTCCATCTCTTCCATCTCTCTTGTTGTTGAGCAGCAGCGTGTGCTTTTTGTTCTATTGTTCGCAGCTGCTACAGGTTCGCGGCTGCCGTTTTGCACCTTCATTTACGACGACTGGTCTTCGTATTGTTTCTTCGACCTGCTGGCAACGCCTATTATTTCCCAGTCTCGTCTTGATAGATTTTGGTATAGCTCCGGAAGCTCAAAAGTTATCTCACCGCTCTTTACGACCCTTCTACGAACTTTACTTATGACACATGCTCATTTACTGAGCTTTTGATATCGCAACTTAATAGCATGGCACAATCACGCGAAGGATCGGCTCCGCGAATGCCTTTCGTGACCCCGATCATCTCTCAGAAGGCATACGACGACCCTACATCCCAAACAACACCACAAACTCGACCGCCTCAACCCAGCAGTGCTGTCAAGTCATCCCGATCGCAAGGCAAAACGTTGAACGTCATCACCGGCTTCGACAACCCTCGCACACCTCCGGCACCTGGCCACTCCTTCAAGGCAGCAGTGAAGCACTCTCGCAATCCATCACTCCAGGAAAGAAGGGCTGCTGCCGGAGCTGAGAAAGTGAACACGGTTGATTCCAGGGGTGCCATTCACATCGAACTTTCGCCATCAGACGGCGAAGTCCTGATTGGGTTCGACCAAGCTCTCAAAAAGCTCAATATACAAACTTCCGAGAGGAAGCTCAATATCCAGACCCACACGGAAAACCTTGTGTCGCCCATTGCACCGTCTATAATCGTCACCGGCATTCCCAGGGATGGCGAGGATATGAGTGAGATGTATTTGAAGCCGATCGATCCGAGACACAGATCGAGCATCTATTCACAGAATACCACTGCGCGTCAAACACCAGCGCAGCAGCGACACTCGAGCAGCACAACCCCTCCGGTACCAGCGGTTCCCTACGACTTCCTCGATGCAGATGGGACAGCCGCACGCAATGTACAGAGCTCAAGGATAACCTCTTGGAATACCGACATTGACGAAGAAGACGATCGTTCAGCGACGTATGTCGGTTCAGTGCCGCCCATCAAAGACGACATGAAGATCAGCCTGTTGGAACGTAGCGACACTATCGCAACAAGCAGATCACAAGGGTGGTGGAATGCCATCACAACACCATTTCTACCGCAACGATCAGCTACCATAGATAAAAGCTTTCCACGCTCACCTGCATATCACTCATCGGCTCAACCATCACCGCAGCCCTCGAATCTATCAGGCTCTGGCCACGATTTGAGTGAGGCAAATGTTGCGAGGTTGACTCGAGAGAATAGTAGCCCGCGATTGGACCCGACAACTCCCCACTTGGCCGACGAGAAACGACAGACGATGGGCTTCTTTGCTGATGCAACTCCAAAGACTGCGACATTCCCCCCTGTGCCTCCTCTACCAGAGACAGACAAGACTATCAAAAGCCCGGAATTTGTGGACCCTGGAGGATTCGGATTGGCGGCCGAATATTTCGAGGCATGTCTACATGACGAACACAATCCTGATCCATTCTATAAATGCATCATGCACGACTGCAGCGAGTGGACACACAAAGATGCTATTGCGGATGCAAGATCGAGAGAAGTTTTCTTTGCATCTCTTGCTGTCGATCGCGCCAATCAAAGTCATCATTCAAGCGAGATGACGGCGAATCTAGCGAACATGCCAGAGAACAAAGCACTTCCTGCAATCCCTGGCATGTCCGCTCCAGACCACACTGCTGCCAGCCCCTCTGTTGTCGACCATGTCCATCCAGCTGATAGCGTTTCCCAAGTTGCCGAGCGCAGGGCTGCAGTTGATGCGATCACGGCTGTGACCAAGACACGCGAGCTGGGTGGAACTGAAGCTCGCTCTGAAAACAGGCAGACAATCCTTTCTGACTCGATAGGGAGTCCTGAAGTTGCGGAAGCAACTGCCATGCCTATCATCAGGGCCGTAACACCGGAGCCAATGCACGTAACTGAATCAAGGAGCATTTCACCAGCGCCTGCTCAGAATCAGATGGCCCATGCTGCCAGAACCATGGCGACTCCATCTCAGAAGTCGACGGCAGCCCCACCTCCAGCTTCATCGGTACCGCGCGCTTTGCCAGCTTCGGAGCCTATCTCAGTCGCAGCGCCCGTCACAGTTCCAGCCACTCGACTACCTTATCCCGACTCCGTTGGCTCCAGTACGCCTGCTCAATATGTACCGCCTCCGCCGCCTCCAACACCTGTCCCAGCTCCTTACCCTGAGTCATCTCGTATGCCG
>UYJD01000010.1:61213-96322 GCA_900618795.1 Cyanodermella asteris
GGGCTCGACTCGAGTCTTGCACCCATTCATCATTCAGCAACACGATCAATTTCTCCCGCTCCTCCTCCAGCCCAATCTGCAACACACTTTGCTTCCACTTCCCCACCACCTCTTGGATACACGTTCGATCACCAATCGAATGTTGGCGTCGCTAGAGCAATGCCCGAACCATCAGCTCTAGGATCGTCTGCGCCCCCAAACCATGCTCAGAATACCCAAATGGATTCATATCCTGATCCCCAAGCTGATCGTGGTGCGCCGACAATCATCTCAAGTCGCAATCCCTCAAAGCGACAACCCCCACCACCGCTTTCAGTGGCGAACTCACCTCAGCCTCAGGAAGCCATCAGCCCTGGAGCGATCACACCTGGCATGGCTCGCGACACTGAGATTGGCAACGCCGTGCCGATGCAACCCTCTCGTCAGACTGGCCTCATAGGATCGTCATCAGCCGGTGCTGGGCCTGCTACAGCTGGTACGAAACCATCACCATTCACGAAACGCGCTGTAATGGAGCGATACGATATGAAGAAGCCTTCGCCTGATCCCAATTCACAGCTCCGGGATACTAACACTACTGGACCTCCTGGTATGGGGACACAAAAAGAAGCCTCGTCCTCGGATTATGACCATTCTGCAATCCAGCACAACCATCCGATGCCTGCCCCAGTCTTCACACGAAACTCGCACTACGGACCACAAAGCGATATCGAGGCCAGTCGTGCCATGAATGAGAAGCAGGGCGATGGATTGCCACCCCGCCCTGTCAAGAAACCGAGCAAGTTGGGTCTTTTGCTAGCGACATGGAAGTCCAACAGACAACTACGCCCAGCAAGAACCAAGGAACAAAAGAAGAAGTGCATGTGTTGCTGTCTGATATTTTTCAGCACCTTCGCACTGACTCTTCTTATCGTCTTGCTCGTCATGTTTCTTCATATCCCGCGCCGCGACATTCCCGCGCAAAGCAGCTGGCTAAACTTGACCAACTACCCTCCGATTCCCACAGGAGTGGCCACCATTGCAAGACCAAATGCAGTGCTCGAGCAGAGCGGTTGCATTGTACCCCAGACAATGTGGAGCTGCGCCCTGCCTCGCGAGCAGCAGGATGGAATTGAGCCAAACGCGCCTGACCAGCCGAACTTCAGACTGGAGATCAGATTCCAGAACGGAACTGACCTTTCAAACGGAACCACGAAGAGTTACACGAGCCGTCCTGTGTCTGCCCGAGATTCATATGCGGCGAGCCTGTGGAACCCAAACCCAGCTCCACCGAGCGAAGACGACCAGATCTTTATGGGCAATACCACGGACCACAATGTTGCGCCTTACGACGGCGAACAAACGCCCTTCTTCATCACGTTCCTCCCACCAACCGCAACCACCAACCAGAAGCGCGACCTCAGCAAACGCGCCCCATCATCCTCGTCAACCTCCACGTCCCCTTCTTCCTCCAGCTCGTCCGACTCCACAGACTTCTTCCCCGACCTGACCAGTGCAATCCCCTCTCCCGCTACCAATCCCGACGGCTCCGCCGCTTCCGCAACCCTCGTCCCGCTCCCCACAGCACAACCGCTCCGACTGTACAACCGAAACCTGCCTATCGAGCACTACGGCTTCTACACCTACTTCGACCGCTCCATCTTCCTCACCTCCGTGACCCTGTCCAACGGCTCCCTCTCCGCCGCCCAAGGCGATGTCCCCGGCGGCAGCCCCGCCTCCTCCGCCACGAAACGCTGCACCTGGGCCCAGACCCGTTTCCTGGTCCAAATCTGGACCGGCGGGCCCGACGGAGCCGGCAACGCGCACCGGGCGCTCGTCAACGGGAGCTCGACGGCGGAGGCGGCCGCCGCGGGGAACATTACGGCCAAGAGCTGGGGCAACTTTGTCCAGCCGGGCAGTTTCCCGTATCCGGTCACGGTCACGGTGGACAGGCACGGCGGGGTTGCAAAGGACAAGATGGTGTACTGTTACGGTGTCGACGGCGGGAGGATCAACGAGACGGACAAGAAGATCAGTTTGGAGGATCGGGGGTTTGGGGGCACGTTGATTGCGAACCCGGGCGGGTTCTTGGCGAATTCGACGGGTGGGACGAAGCCGATTGATGGTGGGACGGGAGGGTGTGGGTGTGTGTGGCAGAATTGGCAGAATGTTTGATGCGTTTCGAGGGCTTCTTGGATGGTTTTGGTGTTGGCTGGAGATGGTCTCGGAGATCGGTTGATGGGTGATTTCAATGCGGGCGCCGACCACTGTCTCATGGTCCAAGTCCGAAGGCTGTAAAAGTTGTGGAAATAAATGCACGAAGCATGCATCAATCCTTATCAAAGAAGATAGAATGAAATCCACAATGTTGTCAAAAGAATATATCGGGCCAGGTTTGCACCTGCCCTCGCCTTCTGTGTGAGAACTGACGTGTTCGTAAGGTAGGCTTTAAGAATCAAACGGCACGACGTTTCGGTCCTTGAAAAACTGCTCATCGTCAAAGTATCTTAATGCAATGTTTCCTACAACCAAAATCATAGAGCTGGGGATATCGTGCAGGCAAGCTCAATCATCTTCGCCTTCCCCAATCGCCGCCTTCTTCAACTCGATACTCTGCTCGAGCTCTTTGATGATGCCAACTTGTTTCCTCTGCAGCAAAGGATTCGTTAATTTGGCCATCGCCTCCTTCTTCTGCTTGAGTACATTCTCCAAATCCGCAATTTCGTCACGCTGTCGTTGCATTTCCAGCTGTGCCTCATCGGCCTCCTCGTCCAGGTCGTCTTCGTCGGCATCGGAGCCAGACTCGTCCGCGTCATCTTGGCCAGCGGGCGTCTCGGCCTCGTCAGTAGTGTCGACAACCCCCATAGCAGCACTCGGCGTGGCGGCATCGGAATCGGTATTTGCCGGCTGAGCCTCGACCTGAGCAATCGGGGTCGGTGCTTCCGAATCGGCCGGTTGTTCGTCGAAAGCGTCCTCCAACATTTCATCCCAGCCCTCGTCCATTGCTTGCGTGTCTTCTTCGTAGACTTCGCCCTCAAAGGGTTCCATGTCTTCGTATTCGCCTTCGGCATCGCCGTCTGGGAAGCCGTAGTCGTCTGCTTCCTCTAGCTCCATCTGCTCGCGGGCCTTTTCATCCTGAAGCTCTTCAAGAGTCTGTAATTTCCAGTCGCTCCCGATGGCTTCCGCGTCACGTTTGAACAAGTCTTCGACAGCCTGCTCGACCTGCACGACAATATTGGTACTCACACGCTTCCGGAAACGGCGCTTCCGAGCCCATTTCATCGGTGGCGCAAGGCCGTGTTCGTAGATAAATGTGCCGTTTCGTACATCACCTTTCGGCAGGGGTACGTTCTGTGCTTCTTCCTCGCTCTTGACTGGTCCAAGAACCCAAAGCATCTGGCAAATATCGGCGGTCTTCCACCATCCCTTCTTGTCCCAGCTCTTCATACCTTCAACAATGCAAGGAAGGTCAACCAGACTTGCGGCGTACATATTCCCTCTCACTACCAACAGTGCTCGCCGCCCGTCGTTTCTGAGAAACTTGAGTTTGATATCCGCGCCTCCCTCGGCCACCCTCAAGCCAAACTTCTTTTCTGTAATCATTTGCCTCACGTAATTGCAATCTTCGCCGTCTTGCATTCGTAGTATGAACTCCTCCTCGATATGTGGATCCACCTCGGCATCGCTAGCCTCACTGTCATAGCCAATGCCCATGGGCCGCTGAGGAGGCTGTCCCTTCGCCTTGAGCCTGATGAACGGAGTGGTTGGCGTCTTTGCTGAGAGGGGTTTTTTGTTTGTAAGCTTGAGGCGCTTGGGGCCAACACCATCTGGCGCCTGGTCGCCATCGTGTTCGCGCTTCTTGCCCTTCAGCGCTGTCGGCTTCTTCTTGCTTGGCTTGAGTATAAGCCTTGGAGAGCTAGTTGGCATGTCCAGAGGCGCTGTAGAATCGGACACTGGAGCGTCGCCTTTCTTCTTGCCCTTCTTAAGGCCGCTGAAGTTGAGTTTCAGTTTGGTCCCGCTTGGGGGTGCCGTTGGCTGTGTTGCGCCAGCCGACTTGGGCATCTTGAGCTTGAGGATGGGGCGTTCGGCCGACATACTGAATGAACGTTATGAATCGGCCGTTGTTATGTGGAAGCGAGAGGCAGGTGAAGGGTGACTTGGTAGCCTCAAGTGAGGGCGGAGCTATTCGATTCACGCGCCAGGTCGGCGAGCGGAGGATGTGAAGCAATGCAGGTTGCCTTTCCCGAGCAAAAGTCCACGCGCACGCCCCAGAATCCAGTATGCAATCTTCCCTCCTCTTCCAGAGTTTGTCCTTGCTACATGCACAGTCGAATCCGGCAGCACGACAGCGGAGACACGAGCGAGCAGCAGACGAGCCGATTACGTGCAAGCCAGGTCCCAGGGTCCACTTGAGCCACAGGCATTCGCGCCGCATTGTGGCGCCGAGTCCGCTCCGATGGATTCGCTCTTGTCGACTTCTACAACCAGTGGTTCGCCTCGCGACGGAGGCAGCGATAGGGCAAGCTCTTCAACAGTTACAAATGCGGGCGATGCTGGTCGGAACCGCAACGCGCGATCCAGACCAAAGTCCAGGCTTTTTAATCCGAGCAACGTGCTCCGCAAGGTTATAGCGCTCACCGATGAGGTTTTGAACACCCGCCTACTGAATATCAGCCATTCGTCAACAGTTGAAATTGCGTCTCAGTCTCTACCAGTTGTTGGAATCACCTTGCGCAGGCAAGAGGGAATGGCGGAACGCGATCTATACCTGGCGCTCTTGCAGCCGTGTGTTTTGCACATCTTGCGAGCTGCCGGCTTTGTCGCGGCTCGCCCAGCTGCGCTCGAGGCCTTGGTGGACATGACGGCGCGCTTCCTCGAGCTTCTGGCGCTCAAATCAAAAGAATTGGCAGAGTCAAATCACAATGGGCACATTCCAAACCAGGTCGACATACGCGGCGCAATGGAGTACACCGGAATTCTCAAACCTGCCTTACACCCCATAGAGGAGCAGCTATACGGCGATGATGATTTGCGTGGCGTCGGTTCCTTTGTCTCATGGGCAGAAGGGCCTCAGGCGAAGGAGATACGACGTGTAGCTGGACTAGAAGAGGACGATGCCACTTTGAACGTCGTGGGCGAAGTCAGGGAGGACTATCTGACCGCATTGATGAAGAAGCATAGCAAAACGGGCAATGAGGAGCGATTCCGTGGCACCATGCTGGGAGGAGATCTGCCTTCCCGAAACATCGTCATTGAAGGCCCAGGGCCCAACTCGATTGCGGCTTTTCATGCAAAGTTGATGGGTGTTGAGCTCCCAGAGGACCAAGAAGATACCAAGAGTGGCTAGGCGCCCTCCAATGGCAAGGTCACTTTGAGGCACAAGAGGCACGCGGATGACGATGACGCTACCGAGATCGAATATGCAGGGAATGGCTCCAAGGAAAGCTCCACGGCTCATCGCCCTCTGAGGTCTATACTCGTGCAATCTGTTGAGCAAGCTAAAGACTCGGCAACGGACCCAAATGTAGGAATTGGCAGGAAGAAGCGAAAGCTGTCTCACGTCCATTTCGACGACACAGCGAACACGATCCATGAAATCGAAGGTCGGCCATCTGTCCAATTTGATGAGACAGCGAATACTGTACACGAATACCCTGCAACGAATGGAGAAGTCGGCGAGGATGACTCGACATCTGGAGCCGGTGTCGTAGCTCGACTCAAGCTCAAGCTCAGATCGCAGCGGACATCAGTGGGCTCTGCTGAGATTATCGAGACTGAAAACCATGCGGGTCCTAGGAAATCGAAACGCGCTCGCAGAAAACCGTCGAATTTTGGATGAGCGTCGCGACACACACCTTGCTGAGTTGACAAGGACGAATAGGGTCCGGGAGTAGCAACGAGTTGAGAATGAGGCATGACGGCCACCAAGTAGCTCCATACCAAAACACCTACTACTAGCTAGCCCTAGCCAGCACCTGTCAGGTCTGTTCAAGGATGCTACTGGCCCATAACGAAATCCGTCCCCAGCAAGGTGGCAATGATGTTTATGAAATAGCAGCCGGTGCATGTCAATGGTGGGACGGTCACGGGAGGAACGCAACTTATGTTGGGACGCACGATGACCCAGGATTTTGTACCTCCTCACTTCGCACACGGGGAAATTCCACTTGGATCACACATGCATATGGCGAACGCAGATAGTGCTGTATGTATAGTATCGATATATATACTATCGGCCAAATCGCATCTCTGCCTTTGCAAATCTGTAGAGACCCTTCAACCAGGTTGGATAATCGACCGCACCTCCGCTGCCTTCGCCTGCACAGTGGATTTCCGTCAAACGCAGCTGCCATGGCGGATACCCTTGGAGCACGACTCTATCCGAAAACAGCATGAGCAGATCAGGCTCGGCGGCGCTGAAGCTCTCGCTAAGCTCTGCATCAATCAGATCGACTCCCACATCCCGCGGCGAGATCTTGCCCCTCTGGCTCATTTCCGCGAGCGTTTTTGTCAAGTCAACCATCGTCGCCCGACCGTCCTCTTCACTCAGCAGGAGTATATCCAGATGCCCTGGCTGGCCATCCTTGCCACGAGTCGCTCCGCTGTCATAGTCACAGTGCTTGCTGGGTGTCTCGTTGTCGTCGTCGTCGTCGTCGCCGTTCAGGTAGCTCGGCATGTGCGGTGCTCGAATCTGCAAGCTCGGGGTCTTTGAGTCACCAAAGTAGCTCCTGAACCGTCCCTTGACAATGTCGTGCGTTGCAGGTATGCAGTTCTTCAGCACACCGGTCGGCTCGTATATGCTCAAAAGTGGTATTCCGACTGCCGAACTCCATGCAGCCAGCTCTGCAACTTCATCCAGAAGCGCATCCAGCGCTGCAGATGGCAACAGCTCTTTTCCTTTCCTCAGCGCCCTCCGTCTTGGGTATGTGTGTGGTAAGGTGAGGATGACCGACAGATGCTTAGGCAATCGTTGCAGTTGCGCGACGTCTCGCTTGATCAGCTCGGGCGTGCGATGGTGGTGGTACAGGACTTGCAGGATGATGCATTTGAGGGCGCGGTATAATCGTCGGGCACGGATGAAGACACCGAAGAACAGTTGTATGATTGTGAACACGAGAAGGTAGATCTGAGACTTGACGAAGGTTCGAATGGGCTTGCGGCGCTGCCGGGACGCGGTGGGCGCGGCTTGCATCTCGTCTCGGGCGGGTAAGTATTTCTTCACAAGAGCTTCTCGTTCCGTTTTGCTGAGAATTTGACCGGCGGTCGCTTGGTCACGTCGATAGACGTTCATGTCGCGGGTGGACGCCATTGTCGGCTGTGACTGGTACGGGAACAATAGGGTACGAACAGTAGGAAATGGGTCGAAGCGAAGTATCAATAAGTGTAATTAAGCCGACTTCGTGCTGGATATGGCAGGCACAGCCCAGATCACAACAAGCACGAATTGAAAGACGGTAAAGAGCGTTGTGGCAGAGTATACGTAGAGAGTGACATGGATGGTCTTGGAGCTGACGTGTGAGTTGAAGGTTCAGACGTCAGTGCCCATGAAAAGTTTCTCGCCAAGTACGGCAGTGTGCTACCTAAAGGCCTCCCAAGACGGGCTAACAGACGTCGTTACGCACCTAGTAGCCTATCCCCTTTACATATGATTATGGCACCCACCCTTTCCTTTTTGAGAAAAGTTCAAACTTGGGGCAGACTGGAAGGTAAGTCCTGCCGTAAACTTCCGCATCGCAGAAACATTGCTCAAGAAGAACCACCCACCGTCTCAGACGACCTCAACGTGATGCAGCAATATCGCGCACCGAGTGAATCTTTGTCCACGTACCTGTTCTGCCTAACCAGAAACACGGTCGGCGCCTAGCAAGGGTGCATTTACGGCTACAGTATAGTAACATACTTGTCCAAGCGTTCATGATTGGCCGACATCGTCGGTCTCGCTAGGCCTTCTCCGAACTTACGTTCTGAACGAGCCTCGCAAGGCTGACTTGAATCGTTTTGTGTTTTGCATGACATGCTTAGATGTGACCACGTCCCTGTTACAACTCACGCCGGAAATGGTGTTGGGGCGAGACGAATATGTCGACCGAGGACGAAATAGCGTTGACGACATTCGCACATACACAATCATCGAATGTGGCACGTGTCGATGTATTGTGTGAACGTTGTGAACGACTTCTGACTGCTGACCGCATCCATGTGCAAGCATCTCCTCGGGACATGATCGGCTACAACCTCTTTCCTCTTCGAGAGGGAGCCACGGGTCATCAAAGCCTGGACGAGGGGGACCTGGATCGGCTTTGGCCAACTTCAAGAATACTGGAAATATCTCGCTGTCTTCAGCTTCGCGACGATACGTTACGGTTCTGGGTCCACGGGAATGACGAAGAAATCCGCTTGAGACAAAATGACTGCCATTTGTGCTCTCACATGATAGATTGCCTTGAACGGTCAGTGGGGAAAGACTCGAAAGGGAATTCGTGGCCTATCAATTGCACAAAATATGCTGTGCCATATTTTCGACCATCGCCCGTCGTAGGCGTGGTGAGCACCATGACCGTACTCTGGCTTGCACTTGGAGGAATAGGGACTGGGCGATCTTATGTAAGTACAGGCCTAAGACTGACCAGTTTCCCCATGACATGGCAACTTTCGAGACCTCAACAACGTCAATCGATGGGTGCTCTCTCGCAGACCACGTTGGGCAGGCTTCGATCGTGGCTGCAGGGGTGCAAAAGTGGACACCGTCGATGCACACGTTTTCCGTCTATAAATCAACCTCCCACTCGACTATTGCATATTGCCGTATCGGGTGACCGTTTCGCGTTGAGGCTGGTTGAGACAAAAAGGCTGGATCAGCAGGAACGACAGGCGCTGATGTATGTGACGCTGTCCCATTGCTGGGGAACGGGCCCCTCCTCACGCCTGCTTGAGGAGAATTATCGCGAGTTTTTGTCCAGTATACGCTTCAACACCCTCCCGCAGACGTTCAAAGACGCGGTGGTCATGACGTATGCGCTTGGGTTCGAATATTTGTGGCTGGACGCATTGTGTATCATCCAGAATAGCCCGGAGGACGAGGACTGGCACAAGGAGGCTCCCTTGATGCAGCTCGTCTACACACAAGCCGAGGTCACACTTGCAGCAACAGCGGCCTCCAATGGTGCCGGGGGCTTGTTTCTGCAAGACTATTCGTTAACGCCCTGTAGGGTACGACTTAGATTCCCGAACGTGAAAACTTCCCAGGGTTCGTGGTTCGTCGTCTGCGATGACAAGCACACAGCACATAAACTGTACATTGACGAGGCACCTCTCAATCAACGTGCTTGGGTACTGCAAGAGCGGATACTATCACCGAGAACCATTCACTTCGCAAAGAGTCAGATTTTCTGGGAATGCCTAGAAAGTGAACATAACGAGCGCCAACTGGACTTCTTGAATGCAGAAGTACGCAGCGCGCCTCGATTCTTGTCGGTTCGGACTCCGTGGTCGGATATAGTAATGACTTACTCGAGGATGAAGTTAACCCGTCAGAGAGACAAACTTATGGCCATTGGTGGAGTGGCTGAAGCGTATGGAACACAGCATGGCTTTCCCAAAGACGACTACATCGCCGGCATCTGGCAGTCCGAGCCTGCTCAGCTGCTCTGGGCTGCTAAGCAGCGGTTAGCCGCAAGGGAACCCGCGTGCCCTGATGATACTTTTATCGCACCAAGCTGGTCCTGGGCTGCTTGCGAAGGGGAAGTGTTCTACCCAGGCTTCGTGTCTCACCCGCCAGACAATGAAGAACGCTTCGAACATCAGCGACACTTCCGGATACGAGGCTCGTATATAGAGCTACTTGAGGCAAGCAGATTCGGCGCCATCAAAAGTGGCATCCTTCGCGTTGAGACTGAGATTTGGAGGCTTACAGAAATCTCCCCAACCAGGTACTGTCTGCAGGGGTTTGGTGGCCTTCTTTGTTCAGTGCCTTCAGTGATCAGCGGGTATCACAAATGGGATGATGGCAGCGCAGATGAGGCAATTGTGCCAGACAAAGATGCCAGATCATCGTTCGTCCTACCGCTGGGAGCGCTAATGTGGAAAAATGAGCTTATTAAACTGTTTGGGCTTCAAGTAGAGCCCAACGGAAGACGGGCGTCCACCTTCTCTAGAATCGGTCTGCTGCGATTCGAATTCGGCGACTGCAAGGCTCTTCGCCATTTCTACGCTCAAGCCGGGAGCGTTGAGCTTGATGAGTTGCTGCATGTGGCAAAACTGGACAACGGAGCGTACATGATAGACATTACATGATGCAACAGAACAACAATCACAGGCGCCAGAACCAAAACGGACTTCGTACCCGTGTGTTGAAAGGATCCGCGGGGTTGGCAGAACAGTCCAACAAACGAAATTGATTGTCCATCACTGATACAGTAATTTCAGGCAAGAATGTATCCATGCATTTGGTAAGGAATAGTTTGCCAGAGCCCTTGGGTCGAAACCAAACTCACGTTGCACGATCGACTTGCTGCTCGCTTTGTGCATAGGAGGGGAACAGCGCACAAAATGTATTCTGGAACGAACTTTCAAAAGGTAATATACATCTACAGCCCCAGGGTGAACTCGACATTAACATCCATGTCGCGTGCTGCTGACTGTCAGTGACTGGTACCATGAACGAAAGGACGATGAGCTTACCTGATTTCACAATCTTAGAAAACTGGACACTCTTCTCCGCTGCCTCCTGAAGATCTTCCATGCTGAAAATCTTCAAACCGGACTCGTTAATGATCTTGTGCGCCTCCTCCATGTTGGTGCCCTGCAGACGAGCGACGATGGGTGTTCTCAAGTTCATGTCACGAACGACTTGGACAAGACCCTTGGCAATGGCATCGCATCTTACGATACCTCCAAAGATGTTGACGAAGATGGCGGAAACCTTGGGATCGGAGGTGATGAGGTCAAAAGCCTCCTTGATGGCCTGAGGAGTAGCTCCACCACCAACATCGAGGAAGTTGGCGGGGCTTCCACCATTCAGCTTGATGATGTCCATGGTCGCCATGGCAAGACCAGCACCGTTGACGAGACATCCAATGTCTCCATCCAACTTGATGAAGTTCAGGCCGTGTGTAGCAGCCTTGACCTCATCGGCGTCCTCCTGAGTGGTGTCTCGCCATTCGAAGACCTCCTTCTGGCGGAACTCTGCGTTGTCGTCGAAGCCAAGCTTAGCATCCATGGCTAGAACTTGGTGGTCTGATGTTTCGCTGAGCGGGTTGATCTCGATCTGAGTAGCATCTTTGTCGATGAAGACCTTGTATAGTTTCTTGATAGTATCGGCTGCTGACTCGATGCACTGCTCAGAAAAACCCAGCTCTGTAGCAATGTTACGAGCAATGTCATCAGTCACACCCTTGTTTATGTCAACGCCGGTAGTGATGATCGCATCGGGAGTCTCTTTAGCGACTGTCTCGATGTCCATACCACCCTGGCTTGACGCAACGATGACCGGGGCCTGGGTAGCACGATCCATGAGGATGGCTAGGTAGAATTCGCGGCGTGCGAACTTGCGCTCGCAGATGTAGACAGCGTTGCAGAGACGACCGCCGGCGCCAGTCTGCTTGGTGATGAGCTTGTGGCCGATCATCTTGTCGGCGAACATCCGGGCTTCTGTTGGCGAGTAGATAATTCGGACACCACCTTTCAAGCCGTTCTCGAAGGTACCCTTTCCACGGCCACCAGCGAGAACCTGGGCTTTGATGACCATATCCTCACCACCAATGCTCTTTGCGACCTTCTCTGCTTCATCGCCAGATCGCGCAACTTCGCCCTTGGGAACGCCAATGCCGTACTGATGAAGTTAGCTCAAACTTGGTCCGCATTGCCAATTCTCGACGCACAGTCTTCAGGAGATTCGCGGAGAGGTACTCATGTATTGAAAGGAATCGCTTCTGTTGCTGGGCATTGCGAATTGGTGATTCCTGGAGCTGTCAGCTGCTTATAGTCCTAGTCCCATTGATCCGGAGACCTACCCTGGCCATTCTCAAGGCAGCCCTGAAAGGCTGTGTGCGTGCGAGTCTGTACATGACTGCGAATGACTCGCCGGAGAGCCCGCTCTTGTGCTAAAGAAGGAGAATTGCTGGAGTTGAGTATGAGGCTTGCGGCAGAAAGTCGGGTTTCAGGACACCAAAAGGTAGCTTCGCCGGACGGTTGCGTCGCATGACGGTCCGGCATCACGTTCGGCCGACACGTTTTCTGGCTGCACTAATCTCTCCACACTCTAGCGGCACCTGGCATCGGCTTCCACCCCGAAAGTAAAACACTATATTCTTGCATCTCAACCTAGGTCGGATGTATCAACAAAGGCCTCAAAAACATGACGGACGTGAATGTGACATTCAACACTTCAGCGGCACGGGCCGCTCAGAACGAGAAAGTACTCGAGCGCTGGCTGTCAGGCGTCGGAAATCGATACCCCGGTCAAGTAGCCACGGAGACTCAACTCGAACATGAAGAAAAAGGCATTTTCACCCTAGAGCCCGAGATGTAAGCTTTTTGTTTCTCGTTTGTTTCTTTGCACACCAGACCCTATCCATCGGTATTCACTGGCCGAGCTTATAGCGCACCACGACTCTTGAGCTGTGGCTGAATCACTGAAGCCCGGCGCAATCGAATGATAAAGCGTGAGCAAGCACCCCGAGAAGAATTCCCTTGGCCTCATGTAAGGCTTCAGATCGGCGGAACTTAGTGTTCGTTTCCTTGTTGAAGCACCGGACGCCGTAGCACTACTCATCAGCTCTTTACGCAGCAGCAGTCCTCGCGCCTGTGTCGTTATCGAGTTAGCTTACAAAAGAGAGCATTGGGTGCTTCACTGACTTTGCGCAGCGCCGGCCTGGGTGTTCCGCCAAAATCTTTGACAGATGATGAGCTTGGACTTTTAACACGTTCAGAAGACTCTTCGACGGCTTTTTTACGACAACAAATGATCGGCAAAAAGGATAAGGCCAAACGGGCTGCTCCGACGATACGTTCCGCTATCAATTTAGCTGGCGTAGAGCCAGGCTTCCAGCCGTCAAAGGCTAAAACCTCTTTATCGCCCTCCATGACAGCTACTCAGGATAGAACGCAACCGCCGGGAATTGCGAACGATGGTGCTGAGTCTAATGACGACGAGGACGACATTGGGCGATCTGGTCTGGGGAAGCGAAAACGAAGCACAGCTAGCCAATCTTCAAGTGACAGAAAACAGTCAACTAAAGCGGGAGCAGGAATCCCGGTTTCGGCCACATCAACACAAAAAGGTGCAGACACTCAGACCAAAGCAGCTGATGAGAACGACCAGAAGCTAGATGACGTGAAAGAATCCACATTTCCGGGAGCTGAGTCAAGTAGCAAGACGAAGTCACGATCAAAGCCTAAAGCTCGAAGCTATCTCGACGAGATTTTGGCCAAGCAGGAAGCGAAACAACAGCGGAAGAAGAACGAAATGAAGGGTGGCTGATTGCCACATCTCCAGTCGTGAGGATACTTCAAAACTTGATGGTTTGTGGCCTGTCTCATTATGAGCGCCATCATGTGACGATAGCTTTGCTGCGTCGCTTCCAGCAGACGGCAGAGCCTATCTAGGAAAACACTGCGTCGCTAGATTCACGGTCAGCACCAATGACACTTCTCGAGTCCATCTGGGAGTACAGACCGGTGGGCCGACTCTATCAGGAACAGGCTGTATTTCTGGGGAGTGCTGCGCGATCGGAGTCTCGCCAGCTGCATGAGGAACACTTTCAAGCCACTGCCGGTCCAGACCGGATCCGAGCAGAAATTGAGGCAATGGGGCCTGCTTAGCAACGGAGCGCTTCAATTTACAAGTAGATTAAATCAGTAGTAGGCAACTTCACTAAACTTTTGTCGACCCGAGAGCATATCCAACCTGATTCGGTTTTCAAATTAATAGTAGTTTCGAGCTAGAATACAAGTAACATGACGCCACTCCTCAAGTTTGACGATCATACACGATCGAGTGCCTTTTCTCCCGCCCCACATCAATTGATGCGCCGCAAGCCACATGATGTATCATCACTTCTCTCTCACGATTAAAAATTCACGTTGTCTATTCTTGGACCCTTGAATATTGACGCATCTTAAGGGTTTGCCTTAGAAAGGATTCGAGGCCGAGATCATGGGCGACAAGCGGATTCTTGCCATTGCCGGCTCAGACAGCTCAGGTGGAGCGTCCGTATAAAAGGCACGTTTTCCAACTAACGGCGGTGACTGACTCTAGCAGGGGTCTTGAAGCCGATCAAAAGGTCATTGCCGCCCATGGCTGCTATGCAATGACAGCGACGACGGCTCTCACGGCGCAGAACACCGAGGGAGTGCAGGACATACACCATACGCCGCCGGAATTCGTCGCCAAACAGATTCGTGCATGCATCGATGACATTGGAGTCGATGTCATCAAGACAGGCATGCTGGCATCAGCAGACACCATCCGGATGGTGGCGAAAGTCTTCGCTGAGGTCCAATGTCCAATTGTGGTCGACCCTGTAGGCGACACCCACCGGTGTTTACGACTAAAGCTTACGAAATAGGTCATGGCGTCGACTTCTGGGTCTCAGTTACTGCCCGCGAATGCCATTGAAGTGTTTCGGACGTCATTGCTGCCCCTGACTACGGTCCTTACACCCAATATTCCCGAGGCCAATCTGCTAGCTGGCCGCTCCAAGGACGCAAGCCCCATCACTCAGGATGACATGTTGGCGCTGGCTCGTGACCTTCATGCTCTCGGTCCCAAATATGTCCTGCTCAAGGGAGGCCATCTCACCGAGGGTCCCAACGGCGGAAAGAAACGCTCCATCGTGGACTTGCTGTATGATGGGCAGGACGTCGTTTTGATTGAGAAACCTTTCATCAACTCCCGAAACACCCACGGTACAGGTTGTTCCCTTGCTTCTGCTCTTGCATGCAACCTGGCCCTTGGTCTCGATGTCCCGACCGCCACCCGCAAAGCCTGTCAATACGTCGAAGCTGGCATCAAGCTGTCGATCAACCGAGGAAAAGGGTCAGGACCGATCAACCATTTCCATTCCACCTATACCCTTCCTTTCGCGCCGGGCCGTTTCGTCGAATACCTTCTTGCAAGGCCCGATGTCAAGGGTGCCTGGAGGGGCTACACGGAGCATGAGTTTGTGCTCAAGATGGGGTCTGGGACGCTGGAGCTGGACAAATTCAAGGGCTATCTGATACAAGACTATCTATTTCTGACAGAGTTCGCGCGCGCAAAGGCTTTGTCCGCTTCAAAGATCAAGTCAGTGGAGGCTATAGCCGCCGAAGCAGAGATCATTCTGCACATTCAGCGGGAGATGAAGCTCCATCTGACGTACTGTGCCACATTTGGATTAACAAAACAGCAGATCGAGTCGAGCCAGGCCGCCCAAGCTTGCATGGCATACACGAGCTATCTGCACGATATTGGTCACAGCGAAGATTGGTTTGCCCTGCAGATGGCCATGGCTCCATGCTTGCTTGGCTATGGAATGATAGCCAGAAGGCTGTTTGACAGTATAGAGACCGTGAAGGGCGCTGAAAACACTTACTGGCAGTGGATCGAAAACTATGTCGCAGAAGATTACACCGAAGCTGTGGAGAAAGGACGAGGTGAGATTTATGCACAACATGGGGTGGCCGTGGCTGACGATGTTAGCTCTCCTCGAAGAGCATGCCACCAAACAAAGCCCAAGTCGGATCGAAGCTCTGGTAAAGATATTCCTTGGGGGTGTGAGACTCGAAACTGGGTTTTGGGACATGGGCCATGCTGGCAATTATTGATAGGTGCCAATTTTCAATACCATCAACATGTAGAGCAGCTTCACCTTCCTGCGTGCGCTGTGAGACATGAGCTTGGCTGGATATCCCACTACTCAAGCTGAAACTGGTAGGCATTGATCTCCAACGCTGTGGCCCTGATTTTCGAGGCCTGAAGGGTTCGCAGCGATTCTATGAAACGCTGTCTGAAGAACTGGAAATCGTAGATGATAGAGGTCTCTTCGTAGTTCATGTCGACTGCTTCAAAATTCATTGGCACGGACCGGGGCGAAAGGTCAGGTAACTCGACACTCGCGCCAGAGCGGCCTTGGTGCCAGGCCACATACAAGTGGTAGCCTGTGAATGGGACCTTTCCCTTATTGCAAAGAGAGCAACAAACAAGGACATTCATGTGATGCAGGTTGTCGATCTATGGCGGCACGAGTTCGCGACGACCCCAGGTGCGGAAATAATGGAGCGATGAATTTCTATCCCTCCGACCCTTCATTAGCGCCAGCAGTCATCGACGTGAGCCTTATTCCTGGCGCAAACTAAGGCTAGTTGGATGAAGATCAGGCTGTGCTAGCAACATACCAGAGCACTTGGCCTCTAGGTAAACGTTAACGTTGATGCCATGTTCGTACCACTGCCCATCACCGGACTCCCTCTTCCGCAAAGGTGGGCTCTCGATGATCTGAATACAGCCATCAATCATAGGCATGATGGGATGGACGTAGCGAGGTGTTTGACCGGTTCCAAAATCGATGTCGTATGCACCAGTGTGCACCCAGCTTGTGATCAAGACGTGCCTTCGCCCCAAGAAAGCCTGCCAGACCCGCTGCGGCGTCACTTCCTGCATGAGGCCATAGATGTGAGCGGCAAGGAGACCAGGCGTCAAGGTGTCCACCGTCTTGCGTATCTGGTTGGCAACGGCCGGTAGGTGCTCGGCAGAGCAAGCTCGATGTCCTGGAATTGGGACTGCCATGTTTGCTAGTGGTGAGCCGAGAGTATTGCTGGACAGGGGCGGATCTAGTCTGTTTCGAAGGCCAAAGCTGATGTCTGCAAAGACCTCGCCGTCATCTCGGTCACCAGCATAGCCGCGAGCTCGATTGATCGCCACCCATATCTGGGCTATTAGGACGTCCAATGTGCTGGGCATCCGGATTTCGGGATCTTGTTCGATACGTACCGCCTCACGTAATGCTTCAAGATCGGGTCTGTTGAATCGCAGTACAGTGTGCTCAACAGGAGCTTTCTGATCCCATTCACACTACGGCATCTTCTTTCCTCTAGCGAGGGGAGCTCTGGACTCAGTACGGCCCTCAAGAATATTAGGCGGTCGCATCGCAGCTGAGCTGAAAGGCGCGTCTTCGTTGTCCCATTGATCATATCGGTGCATGGGTGCCCCAAGTGCTTCTTCCATAACTTCGCTCTCGGTGCCATTTCTGACTGCCTTGGTACCAAATCCATCAATCTGATTGGCGTCGGAAGTGTACTTTCCCAAATCCAGCAACGAACTGCTCAGGGAGCCATCACGAACGAGTAATGCATGCTGTTGTGACCATTCTCGCACGAAAAGTGTCAACGTATGTGCGTCTGCAAGTGGGTGTGATATCTTCACACCAAGGACAGCCCCTCCACACGAGAAGATTGTCAGTTGTATCACCACGACAGGCAAGGGCCCCTCTGAACTATCGTCCGTTGGCGCGGTCATACCATATGCCAAGCTGCCCTGTAGCAAAACCTATTCAAAGTCATTAACGAGCCATCGCCAACCTGGCCCGGGGTGTCACTTACATCTTCTCTCATCAATTTGGTAGCACTCCATTTGAGGTTATCTGCCTGAGCTTCTGTCGAAGGTACAATGTCTTCAATCTTCGATTCACAGGACGCGACATCGAACTGGACACCAGGCGCTTTATCATCGTTATACCAGACTTCCAAACGGTTATAAAAAGCGCGGCCTGTATGGCGGGCGTCTTCGTCATCGAGGTGTACTGTTCTCAGTCGTCCTTGGAAAAGCGGAAATAGGTTCAGTACATGTTGCAAGCTTTGCGTCAAGAATTTTGGCTCGAATTCTCCGCCCGTCTCCAAGGGATTCAAGTACCACAAAGCGCCCGTTGGGGTAAAGTGAGCACATGCAGCATCGATGATCGATAGTCGGTGGCATATTCTATTTGCTGCAGCTGGTGCTTCAAGCGACTTCGCGAAGACTCGTATCGATGAATGGATGGAGATCTCGGCGTTGTCCATTTGGTAGAGGGGTAGTGCCACGAGTGTGTGTTGGATACCAGATGAGGCAGAAGCGCAGGTGAAACTCCTGGCCTTTCGAACGTTTTAATAGTCTCATATCGGCGGATAGTGTGTGCCCCCTGAGACGGATCCAAAGGGTCTATAGTAGTCAGTTCAACTCGCAAATCAGGAGGATGCCGCGCTAAAACGCGCTATCGTTCCGCGTGGACCACGGTACCACTGCAGTACGGTGGCAGAGATTGTAAGACTCATTTAGACTCATCGAAGAACATGAAGCTCGCCTCACGCTCTTTGAACACGTCAGATCTTGCGAGAGGAGGGTCTTTGTGTGGAAGCCACGTGCTGAAGAACAAGTGTCGCAAGTGCGAATTGAGCTGTTGTCACCTACCCCAATTTTTAGTCTTATTTAATTCGCAACCGATTGGAGGATACCTTTGCTGCGCAGTACACAGCAACTCAACCCAGCAGCGCTTTGAAAAAGTTCTCCGTTAAGTGACCATCTGAGGCCCGAACCGAATGCTTGACTGAGTACATATCGAGGTAGACTTATGAATAGACGATAGCTAATCACCCGGCCGGATACTTGGCCGTCTGTGTCAGTCGATACTTGGCCAGGTGCTCTACGGACTGCTCAGTTAGACGTTTACAAGAGCACTCCGTCGACTACTGAGTGAGCCAACAGAGGGACCCTATCCGGAGCATGCCTTGACTCTCGCTGCGGTTCGCCCAGCAGGCGATATTGTCGCTAGTGGTTGAAACCAAGGGCACCTGGTCGCTTCGGGGTCGATGCGTGCGAATAACAGCGAGCGATCTTTACTGAGTGTATGTATGGCTAAGTCATGTAAATCTAGAGACCGAATCAAGTCAGCATCCGTGTCGAGCTTCTTGGAAGTAAGAATGCTGCTGGACGAGGGTATTTCATGTTTCAGGCTTTGGGATGAAACTGAACAGCGGGCGGCGATCACGTGTTGCAGATCTTCAGGACAGCTTCCACGAATGCGTCTCCTTTCGCCGCAATCCAGCTTTGGCTTCAAGAGACTATTGACGATACCCACAACATTGCACCTTGAGTGAGAGTAAATCTTGCCTTCTGTCTTTCTTGTCGCTCCTTTATCGACTTCGCCCGCAAGCACAACTTATCCCATCAGCCTTCCAGTCAATCACAATACTACCAACATGACTCGAGCCCAGCAGACCATCTCCCTTGGTCTTCTCGTTTCTTCGGTACGACAATTGAATCACCCATTGGGGTCACAAGACTGACCTGTATCTAGCTCTACCTCGCATTCTTCCTCGAGCTCATCCCCATAAGCGCTAAGATCCAAGAGGAGATCATCCCAGTTGTACGTTCATCGTTCGCGCATGTTCATCAACGCTTGTACTGACACTTGCCAGCTGCCATTCTGGGCTCTCGTTTCCTTTGGTGCCTACATGCTCTTCAGTCTTGGCTGGGGCGTTCTCACGTTCAATGATATCCCCGGCGCATACGACAACTTGATGAAGGAAATTGACATGGCGAAGAAGGATTTGCGGGCGAAGGGCGTCACCATTGATGACTAGATGAGATCAAGAGACTGAGGCCTTCCTATCCGCATGGATGTCATTCACATACAGAGCCAATAGCGCTGGGATAGGCGACCAATTTATGTTACTCCGCCTGTTTGTCATTTAGCCTGATCGATTTTGGCATGGACTCCAGATACCCACGATCTCTCCAGCTCGCGAAGCCGTCCTTGAGACCTCTCAAACCCGCAATATGCACTGTAGAACGGGAGTTGGGTTATGGGTCGCTCACATTGTAGATGTTAGACTGGTACGGCGTACGAAACGTGCCGCTGAATGGCATCTGAGCTTGAGCAGAACTGTGCCAAGCATCGCGAAGCTCCGCAACCAGCCCGCCTTTCGTGCTGCTCTTGTCCACTCTATCGTCTAGCTCAGACTCTACCGACACCTCTCCACATCGAAAGTGATACGTTCTGGCCCCGCTGCCTAGGAACATGTATTACAGCAAGTTCCGACCGTGACCGCAACCCGCTACGTCCCATCCGCACTGCGCCCGCTTCCTTCGTCCCTAGCCATGCCCATTTCTCCGTAATTCACGCCTCGAGTCGCTAAACAACATGTCTACCGCCCTTGTGGAGCTGATGCGCAGGGGAGGGCCTGGGGCCGGTCAGAACTCGATGAAAGGCCTCGTCCAGTTCATCGCAGATCTTAGAAATGCACGTGCAAGAGACCTGGAAGAGAAGCGCATCAACAAGGAGCTGGCGAACATTCGGCAGAAGTTCAGGGAAGGAAACTTGAACGGTTATCACCGCAAGAAGTATGTCTGCAAGCTGCTTTACATCTATATCCTCGGCTGGAACGTGGACTTTGGCCACCTTGAAGCCGTCAACCTGATCTCATCGCAACGATATTCGGAAAAGCAGATTGGATACCTGGCAGTGACGCTGTTTTTGCACGAGCAACACGAGTTACTTCACTTGGTGGTGAACAGTATACGAAAAGATCTAACGGGACACAATGAGCTCTACAACTGTCTAGCCTTGCACGCGATCGCCAATGTGGGAAGCAGGGAGATGGCGGAAGCGCTGAGCGCGGATGTGCATGGGCTGCTCATCTCACCGACCTCGAAGGCATTCGTCAAGAAGAAGGCTGCCCTCACCCTGCTGAGGCTATACAGGCGATACCCGGCAATAGTTCAGGAAGAATGGGCAGAGCGGATGATCGCTTTAATGGACGACCCAGATACCGGTGTCCGACTCTCTGTAACGTCCTTGATCATGACATTAGCCCAAGAGCGACAGGACGAGTACAAGAACAGTTACACGAAAGCAGCGCAAGGGCTCAGGCGGATTGTCATCGGCCACGATGTGCCAGAGGACTACTTTTACTATAAAGTTCCGTGTCCTTGGTTACAAGTCAAGTTCCTGAAACTCTTACAGTACTATCCGCCGTCAGAGGACTCCCATGTCAGAGATCTGATTCGACAATCTCTCAATCAGATTCTACAGGAAGCCATGATGACCCCCAAGAACGTCCAGCAAAATAATGCCCAAAATGCTATCCTTTTCGAAGCTATAAATCTGGTCATACACCTTGACGATGAGTTGGAGCTCATGATGCAAATTTCGCAGAAGTTGGGCAAGTTCATACAATCGCGCGAAACCAACGTCAGGTATCTAGGTCTGGAGGCAATGACACATTTCACTGCCAGAGCAGAGACCTTGGATCCGATCAAAAGACACCAAGCAGTCATTCTGGGTTCTCTGCAGGATCGCGATATCAGCGTTCGGCGAAAAGGTCTGGATTTGTTGTACAGCATGTGCGACACGAGTAACGCACAGGCAATTGTCACCGAGCTACTACGCTACCTTGCTCGCGCAGATTTTGCGATTCGCGAAGAACTGGTGCTGAAGATTGCCATCTTGACCGAGAAGTATGCTACCGATGTTGAGTGGTATGTCAACATCTCATTACGTCTCATCGCCATGGCTGGAGACCACGTCAGTGATGAAGTTTGGCAACGAATTATAATGATCGTTACGAATAACGAAAGCCTGCAAGTCTACGCGGCGTCGACTATCTTGGAATATGTCAAGGCTGAGCAGTGCCACGAAACAATTGTCAAGATCGGAGGGTACCTGCTCGGCGAGTTTGGCCATCTCATCGCGGACAATCCTGGGTGTAGTCCCATCGAACAGCTCATGGCGCTTCAGGCAAAGTTAATGAACTCGTCGGTCAGCACAAGAGCAATACTGCTTTCCTGCTTCGTCAAGTTCGTGAACCTCTTTCCCGAGATCAAGCCGCAGCTTGTGCAAATTCTTCGCGCTTACAGTCATGCTCTTGATCCAGAGCTTCAGCAGCGGGCCTGCGAGTATCTCTTCCTGGCCACAATGCCTCAGGATGACCTGCTCAGAACACTGTGTGATGAAATGCCCCCATTCCCAGAGCGTGCATCTGCTCTGCTATCAAGACTTCACGGCAAGACGGCCGTGCCTGGCGATAAGCGGACATGGATAGTTGGTGGTAAGGCCGCCAACGAGAATGCGCAAGAGGCTCTCATTGCACAGAAGACCGGTCTTCCCAGCATCAAATCGCCAGCTACCCCGGGTGCGAATGGTAACGGCACAAATGGTCACGGACTCGAAGGCCTATCGTTCGCCGACTCGGATGAGGGCAAAGCAACAAACTTCGCAAGTGCCGCACATCTGAGTCCTGGGTGGGAAAAGGGCTTCAAACAATTGTTGTTTGTGGACGAAGGCATTCTTTACGAGGACAGTCAGATTCAAGTCGGGCTGCGGTCTGAGTATCGAGGCCCGGTCGGCGCTGTGATTCTTTACTACACTAATAAGACGGGAATTGACATCAACTCTTTCACGGTGACGGTGGACAACCCATCAGACATGGAGAAATTGTCGATCGTCACAAAGAACATTCCTGAAAGCACTATTGCAAGCGAAGTCCAAGTCCAGCAAACGATAATGTTTGAAGCGCGAAATGTGTTTACCGAGTCTCCGACAGTGCGAATCTCGTACCTAGCTGGCAGTCTACAAGCGGTAACGCTCAAGCTACCCGTTGTTCTCCACAAATATATGGAGGGCGCTCCGCTTTCTGGGGAGGACTTCTTCAAACGATGGAAACAGATTGGTGGTGAGCCACGCGAGGCTCAAAAAGTGTTCAACATCAACTCCACGCGCACAATGGATCACAGCTTCACACATCGCGTGGCTGAACGTTTCAAATGGGGACTGCTCCAGAACGTCGACCCAAACACGAAGAACTTGGTCGGAGCAAGTGTCTTGCACACAACACAAGGAGGCAAGTTCGGTTGCCTGATGCGACTAGAACCGAACTACGATACAAAAGTGAGTCGCACGTCACTGATTCGGTGGATAGAAAGCTCCGTTGCTGACCATTGCAGATGTACCGGCTGACAATCAGAGCTACGGATGAAGCTGTACCTCCAATATTGCTGAAGCACATGGAGGACAAATACATTCAAGGAAAAGCCCGGAACGACTGATGTTCCAAATACAGGCTTCATGCATAGCTGAAAAGTTTCGCGTCTGTCTTGGCGGCATTTACGGGGCATGTGAGCGTGGTCTGGACATTGTGAAATTGCGCTGCCCAAGGTCAAGCAAGACCAGAAGCTGTGCCATGTACATACGCAAGGTTCATGATTTGATGATGTTATATTTTCCGTCCACACTGTCACTCTTCATCTCTCGGCCGAGCTTCGCAACTGTCGTTCTGCGCGTTGCGGCAGCTGCGGAACCTCGAGACTTTGCTGCCTAGACGGCATAAAAAGAGAGTTTTGAAATGTGTGATGGCGATAGCTATTGAGACAACCCGCGTACTAGTCAACTTGCATTTATTCTCTAACGACGGTCTGCGCACGGTGGAGATCGACTCTGTGGGTAATGCATCGGCAGAAGCGGGACCTGCGGGCTTTGAGCCGCACTCCTTCGCTGTCGTCACGTTCGTCATCCTAACACCCACGGCGCTATCCAAATCGTTCCCAACATCTCCAAAGTATGCCTATCAACAAGTTCCCAAGATCAACCAGGCCCATTCCATTGACAAGTTGCTCCTCGAGCCTGAGAGCTCCGAGATCAGAATCAGAGCCAGACTTTTCTGACACTACCGCGCCGTCGGCACGCTCACGGACAGTCGGACCTTGGTAGCTTGGGGCCCGATCAAGGCCTCATTATAAATGCATCGTGACGAATCTGCTTGCTTTTCCAACGTCTCAGCCATGTTTCTTGTTTCAGTGTGTCTTTTTGTGTATCCCAGATGCTTCCTGTGCCGTCCTGAGTTGTGTGTATAAATACCAGCCGTCCTCTCATTCTTTCCTGCCCGTCTACCACCGGAGAATTCAGCATTAGCATCATCGCAACAGACGCCCCTCGAGCCTCGCGAACAAAAGTCCAGATAATTGTTACCCAGTTCGATTAACGTCTCTCCTACGTTTCAGAATGGCAGCGAAAAAGATCGCCCTCATAATCGGCTCCTCGCGCTCCCCACGCGCCGGCCTCCCCCTCTCGCAGCTCATCCACAAACACCTCTCCGCCGCCCTGCCCCCAACCATCACCTCCCTCGACATCGTCGACGTCGCCGCCCACCAGCTCCCCTACCTCAACGAACCCGGCGTCCCCGCCCAAGCCGACGCCTCCAACCCTGCCGCCTCCTACACGCACGCCCCGACCAAAGCCTGGTCGAGTCTGATCTCCTCCTACTCCGGCTTCGTAATCGTCACGCCACAGTACAACTGGGGCATCCCCGGCGGTCTAAAGAACAATCTCGACTACCTGTACCACGAATGGACGGGGAAACCCGTCATGGTGGTCAGCTACGGGGGCCGTGGAGGAGGCGAAGCCGCGGAGAATCTGAAGGGGATCCTGAAGGCGTTGAGGATGGATGTCGTGGGCAAGGGGGAGGGTGCGCAGGAGGAATTGGGGGATCATGTTGAGTTGAATTTGGGGAAGATTGAGGGGGCGATGGGACCTGCGGCGGGGGAGGGGAGGTTGGTCGAGGGTGTCGAGGGTGTTTTCGAGGAGGATGGGGCGTTTAAGAAGGCGAGGAAGCTGTTCGAGGAGGTGGTGGAGAAGGTTCTGAAGACGGAAGTAAAAGCCAAAGCATGAAGGGGCAGGTGTCTTCACAAACTGCACGCGACAGCTCTGGGCTGGATGCAGCCGTGGGTCATCGGCTGAAGGCGAGCTGGACAATGTTGGTCGTGGGCACACAACTGCTGCAGCTTCATTGCGAAGACTCTCAGACACCCAAACTTGTAATCAGTTCATAGAGTACAATCATTGAAATTGTATTACCCAGAGAATAACTCTGCTCTCACAAGCTAAAGCCATTGACATCATCTACCAAAGTAGCCTGGAAGTGACCGATGCTTCAGAAATCTCAATACTTTTGGGATCGCCGCCGAGTTCCCTTCTGCTCACAGGCCACTCGCGCATGTGCCAAGTTCTTATAAAACGGCGAGCCTCAGTTTCGTTGTCGAACTTCAGGATCCAGCGATCGGAATGTGCGTCATCGATGTTTTGGTGCGGACAAAAGTGTCCCTCCTCTTCATACTTATCCTCGCTCGAGAAGTAAGCATCCCATGTCTTTGAGGTAGCTTTATCAACGCGCACGTTACGGATCCGTTCAACGGCACTCCAAGCATGGCCTAGATCTTTCCCATCTCGAATGAGCGCTTCACGGAAGTCGTTAAGGCTCGGGCGTGCACCGTCAAAGCGGACAAGTACTACCTTGCCATCTCTCCCAAGGCGACCAGAGAAATCTCGAGCAAGCAGGTATCGAGAGTGATCTTGTTGTTCCGAGTTGCTTGGGGGTATAAAAGAAGAGACACGCTGTTCGGCCGTGGCCAGCGTATATTCGTCTTTCATGTTCTCAATATCTCTCTGGCTCAGTCCTGTCAGCCCAAGGTGCGGAGCCGGAAGGAGGTCCAAGACCTCGCTACTAGAAGCAATCATAGCCTTATGCATGATCTCTGTCTGCTCTTGAAATCTAGTCGCGTGCTGGAGGTTGCGAAATACTAAGACGTAATAATTTTGTCTCTCGAATGTGGAATCGGTCTGACCGGGCAAGACATCCAGCGGGTGGCCAATATCTGGCGAATCCTCAGCATACCTGGCCTTTGGCAAAGCTCTGAGAAAGTCTTCCCTCTCAAGAGTTCGGTCAAACGTTTCGAAGACCAACACAGCCCTGTCTTCCACGTCATCGTGGAATTCTTCCGTGTCCATTTCCTCCTTCGACAAAAGTTCGGCTTTTAGACCTGACCGATGGCCTGCATTCCACGTTTCGGTGTACGTCAAATCATCGTCTAACCAGTGACTCGTCTTGGCTTGATCAAGTGTTGTCTCGCTCCTGCCGGTTGGCGCATCGGGTAGTGGTCTGCCAAAAGTTGCGGAGAGCACTTCGCGGATAGTTGGAGTACCATGTGGTCTGATTGATGGTTTGTGGGCGGCACTGGGTAAACGAGGATTTGGTGACAGGTAGCGACTGTGTGTTTGTACCGGTTGAATACTGACATAGTCGCCACCGTCATCGGCGACGCTATCTTTTGGTCGTATGAAGCGTCCTTCGTACCCTCCGTTCAATCTGCGCAACCCACGCTTGTGCAGAATATCTTTATCCATGGAACCGTAATCGATGCTGGTAGTTCGCAAAGCCTCGTTTGCTAACCGCGTATTGGCTACGTCCTTCTTGACCCGGCGCACATGGTGATGTTTGTGCCTAGCATTCAGAATCTCGTGGACTTTCTTCTGCGTGGGGTGTGCCGGGCTTCCCCCTTCAACATCTTTGAAAAGCTCCTTCTTTTTGACGCCATTCTCGTCTGGCAATAGCATGAGTTTGCCGCGGTCGTTCCTGCGCGGCCATTGCCTGGGGAAGCCATCCCAAGTCCGCCTGGGCGGGTCTGGTTGTCGCGAGAAACAGCTGGCTGTGAAATGTCTGCAGATGGGTGAGGCTGCTGCAATCGGTCGGGGACAGGGTTTCGTCTGCCGAAGCAGTGCCAGCTGACTTTCAGGCCATGATGGAAGAGGGAATGCGGGAAGAGTCCAGCGCGTGCCGGGCATCAAGCGCAAAGAGCTGTGCAGCGATTTCGCGATTCTAAGGGCAGGAATGGACTGGGCAGATAGAGCTCCGAGAGAGATTCAGTCAGGACGTCTGCGCCACAAGCAGCCACTGTCGGTCCGAGCTACGTGGCCGTGCAATCCATCCAGCTCGATTTCAGGGATTTGTGCTCGGACACGATCCACCTTGGGCATTCCCCTCACGACGATCCGCTTTACGTACACGCCGCTGTGGAACCTCCACATGCCTGATGGGGACTACTCACGCAAATTTATGCTTTGGCGAGCTTCCTGAACCTTCACCTCCTGGACTATCGCTCCTACCAGCCCTATCAGAGTTAGTTCCAACGGTCGAACCCCAGCTTCCGGGCTAGTGAGTGCCGGAGGCCAAGATCGTGTGGGGTTGATGATGTTCGACGACTGAGCTAGCGCAAGGACAGAACACTTGGAAAAGCTTCATATATAACTATTTCTTTGTCGACTCCCATCTGTTGTCTAGTATGCCTCGCTGCTTTTTGCCTTTATTACTGAGTGATTGCACCTGTGAGTATAGAAGCAGACCTGCTTCGAACTCCTGTGGTGCTTTATCGTGTGGCAAGGACAACCTCTTGTGTGCAGGGCTAGACGTAGACAATGTCGCCGGGCGGGTACCTGTTACAGATCGTCGTTGCCAGTCTATTACTATGGGCTGCTGCGAGCACGGGAGCTATCTCGGCGCGCCGACAACTTTCTTCCTGCCCAGGCTATACGGCTAGCAATGTTGTAACAAGTCCTGGTTTCGTGACCGCGGATCTCAAATTGGCGGGTCCTCCGTGCAATATCTACGGCGACGACCTGGACAACTTGAAGTTACAAGTCGAGTATCAAAGCCGTAAGTATCCATCTGGGACAAACGGAAGCCCACTGACCATCAACAGCTCAAAGACTACATGTCAAGATCTTTGATGCCGCACAGCAAGTCTACCAGATCCCGGAATCTGTGATCCCAAGACCAGAAGCTCACAAATTTTCTATCAACACTTCGGATATCATTTTCTCTCACACGGCGTCACCTTTCTCATTCAACGTCACCAGAAGAAGCACCAATGAGACGCTCTTTGATACTTCAGGGACTCCCCTTATCTTTGAATCGCAATATCTGAACCTGAGGACGAAACTGCCGGAGAACCCCAATCTGTATGGTTTGGGGGAAACTACGGATGACATGCGCCTCGGGACCACCAACTACACTCGCACACTGTGGTCTCGAGATGCACCCAACACTCCTCAAAGCAGCAGCCTATACGGAAATCACCCGGTGTACTACGACTACCGAGCCACCGGAACGCATGGTGTCTTTCTACTCAACAGTAATGGTATGGACATCAAAATCAACAAGGACGCATCGGGCCAGTACCTTGAATACAATACGCTGGGCGGGGTCATTGATCTCTACTTTCTCTCGGGTCCAAAACCCAAGGACGTCGCAAAACAATATGCCGAAGTCATTGGCAAGCCAGCAATGATGTCGTACTGGCACTTCGGTTTCCACAATTGCAAGTACGGCTATCAGGACATCTACGAGGTTGCCGAGGTCATTGCGAACTACAGTAATGCCAACATCCCGCTCGAGACTCAATGGAACGACATCGATTACATGGACAGACGAAAGGTCTTCAGCACTGATCCGTATCGTTATAACGTCAGCCTGGTGCGTGAGCTGGTAGATACACTCCACAAGAACGACCAACATTATGTTATGATGGTGGACCCAGCTGTTGCCTATCAGGACTATGCCCCTTTCAATGATGGAGTGTCTCAACATTCGTTTCTCAAATATGGCAACGGCTCCGCCTACAAGGGCATCGTTTGGCCCGGTGTTACTGCGTTCCCAGATTGGTTCGCCCCAAACACCCAACAATACTGGTCTGGAGAGTTTGGGAGGTTCTTCAATCCGGGCAGCGGGATCGATATCGATGCTCTCTGGATCGACATGAATGAAGCCTCGAACTTTGTGACTTGGGATTCCCCAACAGATTGTGGCCTGGCATGCAGTTACCCGGAACTATCCGCAAATGTCAGCGGAAACCCACCTCGACGAATGCCTCCTCGAATTGGATCACCCAGGCCGATCAAAGGCTTCGGACCGGATTTCCAGCCTCGATGCCATTCCATTGTCAACTTTACTGTCACAGCAGATACCAAGAACCCTCGAGAAGGAATGCTCATTCTGGGTAATTCTGTCACACTTGGCGACAGCCGCATCGACTACGCTCCACCCATGCAACACGCCGGAAACACATTCAATGTTGTGGCAGAGATGCCTGCTAATGGTCATTTCACCTATCAGTACGTGCGGGTCATCGACGAGCATTTTTTCGGCTACGAGAAGGTTCTCCGAAATATCTCCACTGGCGGCTGCGGCTCTGTTCAAATAATCAAAGACACGATCACAACTCCGCCGTTAAACGTCACAGGCACCGCACAAGATGGTTACGGGTCCGCGCCCAATAAAAAGCGTTCGATGCCATCAAAGAGTTCTCAGCTTGTGCAAAGGCAAAGCGGCTCGATGCTGGGACTTCCCGGCCGCGATCTTCTCAACCCAAAATACCAAATTGCCAACACGTACGGTCCGGGGCTTTCTAACCACACACTTCAAACCGACATAATCCAGCACAATGGCGCGGCCGTTTATGATACGCACAACTTGTACGGAACCATGATGTCCACCGCATCCCGCAACGCCATGCTCTCCCGTCGCCCCCAGTCCCGTCCACTGGTCGTAACCCGGTCCACGTTCAGCGGCGCTGGAGCCCACGTCGGACATTGGACCGGCGACAACTTTGCGAGCTGGGAGCAATATCGCTTCGCCATCCAGGAGATTCAGGAGTTTGCCGGAATGTTCCAGGTTCCAATGGTCGGGTCCGATATCTGCGGCTTCAACCCGCCGGCCACGACCACGACTCTGTGTGCGCGCTGGGTCTTTGTCGGTGCTTTCAGCCCCTTTTTCCGGGACCATGCGGCGGACAACCAGATGCCGGCGCCGTTGTATTACGATCCGTTCGTGGCTGCTGCTGCGCGTGCCGCGATCGATGTGCGGTACCGGCTGCTGGATTATGCGTACACGGCGTTCTATAAGCAGACGGTGACCGGTGATCCGTGGATCAACCCAATGTTCTTCATGTACCCGAACGAGCCTGCCACGGCGGATGTGCAGTGGCAGTTCTTCTACGGCGATAGCTTGCTTGTGGCGCCCGTGACACAGGAGAACAGTACCGAAGTCACCTTCTACATGCCGAACGATTTATTTTACAACTTCTGGACCTACGAAGCGGTCAAGGGTAGCGGGGCTAACGTGACAGTCGGGGATGTCGGGTACGAGATTATGCCTCTGTACTTCAAGGCGGGCAGTATCGTGCCCATGAGGACGGAAGGCGCCATGACTACCACCGCGTTGAGGAAGAAGAACCTGAACGTCGTCATAGCACCGATCTCGAATGGAACGGCAAAGGGCTCCTTGTACCTGGATGACGGAGATAGTGTCGTACAAGCTGCAACTAGCAACATCGATTTCGTGTACAGCGGTGGGCTATTCAACATGAGTGGAACCTTTGACTACGACGTTGGAAGTGTGGTTATTGCGAACCTGATCTTGCTCGGCCAGAGCGAAGCTGGACAGGGCGGAAACTTCAACGAGACCAGCAAGGCGACCACATACAAAGTCAATGCCAGCTTGAAACAGGCTTTCACAGAGCAGTTGGTCTGAAGAAACAGGGACCAAGCCACTGCTGCAGATCCTACCATGTCAAACAAGAATTCTTCAAACGCTCGTAATCATTGATACATTACAATACAGACCTAGCCAGATGGGAGCCCTGTCTCCTCATCGTGAACGCCATGTCATGCTTGCTGTCATCCATCTCTCTGTCATAACCACACTAGTTGTACTGCATATATGTGGCTGTCGAGTTAAACTTCAAGTTGCCCTTGATCACCTTGTCGACAGCAGCCAAGAAGTCCTTTTCCGTTGCCACCTTTCTCCTTGCGCGAATGGCAAACATGCCAGCTTCTGTAGCAACACTCCTGAGCTCGGCACCCGTTGCGTTGGGGCATAGTCTCGAGATCAGCTCCCAACGGATGTCTCGTTCGACAGACATGCTCTTCGCGTGAATTCGGAGGATATTTGCTCTGCCTTCAAGGTCAGGCAAGCTAAACTCGATCTTTCGGTCGATACGTCCAGGTCTCATCAAAGCCGGGTCGAGTGTGCTGGGTCTGTTGGTGGCGAACATGACCTTGATGTTTCCTCGGCTGTCGAAACCATCGAGTTGTGTGATGAGCTCCAGCATGGTCCTTTGAACTTCGTTGTCTCCTCCAGCACCGTCGTCGAATCGTGCACCTCCGATGGCGTCGACCTCGTCAAAGAAGATGATGCAGGCCTTCTTCGTGCGTGCCATCTCGAAAAGTTCCCTGACCATCCTCGCGCCTTCACCAACGTATTTCTGGACAAGCTCCGACCCAATAACACGGATGAATGTGGCATCCGTTCTGTTCGCCACTGCTCTCGCGCAAAGTGTCTTTCCGGTACCAGGTGGGCCGTACAATAACGCACCCTTCGGGGGGTCGATACCCAAGTTCACGAATCGTTCCGGGCTGAGTAAGGGCATCTCCACGACTTCTCTCAACTTCTCAATCTGCTCCTTGCATCCACCAACATCGCCATACGTGACATCTGGCTTGTCTTCGACTGTCATCATCGTAACACTGGGGTCGATCTTCGGAGGTAGCGGTAGCAGGATCTCATACTTATTTCTGTCGACACCCACCCGCATGCCTTCCTCGATATCTGTGGGTGACACGCGCTCACCGAGTTTAACGACAAACTTTGCTATTTGCTTGACGTTGATGACGTATTTCGTCTTCTCTTCCTTCTCTTCTGTGATGATCTTGGTGCAGCGGGCGACTTGCAAGGGGTGCTCTTCTGACATGCGTTGCCGATCGGCAGCAATATCCCAAAGATGGGGCGGAGCGAGCCCGGTATCCGACTCTTTGACGCCTGGAGAAAGTGTGTGTTAGTGGACTGTAGAGCCCGAACAGGTACTTCGTGCGTGCTTACCAGTCTTCTCGTTCACGCTGGTCTGAGCATCCTTGATCTTCTTTTCCAGCTGCTTCAACTCCGCAGCATAAGGTGCAGCTCCATATGTCTTCAGAACCTGAATATCCTCATCTGTCAAGGGCGTGATCTTCTTCTCAGGCTCCTCATCGTCGGCGAAGTTCTTCTGATACTTCTCCCAGTCCTTGCCCTTGGCACTCGGCATGCTTGCGGCTCTGCAAAGGTTTGTTCAGATGTCTTACTTCCAAGTTGATCGAACGAGCCCGGTATTTGATAGCGGCTTTGCCCAGTCCGGAGGTGGAGGAACGGAGGAGGGGGGTTGTGTGGAGCTGAAGAGGGTGCTGGTGAAGCTCACAGAGCCGCTCGCTCGCCATGCCATTCGATGTCACCGCGCTGACGTAAGCACAGACCACCGCATCTTCAATCGGAGCTTTCGTTGACCGCCATCATTACAATTTTGCTGCCAGCACGACTACAGAGTCGGGTAAGACTACGGGTAGAACTATTTTCCTCTACAGCTTGGGTATATGCTCGGCAGCATGCAGAGGCTATCCAGATATCCTTGCGACCCAGTGTCTCTGCAGCGACTTTCGCATCCAGCTTGCCAACGATTTTGGACTGCTGGTAATCGTTATCGTCAGGAAAACATTGACGACCTCTTCGCACGTCTCGCATCGGATGGCGAGACTGCTTCAGGATACAATGATGGCAATGATCCTCCAGTCTAGCAACGGTTAGCTCTTCCGCCTGCTCGACCTTCGTTCCTCAGCTTTTCTAAGCTCTTTAATTCTGAGACCTTGACTTGACTGTACTTGCTTGGACGAGCATTGGTGGTGCATCCCCAGCACACATGAAGAGCGAGAAGAGTCAAGCTAATTATGCGCCACGGCACTTTGTCCTGATGCCACTTGCATCGGTTGCCTACTTCATTGTTAGTTACATGATACATCTTCTTGTTCTTGCAGATCAGGCCAGCTTTTTGGCGAATGTGCTGCCTACGGATGTCTTCCGGCTTGATCCTTTCCCTAAGCAGAAGTCTCCGCTGAGCCGCCAATAGACAATCGAGCAGAGTTATGGCTTGATGCTTCATAGACTTGGCTCTCTCACTAGCTTGAGCTCATATTTCGCCTTTTCGAACTACAATATGTCCATGCGCAAACGGAATGTACTTGTCCGAGATGGACAGTCTGCGTCACAGGTGGAGCGTGTTTGTGACGTTCGTGGTCACCGCCAGGGGTAGTTTGGCACTCTAATAAATTCATCTCCACTCCCCAAGCTCGTTCCAAGCTTAGATATGTCTTTAACGCGGCACCAGAACTCATGATGGTTACCTTGAGCTGTCAACAACTCTCAGCCACTCAAAGGTCTTGCATTACTCATGGCAAGACTTTTGCCCCTGCCTTGGGTCTTGCTTCCAGTTTGGTCAGCTGGGCAGGTGACTGGAGCTTTTTTGTATAGGCGGAAAAGCTCAGACCATCTTGAGTTGCCATGAAGTTCAATCTCTGTCGTGGCAGACGGTGTTTCTACTGTAGGCTGTTACCATTTCGTGGCGGTGCTTTACAACATCTTACGCGCCAGTCTTTCTCCTGTGATTTGACGCCATCGCGCTGCCCCGCCGGATTGCAGGAGAACGCCTGCCTTCAGCCTTGCCGATAAAAGAAGCGGTCGCCAGTCATTTTTACCTTCAATTGCTCCGTGACCTGTACATAGGTCCCTGAGTGCTTCCAGGACGCAACGCAAGATCGTTTATAATCAGTTCTTTGCATGGTCGACAACACTTTATCATGGATGTCGCAATAGATGCGACTGTGCAGGGGCAGGAAGCGACTACTCTGCCCGCAGAGGTCCTTTTGAAAATTCTCAGACCGCTTTCCAACCTTGAGTCATCCTGTTTCCGAGACCTGAAGAATTGTCGTTTGGTCAATCGAAACTGGGGAGAGGCGGCAACTACATTGCTGTTTTCCAGTATCACACTGGTAGATTCGGATCGCGCGACAGCCGAAAGAGTGCAGAACTTGGCAAGCGGTCCACTTGCCCCACTGATCAAGACAATCCATTTCGAAGCCACCAAATACGATAACGAGCGGGAAGGCGATGACAAGACAGACAACGGCTCCGAGTTCCAGTCAACGGTTCAGATTGTATCAGCAGCTTTGCAGAAGATATCTGATGTTCACACCGTACGCTTTCGAGAGCCACCAACAGCCTCAAACTTCGACTCTAAACACAACAGACCCGTATTCTTCCGTTGGTGGAGGAGAATCATTTGCAACGGCCTACCGCCTAATACAACTCACATTGATCTCGACGATACAGCTGTCAGAGTTTTCGACAGCTGCCTCTGCACCGGTGGCCTGCTTTCACCCAGCCTTGCAAAATTTCAGACCAACATGACGCACATCACGCATCTCGAGATCGAAGTGGGAGGAGATGAGCACCACACTCATCGGCGTGGCGAAAAATGGTTCAACCTGTGTGATCATCTCAAGTCACTCGATATTTTGACGCTTTCAAACGTCAATCGTTATGATGTTGATCTGTTCTGCAAATCGGGCGGTACCAAGCACGTGAGGTGCCGAAAACTTAGCATTAGCCAAAGCTACATTGGTGCATCAAGCCTCGCAATTCTGATCGAGAAGTGTTCCAGCAATCTTAAATCTCTGTCACTTTCAGATATCGTAATGAGGCGAAAATCATCCTACGAGGATTCGGAAGAAAGACAGAGAGCTGACGTATTCGCTTTCATAGCTCAAAAGTGTCCGACGCTAGTCGATCTAACACTCAGCAGTGTGGTCATCACGCGTCTCATGACGGAAAAGAAAAGGGCCGGCGAGAAATTACGAGCTGAGATCGGTGAAGGAGTCTCTGAGATCGAGAAGGAAGACGAGGTTACCTTGAAGCATCTTGCCAAGTCAATGAATGTCACCAGAAAGGGAACGTGGAACATCGTGGACTTGGACGCGCAGTACATGAAGCTGTTCCTCCCAAGATAATTTGCTAAAGTTATGTCTACCATTTCAATGACCAATGTTCTGCTTTCAGCTCATGCAGCCGTTCATTTCTCCCAAGGCATCTTGTCCTCACCTTCCCGAAACTCCCCTTTGACAGGCCGAATCATCGGCCACATCGTCTCCGGCAGGAACTTTCGCTTCAACTCTTCCATCCTCTCGCTCTGTTCCAAATGATCAAAGGACACTTCCACCCCCGGAGCAGCCCTGAATCCAAGTTTCTCGTATACCGGTAACCCTACCTTGCTCGCGTTCAGAAAAGTTTCCCACCCTTCCCCATCCGCAACCTCAAAGCCCCACTGAAGGAGCATCTGCGTGATCCCGCGCCGTCGAAAATCCGGATGCACAAACACGAATTAAAGAACTGCAAGAACGTAGCACAATCATTAGCTTCTCGTCGCACAAAAACACC
>UYJD01000010.1:96638-123192 GCA_900618795.1 Cyanodermella asteris
AAAAACCCCCCCCCCCCCCCCCAAATTTTCTTTTTCTTTTTTTTCTTCAAAATTCCGCGAAAGATACAGATCGTTTCTTGCAAAAACTTTGGTCTGGACCGTCGACGGCGGTCCGGATCGGAGGCTTCGGTGTTCGTTTGCCCCCTTGTTCGGTGAGGGGGGAGGGGAAGAAGATTGGGTGGATGAGGGTTTTGGGGGTCGTGCAGGGATGTGTAGGCGCGGGTGAAGATTGCGTTGAGGTTGGGGGCGGGTACTTGGTCGATGAGCGTGAAAGGCGTGTTTGGAGAGGAGTTTTGTCGAAGAGATGTCGTTGGGACCGCTATCAGTTTGCTCGAGGTGGGGCGGACATGGAATCCTTTGATCTGGTCGCGTGTATCTACGAGGCGTGCATGGTAGCTATTCAACCGTCTGTCGCCAGACATATTAAGACGTGAGCCGGGAGGAACGATTTGATGTACCAATGTACGACTTGTGGCTGCTGGTGCTAGAAACTGGACTCAAGGTCGAACCAATGAGATGAGTCATGAGTTACCGAGCCCTCATTGACGGTCCGGGAGAGGAGACAACCCGCATCCCAGTCAGAGCATTGTGGCAACGAGAAAATGTCGAAACGATGACGTGGCCGTTCACAACGATATATTGCGCGAGTAGTCGTTAGACTACATGGCATGTTTGCAAGATGGCTCTGATCACGCGACGGCGTCGACGCCCTTATGTTCTGTCGTGATCGTGACCTCCTCGGCCTGAGAGTCTTTGCTACTAGCATGCCTCGCGCCGTTGACATCGTGGTCCGCATCCCATTTCATAACCTGATCCTTGGGCACCTTGACCAAAATGTGGGTCTGTGCACCGTCGCCGAGATCCAACAGCTCCTGGCGCATTGCGTAGCCCTTACATTTGGGGAGCACGACGATCCAGATCGCGTAGTAGAGGGCGCAGAGGAGGATAACGCCAATGCCAACAACTAAAGAAGTAGAGTCAGTAAGTGCTGCAGGGTCTGTGAATCGGTTGCACAGTTATTTCGACGTACCGATATAAGTCCCATACCAAAAGCTGACATCGCCGCCATATGGACCAGCATCCGGCGGATACCACGAAATCACGATTAGATAGAGCTGAACAGCGATGTTGAAGACGAGAGCCACGTCCCAGGCTCGGAAGGAGGGTCGCGGAAGACCGAGCTTGGAGCGACGGTGACGCAGAATGTAAATGCCAACACTCAGGAGCAGCGAGAAAATCGAGGCCGGGTAGATCTGCAAATCGGTGGTGAAGTTGAACGCATCACCCGCTGGCGGGCCCAGAATCATGATGATGGTGAGCACATACTTGATCAAGTACGGGCCGGTTGGGGTTCCGAAGGGCTTTGTGGAGGCCCAAAATGAGGGATATGGAAGCACGCCTTGACGACCACACTCACGCATCATGCGTGATGTGCCCAAGAGGACGGAGATCAGGTTTCCAAAAGAGCTTAGGGCGATGAGAAAGTTGAGGCCACGTACGGACTGGTCATTGCCGAACACTTTGGTGAAGAGGAGACCAGCTGCTATCTCCTTGCCCGCAAGGATCTCTTCCTTGGGGATTGCAGCGAAGAAGGCAATGTTGGCGAGCATGTAAAGTGTAGCAACGATGATCACCGCCGAGAAACCGTTGTTGCGAATGCTTTTGACTGGGTTTTTGACCTCATTGACAACGTTGAAGGCATTCTCGAAACCGGTGTCTGGAGGAGATTAGCAAACCCGCTGCAAGTACTGCTTGGGCCAGCACTTACAAGCAAATATGATTTTGTACAGGGCGTTTGTCACACCATATGTTGAAGTCGATCCTCCAAAAGCATCGTGAAAGTTTGTTTTCGGGTTCTCAACGTTGGTGTGTCCTCCGAGCACAACGAGCCCGATTATGGCGATTAGAAGAAGCGTAGCAACTTTGATAGCGCTGATGACATTCGCAAATGCATACGAAAACCTTGTGGAAAATAGGACGGACAGAAGGGCAATAGTATAACAGCCAATGGCGAGCCCTTTCGTCTCCCAATTCGTGGCTGTATACCCACCGATAGCGAAGAGATATTTGGCCATGACAACTGCGTTTCCGCTGCTGAAGGACAGGATGACTGTCTGAACAGCGAAAGTTGTCGGGAAAAACCATTTTGGTCTAGGGTATGCTTGCTCCAGGTAGGCAACCTCTGACCCAGACCGAGAGGGAAAGCATGCAGTGTATTCCAGGTAGACCGAGAGTCCAGACAGCGTCGTCAAAATCCCGATGAATCAGAATATCAAGCTCAACCCCACAGAGCCTGTGCCTTTGAGGATGGCCGCGGCTGGTGTGAAGTTTAGTATTCAGCCGCAAGCAAGGAGATTTTGGACGTACGCGTTGAGAAGATACCCGTTCCTATCATTTTGCCAACATTGAGGAAGACGATTGTGACTGGACCGACATTATACCCCAACGGTGATTGTGCCTCGACCGGAGCGCCGCTCGCCTCTTGATACGCAATTTGGGAGGTGTTTCCGCCATGCTGGCCGACGTATTTGAGATCGCCATCTGAAACTTGGACAATGTCGCTCCCAGAGCTAGACTGAACGACGGAAGATGCTCGAGGGCTGCCGGTACCAACTTTGAACCGGTTCTTGAATAGCGCTGACATTGTCAGAACGCTATTACTAGTGAATGGCAGCCTTGTTGAGTGCGTTGGGAATGACTGAGCAATGAGGGGGAAATGGTCTGGTCGAAACTCAGTCCCAAAGACAAAGGTCTCATTTCATATCCAGCGCGGGTGCGACTGTATGTGGGCGACGATGGTGTATGCCACCTAGTAGCTGCAACACGAGTTGGCATTCGATCAGAGTTTCGAGATAGCACGCCATCCGCACTATCCGCCAATGATACTCCACAGTAGGCACACCTTTCCATGGCATGTCACGCGACGATTGCACGATTTTTCAGGGAAAGTCCAACAAACTCGAGGATGTACAGGCGCCGAGATAACTTATCAGAGAGTGTTCCACTGCTCACCTTTACACACAGAACCGCGGATAGTCAGTGAGCGTATAAAGGTACCAGAGCAATTGGGACGTGGTTCACGGACAATAAAACGGACACGATCACATTTCTTGCCGTTGCGCTCGAACCAACCAGCTATGTTGAAGGCCTATATTGCGACGAGCATGTCGACAATTCGGCATGGTCGAAGCACGATCCGTAAAGCGGAATTGGTGGACCCATTCGAGGTTGCTTAGTGCAGCACCTAGCAAGTGCAGACGCGCGGTATTCGATCCAGCATGGCGTGGGCTTCGGATTGGTCGCCCGAAGCTCCAGAAGGTAACGCTGCAGGGGCCGAGAACTACAGCTCAGCGATCTATCGTATGGCGCCATCGTCATCAGGCTGGCTGGAAGCTGCTAGGGCCGAAAGTCCATGATACGACAAGTTCATGCTTATCGTGAAGAGGCCTGGGTGATTGCGACGCCAGAGTGCGAAAGCTGCAACGGGTCGTGAAATGGCTTGAGTTTCGTAGCGCGCGTGCTTCTCAGAAGCTTTCCGGCGTGCCGCCAGCCAACCACAACCCAGCCAATCTACCTCACCGGTTCGCCACAATGAGCTGCAATCTGCTGGCACGTACTCGGCAAGCTCAATTGAAGCCATCCATCTGCCTCCAATATCCTCCTTGACCATCATGCGCACCTCGAGACTTTCTCGCGATACTGCCAAAGTCGCTGACGCCCTACGATCGACCCGCCGCTCAACACGAGCTTCTGTCGCTAGCGATGCTCCACCCAGCCGTCATGCCTCGACGCCCGATATCGAAGACATAGCATCTACGTCAACTTCGTCCAAGAAACGGAAGCGAAACCCTCTTACTCAGATCCCAGCACCAGCTGACCAGTCCGTCCGCACCTCGCCTCGGAAGTCAGGCATAAAAATCGAAGAAACAGATGCAACAACCATCGGACATGCACGCAAAGCCAAACGGCAGCCAGCGAAAGAGGTCAAGAACGAAGATGGGAGCGTCAAGATGGAGCCGCCGCCGGGCTGGGAAGAGATGTACAATATCACAGCGGAGATGCGCAAAGTAAATCTCGCGCCGGTGGACACAATGGGTTGCGAAACACTGGCGGAAGAGGGCCGAAGCGAGCGAATTCGCAGATTCCAGACTCTGATTTCGCTCATGTTGAGTAGCCAGACGAAAGACACAGTCACGTCAGTTGCAATGAAGCGCCTACAGACAGAACTCCCGGCACCAGGTCTCACCCTTGAAGGGATACTCAAGGTCGAACCAGACACTCTCAACCAATTGATATGGGCGGTAGGATTCCATAACAACAAGACCAAATTCATCAAGAAAACCGCCGAAGTTCTGCGAGATCAGTGGGAAGGCGATATACCAGACACGATCGAAGGCATGACGAGTCTGCCCGGCGTTGGGCCGAAGATGGCATATCTCTGCATGAGCGCGGCGTGGGGCAGGGATGAGGGTATTGGAGTCGACGTTCACGTACACAGGATAACGAATCTCTGGGGATGGCATAAGACAAAGACACCGGAGGAGACCAGGTCGGCGCTCGAATCGTGGCTGCCAAAGGAGAAATGGCATGAAATCAATCATCTGCTGGTGGGCTTTGGTCAGACGACATGCGCTCCTGTAGGACGGAAGTGTGGGGACTGCCAGCTGAGTGAGAAGGGACTGTGTCCAAGCGCTGTGGTCGACCGAAAAATTAGAGTCAAGAAGGCGAAGACTGAAGGTGTGGTCGTTCTGAAAGAGGAGGACGTCACAGTAGATGGGAGCAAGACTGAGACCGAAGCAGTGGTCAAGCAGGAGCCTGTTTGTACCCAGAACTGCTTTCAGTGACCGACTGTGCACTCATATAGGTCGACTTATAGCTCGCACCGTGAAGGCCAGAACCATGTTCATGGTCGACAGCTCTTGGCCAGAAAGCGTTGAATGGTGCGGATGGTATTACAGTGTACCGGCAATGTTGGGAGCCGTCTGAACACTGGTCAGCACATGGGTGCTCAGATTGTCATCCAGACATCACAGGGCGGATTAAGAGCAGTTGATGCACGCGCACCGTCCAGCGTACCTTGGAAATTAATTTGACAAAGTACTGCGGCCAGCACCGGATCGAGGTAGCAGCAAGACTACACTACACTACACGCAAAGCTACCCCATAAGCTGTCTTGAGAATGTATGAGGTAGCGTTTTTGTCGGACCTCCCATGGTAGCATGATAAACAAGTCTCTGTGCAACTCCATCTGTTAGACTGCCTCTACTGTTGAAGTAAGCACGTCGCGCCTGCCACGATTTGGCGGTGACAAAAGGGGGCGGACAACGAGGTGAAACATGCATCGTCTGATGTTGCTCCGAGCAACTGACCAAGTTGGTCTTCCCCTCGTGACAATTCGCAATCTATTCCGAGCGATGTGTCCTGATCATGATCATGTTCTCATTCGATTTGCCTCGTTCGTGCGCTGACGCTCTGGGCATTCACGGCCGCGCTTTCGGCCTTTCGATTTCTGCCTGCGAGGGATTGGTCATCTTGCTACTGCATAAAGAAACCCTGACAGCCTTGAGCGTGCTCCACTGACCTTTGACGGCCAATGCATGCTCGTTCAAGTTCTCTCCAGCCGCCTCTGGACTACAGTGTTCACAATTCACAAGCATCCGCTCGAGCACGCTTCCCCGCACCGGCGGCAGCTAGCCTGTGGATCTGACAGGGGAGCCTCGCAAAGCATCTCCGGACTCAAGCAACAGAGTGTGATTGTTGTGACCTCTAACCTGATCTGCTCAAAACTTCACGCCGCGTCGACAGCCTACTCCATCGACGCCCGTGGTCGCTGGCGCCCCCACTTGCTTTTAAAGTCTCCTGGCTGGCTCGCATCACATTGCGACTGTCGGACATGCAAACTTGGCTTTCGTCTACAGTGCAGGGAAAAGGTTTGCAGAGAACGGGTGGTGCCAAGCATACTCACAAGCGCACCAGGACCAGATCGGCAACCATTGACAGCGCCATCAACCCACAAATCCACTGTTCCAAACTCGGGGTCGCTATCATTTGCCGACATATCCATTATTAGCGTCAACAGGAGTACTCGAGCACGTTCAAGATTCCAGCCTCACAAGCAGTCTGTGCATGGTGCAGGCCAGGGCGCGGTGGCGAGACAAGGGACGTCAGTGACACAAAACGAAAAGATAAGGATTATTGGAAGCATCGAAGCCGTGCACATTCGTCCCATCAGGACCAAGAAAGTCGAAAGCCAAAAAGCACATCAAAGGAGCCCGCAGCTTCTGGCACGCCAGAGTGGATCCTGCATTCCCGGTAACCACAAACGACTCCCAGGCGACACGCAATCAGTCATACTCGGCAGCCAGCAGTGCTGCGTCTCTGCGGACTGCGGAGCAAGCAACGTTGTCACGTCCCACTACGCCCTCGGTAGAGCATCTACTCAAGACCAGCAGAGCTCGCAGCCCCTCGTGTAGCAGCTCAATTGGCAGCAACAAAGATCCCAGTGAAGCAACTCTAAACAGCAAGGCGCGGCGCCATACGCTGGCCGGAACGTCGCCCTATCAGAGCTTAGCAAGCTGCCTGTCATTGACGGGCACTTATAATATCACCAGCAGCCGCTTGAATCGCATTATTTTCCCCACCACCTCCGGCTCTTCTTCCACCCAAACAACTGTGCCTGCTGCACCCGTGCCAGCTCGCGCCAATTCCGAGCCTCTGGACAGCGCAGTCCAAGGGACCCTCGCGCCGCCTGTCCCTGCAATCCCGCAGCTCCCTGCAACTGCATCCGACCGAGCCGAGCTTTCACATATACTCCCGCCGAACCTCCTTCTTCACGCTCACACCGACCCTCAGATCCCTCAGATCCAACATCGGCCATCTCAGGCCATCCAAATCCCTTCAGCTCGTCCCGATCCCTTTGATTCTGTCATCCCACTCACCAGCCGCTTCCGTGAAGGACTTGCACAGTCACACGATCCCCTCACTGAGACGCCTCGCCACCGCTCACAGCGACTGGCGTTGCTTCCATACTACGACCATAACGAACTGAAGCCGACGGACTCCAGCCTCAAGTCTCGTTCATCCTTCGCCAGCCTTGTCTCTAAGTGTAGCAGTACTGGCGACCCGCCGACGGGAGCCTTGAGTCCACTCTTGACCAGATCCAGGAAAGACGAAAACTGCTCCAGTCGAGGCCATCGTCGCTGTCCTTCGTCACCATTGAAGCGTCGACGACGTCGTTATATTGGGGAGAGTTCTCAAACACGTATAAAATCGCGCCGCCAGTCGGAAACAATTTACATGAGGCCGCCGTCGTCCACTGCCTCGTCTTTTGTATATACTCCAACGTCCCCATTGTCTCCCGGATCTCCCAGAAACTTGAACGCCACAATGCAACCTAACAGAAACCCGAATGCTCACGCCAGGAGGCCCCCGCAGGGCTTTTCGCTACCAATCCCACGTTTCCATCCCGCAATGTACCAGTCTCCTTCCACGAGCAACCCCAGCACCGCGGCTAGCTCGCCCAGGAACATACGAAGTCCAGGTAATCTGGCACCACCCATGTCTCCCCGTGCAAAACAACGATCGGATGAGGCAAAGCAAGCGGTCATGGCCTTCCACCAGGAGATTTTGCGTACAACTGGTGCATCGGGTGCTGCTCCGGTTGACCAGAAGTTACCAGACGCTCCATCACTGGTCCCAGCTCGCAGTCCCGGAGAAGCTACGCCGTTGACACTCGAAGATGGACCAGCCGACTACCTCACTGCCGGGGCCGCCCGGCGCGGACAACACACCGGCGTCAGCAATCAGCGTGAACTTGTCGAACGCATGATTCGCGAGGAGCAAGAAAGGCGACAGGGCAACACCAGCGTGCCTTCATCGGCACCTGTCAGTCCCGCTGCTGGACCATGACCAGCCAAAAGTAACAACATTTGACGCAATTTCTTTGTAACGGCCTTTTAGCATATTTGATACCCACAGCAAGCATCCGAGAAGGTATGATGGGCACTGACGACGGATACAACACTTTTGCGTTCTTTCTGGCGGGTTTCTGGAAGCGCAAGGCCTGCGAATTTGCATGGAGCATCAAAGTCGCTGATTTGGGTGGTTCATGAACGCGCGATGTTGTGCGCTTATGCTTACGGGGCTTAAGAAGCCACCTGGGGATGAAGCCACAAATCACTGTTCCAGTATCACGGTCGGAGTTTGTGCTACAAATTTGAGACAGCGGCGGGCCGCTCTTATCATGATAGACAGCATGCCAGCTGACTGGTTCGGAGTGTGTACGGCGCCTATTACAAATTCAAAGCAGCGCGGGAACCATTGACGGAGACGGCAGTCTCACCTCAAGGCAAAATTGTCGAGGACTGGCTAGCATACAGAGATCATACGGGAGAGCAGAATGGGCTCCGAAAGAATTGGGCTAGGAGGACAATACTGCGTAAGGTATCCAGGGTTATTGAGCATGACATTTTGCTCCCTCTGGCTTGAAATCGAGCCACCTGAATTGTGTCTGCATCATCATCATCACCACCACCTCCGTTCACTCCGAATAGCGCGAATGCCCGTGTTTCGCTTAGGCTGCACTTGAAATAAACAGGACTTTTGAGAGCCCTGGAAAGGACCTTTCGCTTAGTTAAAATGTCTTTTCGCACCAGAGTGTCCTGGGCCGTGCGCTCGTGTCAGTCGAATGGGGGGAGAAACAGGGAAAACAGGGTCTCGAGACAAGTGTTCTCCAAATAGACTGAATATCACAGCACGGATGCACACTCAGAGGCGGACTCGCTCTCAAATACCGGACCCTTTTCGTCCAAGCTCTCCTCTTTCCACCGAGATGCAGATGAGGAAGACGAAGGCCGCGTTTCAGAATTCTTCCTCGCAGTCAAAGGCTCGTCCTTGCCATTGTTGAGGGGCCCAGGCGTGCGGTTCGTGATGATACGGATCACTGCAGTTCTCGTTTTTCTGCAATGACCTCATCTTATCATTTTCCGCCCTGAAGCGCGTCAGCCCTTCGTGCTTTTCTACTTTGCGTCAAGAGGCCCGTTATCGTTTGCACTGCGCGCTTTTCCTCTCTTTCCAAGGACCCGTTTAACTCGGCGCAAAAAAATTGTCCCAAGCGAAGCTACGCCGTGCTGAACGCTTTCGTTTGTTTTAAGTTTCGGGCTTTTCCTGTTAGTGTCATGCACGAGCGCATCATTGTCCACGAGTGTCGACCCCACTGTCGGGCAGGACAAATGACAAACAAGCACACCACATACTGTGCCCGCTGCACAACACTCAAAGCCAAGCAGGCTTCATTCGTTCGTTCGTTCGTTCGTTCGTCGATCTCGGTGCAAAAACCGCGCAGTGCGTTGTCTCACTTACGAAGCCCTATTATTGATGCGGACTGATTCACTTGTCGAATAAAAGTCATGTTTCTGTTGAGAACAGTGTGCAGCACTGACGTCGGCAAATTCGCGCTCGAAAGGTCCGTTCTGACGCCACGTGCTGCATGGCGCGGGTGAGGCGTTTCCGCTGATGTAGCGCTGCTTTTGAGGACTTGTCGCTGGGTTTCGTGAGGGGCCGGGCCGGGCCCGCATTGCTCAGCTCAGGTCGAGGTCAGTGAGATCGAGATATCGCCCGGATCGATGATATGAATTGACTTCGTGCACACCTTTGAACTGCGTGGCTTGTAAGTAGGCCAACGTGCAGTCAAGATCGACCTCTGGGTCTCTTGCAACAACGAAGCTGCCGGCGCTGATCGAGCGCACTTTTACAAGGACAAGCCCCTGCTGTAGTGAGACGGCAAGTGATCACATTTTTTGCTGGCAATACCACACATCTTATTGCTGTGCTGTGCCTAAATGTCCAGTCTCGCACCGGTTCGAAACCTTGTTCGATTGCCGAAGAAAAGCAATCGAATAATTCGAGGCTGTGTTTGCGCATGTTCTCTTACAAAGCTCTGAAGATGCGGGCCTTGCGAACGTTTGTCAACGGTGTCAGAAAGGTTGGTGCTTTGGACTCGCGCTTACCATCTCTACGAGCATCTCGTTGATCAGCACGCGCTACCGAGTCACAAAAGAGGGGGGCTTGTCGTGAGCCACTTGAGTTATCGCCGACTGGCCGTTGGTAACCGCAGAGTAGGAGGATGCATCGGGGCAGATCCCACACGACCGAGACAGGTTACGTTCGTGCCTCGTTGACATGCCATGGCTGAAGTCTCTTTCAAACTCGCGGATCCGAAGCAAGCCAACGACGATGTGATGAGCTCTCGTCAGTCAGGAAGCAACCAGAGCTGCCATGCAGACTTGTGGATGTCCCTCGAGCGGTGAGGAGCATTTTCAAGCATTGCTAGATGCTTGCTGCACGACAAAGTGTCCAGTATGAATTGTCTGCGAACATATATGGAGTCAGTCTGTCCAAACTCTCGCCTTGCTGTCACGCACTCCACAGGCATTGAAGCTCGGGAGACTCATGTAGCCGTAATCCATGCTGGAGACAACGTGATTCGGAATCAATAGCCGGGTATATCGACCCAGATGCTGTAGCCTCGGTGGTTTCCATGAATCTAAAGAGGCGAATAACTCCAAGGCACATTTCGGCGCGGCCGGACGGGATTGGTGGCGAGTCGCAAGCGGTACGTTGGATTGAACTCATTGTAGCCAGCCTGGCTCGAGAAGGGTGATGGTATTCTTGAGAGCGGTGCTCTAGTCGTCTGTTTGCATGCCGGCCTGTACGTATCTGAGGTGGACTACGTCGAAGAAGCCGAGTCAATGCTTTGGAATGGCTGTCTGACGTCCGCAATGTGAAAACTGAAATTGGACGGTGAAGAGGTGGTACCTAGAAATGTGGGATCGCTATGTCGTCGCCGCGATATTCTGCCAAGTGCAGGCGTTTAGCGAGATCCAGTAGCCAGATGCTGGTTCCGGTTGCAGAATTCGCAATGTGAGCACGGTTCGACGGTAGATCTGATAAGATGTCTGGATGCAGGTAGTAGCCTCGACAGTCTGTGACATGTCGATGTTGCGCTGCTGAACGCTCGACCTCAGGCCCATCCCGAGCAACGAAGTACTCATCCATCTTAGACGCTGTTCTCTCGGTCATGATACCGACAGGAATATGTTTTTTCTTTGCATATCGCTGTTTGGAGTTACTGTTAGCTGGGGCGGTCCAATGTAGGCGCACGGCCCATGACCGAAGCCTGCGGTCTGGAGAAGAGACCGCATTGACTCCAGACCACGTTGCTGACCTTGGAAGTGGTCAGTTTGCACACATTGATACATCATTATTCGCTGTCACTCATCGACCACCGAGATGTCGCCATGCGGGATTCTCGTGTTCAAGCTCATTAGAGAAGACCTGCATGCTATCGAGGACCGTGAAAAGTGGATTACAGCTTGCGAACACCTCCTGGTCAATCGACTCTTTGTCATGAAACACCAGATTTGTACCGAGCCGACTCGAAGCACCTGCTACCAGACCTAGAATGTCATTACAACAGCTAATCTGCTTTGTCTGAAAGGGGTCATCCTTCACGATGTCACACCACCAATAAGAAGGACCAGCCCCCCTCGGACTCCCAAGGATGCCCACGATGCCAACCAGGAACTCCGACCAGCCGAGGCAAGCTCGACGACCCAGGCAGCAGTTCGCAACACCAGCCCATCCGTCTACCTACTCAGCATAAATCCATTGAAAACCATCCCCAGCACTTCAAACATCTCCATCTCCATTCGCAACAAACACCAAAGAAAAAAAAATAGAAAATTCCAAAAATGCCAGCCACAGCCTTCGCCGCCGACGCCCTAGGCCAAACCCAGCTCCTCAAGCCGCTCGTCACCCTCGCCGGCTGGACCTTCGTCATGGAAATCTGGATGTACGCGACCCGCCTGCCGGCCATCAGCAAGTACAAGGTCAACCTGACCCCGGACAAGGCCGCCGCCGACTTCAGCACCAAGATCCCCATCCGGATCCGCCAGATTGCGGACAACTACAACCACCTGCACGAGCAGCCGACGACCTTCTACGCCGTGGCGTTGGCGCTGGCGCTCCTGGGCGACGACCACCCGTATACCGTGTACGGGGCGTGGGGATATGTGGGACTTCGCGTTTTGCATTCGCTGTTCCAGAGCTTGTATAATCACCCGATTCCGGTGAGTGTTTTTTTTTTCCATTGCATAAATTTGCTTCCTTTTTCCCCCCTCGGATAACGAATGTCATGGGAGAATGGTTGACTGATGCGGTTTGGGTTTTAGGTGAGGTTCACCATTTTCGCTACGAGCTCGATTGTTGCTGCGGGTTTGACTGCTCGTCTTGCCCAGCTTGTGTACTAGGTATGGGGATCTTTGCTGTTGCCGCGAAAGTTACCTGTTTCATGTCGGTACCGATGTCAGTCGACGGTGTCTACGCATCGTCGCTCAGTCGATTGTGTATAATGAACGCGGTTATTGATCTACTTGCATTCTCTTGAGTGTCGGGATGGCAATGATAATGGTTTCTTTCGCAAACTCCCTCGCCCGAGGCCGGCAAATCGCGCAGAAATCATGCGCACTATGCAAAAAGAGCAAATCCGCTCATCGTGTCTACGACTGTCCGCATGAGCACAGCCGTGGCTCATTTTGGAAGGCCACTGGTTCGTCGCTTAATTGTCTTTGTCAATTTTCGCAAGCTGAGCTGCAATGTCGACCTTTCCTTCATCGCCAGCAATGACGGACCAGATATCCTCATTCGATTCCGGGCTACCTGGCGCAGGCTTGAGCCAAACAACATCCAGCCGACCCCGCCGAATCTGTATCCTCACCAGTTGTGTGCGCATGCCATGAGAACCCGGTTTCACCTTGGTGCGAATCTCGCCGGTCTGCAGTGAATCGAGGACCCATTGTTCCGGATCAACCTTACTGTACATGTATTCGGTCAAACGTAGCTGGATCAGGTGTAAGATGGCATCTTCAAACTCTGACTGGTCCGTCATGGTCAGATAGCGCGCAGTTTCTTTCATGTGGCTGTCGGTGGGCACGCCGTTGAGCTCGTAGCGGAATTCGGGGCCCGGCCGAAACATTATCTTAAACGTCGGCTTCAAGTCTAGTAAACGAAGGATATATGTTGAAGCCGTTGGATTGCAGAGCTTGTCCACGATACCTTCAACTATCGGGACGGCAGAGCTTTTTGACCGCTCCATGGCTTCTTGCAAGCCCATGTCGTCGCGTGGGGCATCGAGAGAGACGTTGAATCCCGATCGCTTCAGGATCGAGGATATGCCTTGCAGGAACTCGTTCATTGAGCGATGGACGCTTTGGTGCTGGGTACGAACGAGTAGAGGATATAGGATATGGTGGACATCTCGCGCAGGTTTGCGTGATCTTAGGGGCTGCGGAGGAGCGGTGCGGCGATTGTGTATTCGTCGAAACCCGTGCGAGAGAAGGATTCGAAGAACTGGTGCTAGGGAGCTCACGATCTGCTGATAGAATTGTGTCTGTGGCGATGAATCTTGGTCGGGCGGATCGACGGCATCTCCTGGTGTCGTCAGAGATAGGACAATATCGGCATCGCTCTCGAATGGAACGATGATTCCTTGGTCAGTCCACTTCACTCCTCTGCTCCATAATGCGGCGGCTTCTCTCGATAGCTCATGAAAAAGCTCCTCGTCAAAGAGCGTGTCTCGCGCACGTTTCAGAGCTGTATGCAAAGAGCTATCCTCCATCGCGTCCGGGTTCACGAGATCTTCCTTCGAAGCCGCAACGATCTTGCCTTTAGACCTTATCTCAACACGAAGTCGCTTCCCCTCCGCAAGATGTCCGGGCAGATTCAGGTCCACCCTTCCTCCCTCGTCCTGTCCGATCTGGACCATCCCCTGCTCTCTGTATGTCGGTGCGGATTCTAAAGCACTAATCCGTACGCCCAGCGACCTCGGGTTCCGGGGAACCCGCCCCACAATCCACCCATTCGACCTTATTTGCACGAGATCTTCCCAATGCTGTGCTTCCTTCCTCATCTCGTCCTCGAGTCGTTTCGCAGCCGCAAGTAGAGTGTCAGCGCTCGAGTTCAGCGACTGGAGCTTGATGCCCGTCGCGACCATCCGCTCCCGTTCCGCCAGCGCCTTGACTTCCTCCACCTCCTTCCGCTGGTTCATGTTCACCGGCGGCTTCACCAGAAGCATCTGTCCCAGAGAACCCAGCGGCGCGCGATCTTTCGTTTGTTGCCCCAGACTCACCGCAGCGCCGGGCCGTTTCTCGGTCAGTAGCAGCGATATGAAGTCCCTTGCCGTCGCGGCCTCGACTTGTGCCGTCCAGAGTCCCCTTAGGATTTGCTCTTTCGCCTTGAAAAGCTGTTCCCGTTTCTTTGCCACGCTATCTTCGTCTTCCTCGTCCTCATTGGTTTCGCTCATTGCGTCCTCGCCTTCACGGGTGATGTCGTCTTCCAGCTCTTGCTCCGTCAGGTCCCGGAATGAGCCGCGTTGTTCGTTCATTCGTTGAATTGAGGTTGCGACTGGTGGCCGCGGAGGCTCCGGTCCCCAGGGCGCAATGCTGATGGCCTCCATCCCGGCGTCAGCTGGGTCTGCGTACTGATAGCAGCCCAGCGAAGGGGCTTGACTGAAAGGAATCGAGGGATGCGAGGGTTTCTGATTGAGTGCGACGTGCAGCGGACTGCGGCTCCGGCCAACGGGACTTGCCGAGGCAGACGAGACGGAGACGTTCACGACGTTTCAACCGAGAAGTCTGCTGGCTCAATCGGAACGGAAACTGAGCTTTCAGTAAGCAGGGTCGGAAGCACTTTGCCTAAGTTCACCTGCTGACTGAAAGCAAGATGACTTGAGTAATCCGTGTACAATTTTGAGTCCAGCTCACTTCAGTCTACCTGGGCAGGTAGCTAATCTCGATCTCGTTGCTCAATCCCGTCTATTCCTTCGATGCCTTCCACTCATTGTACTTGCTGTAGATGCCCTTTGCAAACTCATCATGCAGGCGATCCACAACCACATCCGTAGTCATCTCCTGCTGCAGCGCCGCAAAGCCACAGATGCCATTCTCCCTGTCAACTCACCACTCCAACAGTGGCAGTCCACCCCAATGCATCGTGTGCTTCGCTTTGAAGCCCGGAATGTTACTCATGCAAAGCATACCACCCAAGCCGTAGTCAATATTGTACTTCGAAACATCGATATGCCCATCGATACCCACCGCAGCGCCCGGAATATTTGCGATTGCACTCAACGCCGCGTTCGCCTGGGGACTCAATTGAGGCGTGAACATCACCTTCGTAGTCTCCTTCTTGAGCAGGACTTCATCATCGCGTAGCAGACTTTGTAGAACCTTGAAGTAATCTCCTACCCTGGCAAAGCCGTGGCTGCCCGCGGACTCTTCCTGCATTGTCCCGAGGAAGATCTCACGGTCTGCTAGGACGGCAAGTCCGCTATCGGGATCTCGCTTGCACATGTCCGCCAAGTCGGCCATCAGCTCAGGATGGTTCAGAGGCCAGAATGTGATGCCGTCGATCCCCAAAGGCGTGAAGATGTTGGCCTGCATGTAGTCTTCGAGGCTCTGACCGGAGACGGTGGCAACGGCTCTGCCAGCCCAGTCGATACCGAAACCATAGGCCCATGATGAGCCCGGCTCGAACGTCAATGGAAGGTTGTATCTTTCCGCGACGCTGGTGCCGCCTCCTAGCGGGTCACGACCATTCTCTTCGTACCATTTGGCAATGGTCGGAGAGAAGAAGTGGTACGAAGCCCCAGCGCTGTGAGTGAGGAGTTGCCTGCGCCATGAGTCAGTACTACCCCTCTGTGAGACCCTTGAGGATTGAGCTTACCTTCATGTAATTGGCTTCGTGCTCGGATGCTCTACGAACTTTCCCTCCTCATTCAAGGTGACGATGTTTTTGTTAGCCAGCTCGGGGATCACCTTGGAAATATCGCCATCGAGCTCGAGCAGACCACGTTCAACGCACTGCATAGTGGCGATGGTCCCTAGCAACTTCGTACAGCTGGCAAGTCTCACAAAAGTATGCTTGTCAAAGGGCTTCGCTTCTGCATCGGGCTTCCACGAGCGCACGCCAATGGTCTTTTCAAAGTGAAAGCTACCGTCGGCGTTCGAGGCCAACAGGATCGCGCCAGGTCCAAAAAGCTTCTTCTCGTAAGCTTGTTCCCAAACTTGTTCGAAAGACATGATGAGCTGGAACGATATTGAATATTGGGAGCAGTTATCACACAGACGGTCTTGCGCTTGTCGTGGTGGTGAAGTAGGAAATGTCGATAGTGCTCCGAGACATTAATGAGGGGGAGACCTACCATCTTCTTATGCATTGAAGAAGCCATGCGACGCTCAGTCTCGAGCCTTGCCGCCACTGTTAGCCCTTGACGCTAAAGAATCCCCAAGCGTAAATGGCTGAGGGGTAACAGGGCTTAGCTTTGTCCTGTGACTTGCGATGTCGTCCGCGCCGCAATCGCCAACACGCAGATACTCGTCGACGTCTGCTTGATAGGCTGAGCCCAACGCTTCTCACAAAATCTGGGTTGCGCCTTTGCAAGCAGACAGGTGAACGAATACTGAAGAGAGCTGACCGTTATGGAAAAGCTTTGTTTGATTATCATTACTCCGAAATGCTTACCCACCGCGTGAAAAGCAGTATCTTGAGCTCTGGATTGGGTGAAGAGACACGCAGTCAGCCTCACTGGCCGTCTATTCGCCAACGTGCCTGTACTTTGTAAGAATATTCCCGCAGTGTGCCTTACTCTATTGAGAGTGTTCTGTCAAAGACCATCTCCTCTGATGGCCTTCTGTCGGCCTGCCACTGAGTGTATCGACAACATCCTTCAAACGCATCCAAAACTCGTTTGTTGGCCTCCTGCTCTTCCAATCCGTCTCCTCCTGACCCAACGTCTCGATCGGAGTATAGACAACGCTCGCGCCTTTAATACCAATGACAGCAGCACTCTTCGGGTCAGCCATGATCTCCTCACCGCTCTTACCAGCAAACTGCTCGATCTCCTCCATACATTTGACTGAAAGTCTGGCAGCGCGAACTCGGTCCATTGGACTCGGCGTGCCACCTTGTTGCACGTGGCCGGGAACTGCATACCGGCTTTCGAAGCGCCCCTTGGCTTCGTCCTTGATCATGTCTGCAATGAGTTCGGTCGAATAGGTGGATGAAGCGGTTTCGTTGCGCAAAATCAGCTTTCCAGCTCGGGTCTCGCCAGTGTCACGGGCAAATTCCTCTTTCAAGTGATCAATGTCACGGGCCAGCATCTTCAGGCTGATGCCCTCTTCGGGAGTGTAGACGGCAAGAGCACCGACCGCAAGACCCGCCATCGTGGCGATGTAACCAGATTTGCCTCCTTGTGTTTCAATGATGAAGACACGGCGGCGTGAGGCCGAAGCCGACTGTCTGATCGTGTCACAGTACTTGACGAGAGAGTTCAAGCATGTGTCGCTGCCGATGGAATACTCGGTACCAGGCACATTATTGCTGATTGTAGCGGGAAGAAGGGCGATCGGGATCCGGAGCTCGGGATGGTCTTTTCTGGCTTGCTGGAGCTCTTTGACAGCGGTGAAAGCCTCGAAGCCACCGCAAACGAACAAAGCATCGAGTTTGTACTTTCCGAAGCAGTAGGCAACCTGCTTCATGTCGTCCGATGGCAGACCCCTATTCGTACCGATCTCCGAGCCGCCCTTACTAACCCAGCCTTCTGCGTCGAGCCAGGAAACCTCGCGCACAGAGCCGATCGGCTTGTCATCATGATGACGGCAAAGGCCCGGGAATCCGTTGTGAAGTGCCAGGGCTCGGTGTCCTCTCGCCATGCAGTATGCTACGACTGCTCGGGTTGCTGAATTCATACCTCCTGCTGGCGCGCCGACGTTTATGATGCCAACGGTCATTTGCTGCTCGGATTAGTACGGAGAGATCAGCACGAGTCGACTCGACTCACCTTTTCCTCTGGCAGCTTCAGGTCCGCCTTGTTCACGCCTGTGGTCATGCGATACACATTGTAGTGCTCGATGAATTCGGTATCTCGAAGCGTCATTGCCTTGTCAAATTGCTTGCTCTCGATTGCCCTTGTGACGGCTTTCGTGGCCTCAACGGCTTCGACCAGGGGCTTGCGCACGATCTTGTTTTCGTTAATAGCGATGACAGGTGACGGCGTGTCCGGGCTGGCTTCGAGTACTGCATTGACTGCTTCCACACCCTGGAGAGTTGAAAGAGATCGATCATAGGCGCATGCGTTGCCTCCTCTCTGCACATGACCCAGGGTGGTGATTCTCGTGTCAAGGACGAGTTCTGATTCCTCCCCGTCGGGTTTCACGTACTTCTTCTCACCAGCCAAGAGCTTTCGGACGTCCTCACATGAAATCTTTTTGAGGTCCTTGTCATGCGCACCTTCAGCAACAATGACGATCGTCTTCCGCTTGCCCATGGATCGATGTTGCTTGATAGTCTCACACATTTCTGCTTCCCAGTTGCCCTCGGCAGGCTTTTCGGGGATGAAAACGTAGTCGGCGCCAGTGCTTACGCCTGCCATGAGAGCGAGCCAACCACAATGACGGCCCATGACCTCGACGACGAAGGCACGTTGATGCGAGTAAGCAGTAGCATCGATCTTGTCCACAGAGTCGCAAATGTTCTCCAACGATGAGTAGCATCCAATCGTGGCGTCTGTCAAGGACATGTCGTTGTCGATGGATCCGACGAGACCGACGATGTTGAGGTCCTTGTGGGGTGCAGCCTGAGCTGCGCTGAGCTGCTTGGTGTTGATGAGCTCCTCAATCAAGCCGGGCCATTCTGAACGGAAGAGATCTGCTCCGGTCAAGCTGCCGTCTCCACCGCAGATGATGAGCGCATCAATTCCTCGCTCGACCATGTTTTTGGCAGCTCGAAGGCGTCCAGTCCGAGTCCTGAAATCCTTGCTTCGAGCGGTACCAATGAGTGTTCCGCCCTCAGACAACCATCCTCGAACATCACCCCATCGCATCTCCTTTATCATATCTGAGCTCATGAGTGAGTGAAACGGCGCGAAGCAAGATTGACTCACGTACCTCCGCCATTGACGAGACCCTCGTAGCCTTCATAGATACCATAGACTTCACACTTCTTTGCAATGGCCATTCTGACGACGGCGCGCACGGCTCCATTCATGCCTGGCGCATCGCCGCCGCTGGTCATGACACCAATGCGGCGGCGCTTGGCTGGCTGGGAATCGGTGTTTGGAGCCTCCATGATGAGCGGCCTCGCAAAGAAGCTGGCGGACGGATCGAAATACGGAGATAGATGCTGCTCCAGAAGAGCAAGGCGCGCGGCAGCCGCCAGGGTGGATGGTGGAGAGCAGGAGATTGGGGAGATAATAGCAGTAGTGCCACGCTGGCGGCGATCACAGGCAAGCACGAGGTTGAGGTCTGGCGTCACAAGCTCTGCGGGACCGGGATCAACTTTTTCTGATTGTGTTAGGTAAAATTGGATGGTATGTAGAGATAGGGTAGAGTTCGTAGGAATAGCGTGAGTGGGGGCCTTCGACCAGGGCGATAAAGAGAGCTAGAAGATGCTCAACAGAACAGTGGGCGCCGGCAGCCAAAAAAAAGCTCGGGCTGGTTTGGGATCCGCGCAGCCTGCCAGCCCGCCAAGCCCGCGCTTCTACTCCAGGCATCCCCAGCATGAAGCTTTCTTCTCTCAGCCACCTATCTTCATTCCGCCAAGCTCGTTCCAAAGTCTCTGCCTTCTACCATCACTTCTCGCATGTCAGGTGGATGATACGAAGGCTCCTGAGTAGGCCCTGAATCTCGAGTGCACACCTCCAAATCCGAGCGGCGTCTAACATGCCACTGGAGGCTTTTCTCGAATCACTGTGGACCATATCCTTCGGTGTCGAGACATGTCTCTCATATCTCTCATCCCACTACCCCAAGTTGATGTCATTCCGTTTCCCTCTCACCCATTTCCAAGTCGGTCCAGAATCTTGCATAGCCGCTTGAGACCTTCTGTCGGAGGTCGTACTCGAAGACCTTGGCGCTCACCACGGTAGTACTGATGCAAGCACAACGCGTATCGCCAAGCACAACTTCAAGACGGTGTCCACACCATCACTCGAAATATTTGTACCTGCTGATCGGAGAAAGAAGGTTGGCGAACTAGTCAGTGGAAGATCAGACCACGCGCCGCTTGGACACCTAGCTAAGTACTTATTAAAGCACCTAAGCAAGTCCCTAACTAAGGACCTAGCTACGTGCCAAGGTAAGTACTCAGGCATTGAGGTAAGTATTCAGCTAAGAACCCGTGAGACGGAGAGCTATGCAACAGACGAAGACAGGACGAGCGTGAATCGAAACAGCTCCACTTTTTCCATAAGACTGTGAGTATTGTACTTCCGTGTAGTTCAGGACTCTCAGCCACTCTCTAGGCGCCATCAGACGCAGCACGACGTTCGAGCCAACGTCTGATACGGCGAATGCGTCAAACATGGGGCCTATTATTCTTGCGAGGCCACAGATTCCCCTTTGGCACAGTATCAGAGCCCACGATGGCATCAACATGCGAGTATGGAATACCTCAAACAGTGAGACTGGTACAACACGGCGACGGAGAAAAGATCTCTAGGGGCTGTACAAGCACAAATTGTCTTGAATCCTGCGCTCGGATGTGACTTGCCAGTCAGAGTCTGGCCATCAGATGACATTCACTTCCAAAGGAGAACACGCGGTCAAGGCGACGAACGTTTACCAATCTCGAAGCGAGACGGCCGAGTCAAGGAGCTGCTAGCTCCGAGATTGCCCCGGACCGTTGCTATTTGCTTCTAGCCTGTGTTCAATGCGAATGCGGCAGGCTCCCCGTTTGTTTGCGTTGGGCAATGAAGTGAGCAGTAAAGTGCGGCAACGACAAACACGGCTTTCGAGGCTGCCCAACTTGTTGATTGCTCGCCGCCCACCTACTCCCGACCTGACTATTTGTCACCACCTGGTTTTTGCAGTCAGGCTGTCTCGAATTAAGCCAGGTCTTCTGCCAGTTGACGTGGAGCTCTTTTCTAATCACATCAAAACGTGTCCCAGTCTTGAACAGCCGCTTGCTCAAGCACACTTTCTCAGCCCAGTCTGTGCAGTCAGCTAACATCACAGTATCAGTCGAGCATTGGCGGTCTTTTCTCGCCTGCTGACTCTTCCAATCATATCAGGAACGGTCTGAGCCGCGACAGGCGTACATCAAGCACACAAGCTGTTGGCAGGGTCTTGAAACAATCGGAAAAATGCCAACTCACGGCCTTGTTCGCTGCCATATCAAGTGGCAGGGCTGTGATCAGGCCATTCCTGAACATGGCACTCAGTACCACGAGAGCGGCGTTCTGACATACATTGGCATTCCCCCTCATCCCACGCCGTTCTTCATACATGTGGAAACAACCGGTTTTGTAGCGACAGGTCTCCAGGCTTTCGTCTACATGGACGGCGAGTATATGTGCAATCGTGGCAAGCGTCACATTCCCTGTCCAAGCCCCTATCTCAATCCAGAAAGCTCGCGCGTGGACCTGAAACTGCGCCAAAAAGAAGTGCCAATTTCGGATGGTGCCCATTACGGCATGCCATGGCACTTTGCTCGAGTCAATGCTGCTCCCAAGGGCACGCCGGTGAGCGATAACGTCCCCTGGGGTGGTCAGCACGTTGGTGTGATTGAGGTAGTGATTCTGCGTCATGCTCTTGAATCATCGGGTTTGCCAAGAGGACTGCTGACAGCAGAACAAACTGCCGAGTGGCAGGCGCGAGCGAGAAACGTGCAATTCCACGGACCTCCTCGCTTTGGTGTCGATGGAGCCGCCGATGACGTGAAGGATGCTCCTGGTAAAACTTGGTTCGGAGAGTGGGGCTGGGGAGGCAATGGCAGCAATGGTGGTGATAAGAAAGAGAATGTCGGTCCTGGTGGTGGGTGGGGAGGTGACTCACCAGCCGGATCGACTAAGGCGAAGAGTGCCGCTCGGGATACCAAGAAGCCGTCGGTTGCGAGGAGCGACCCACCAGCTCCGGCCCCAATAACAATCAACCTCAATGCTGCTGCTGGATCTGCTGTCAACATTGGTGGAGCATTTGCGACCGCACCGCCAACGAGAAAAGCAAGCAAAGCAACCTCTCCGCCCATGAGTGCGTCAGGTTGGGGTGGTCGCAAAGCCGGGATGGGTACTGCTTCAGAGCCGTCGCCTAGAACCAAAAAAGAAACCATGCCAGGGGCCTGGGACGCCTTCGAAGCCGATAACAACGAGAATACTGCACCGAACGATGACTGGGGCAATTCGGCCGGTGCATTCACTGAAAACACTGACGAGGCCTTTCCCAGCAATAATGATGATGCTTTCAACGCTGGAAATGACTTTGACAACAATGCAGATACCTTCGAGTCTGGCAACGCTTTCGATGACGACGACCCATTCACGTCAGCAAACGATAACAATGATGCTTACGCAGCTGCTTCAGAGAATGCTTATGACAAGTTCAGCAACGCCGCTCATGAACAACGAAATGGGTTCGATAACGCTAGCCAGAATCCAAAGTCTCGGAGCAATCCGGGCCACCGAAATCAAGCTTGGGCAAACACAAGCCAGAATGGTAGCAAAGACTTCAATTCCAATGCGAACAACGGCTGGGCAAACGACAACAATGCGGATAATGATCAAGCTTGGACGGGCAATGGACACAACTTGCCAGCTCAAGCTCCCTCAAATACCGGCAGCAACAATAGATTGCCCGACAACGGCCATCGCAGGTCACATGCAAACAGAGCGAGAGCACCCAGCGTCCAGAGACACCGATCCCGGCAGCAGCCATCCGGCGATGGCCCTGGCGATGAAGGAATCTATATCAGGGTCCAGCCGCAAGCAAGGTGCATCCCTATGGTTCAGGCTCAGCCGGGACTCTTTGGCTCAACTCCCGGAGAGCCGCCGAAGCCCTATTGGCAAGCATGGAAGCATGCCAAGGATCGAAATGAGGAATACACCACCCCCGTCTTCAATCCTCATGCTGGCGAGCAACCAGTCTACAGTCTGCCGGTAGAGATGCTGGAGAAGAATCTGACGACTCACCAAATCCAGCTAGGAAAGCCGGGCGTTTACAAGAAGGTCAAGTTTTCGCCCAAGTATATCGACAACATGGACCAACCTTATGCTGTCTTCACCTTCCACTATCGTGATCAATGTAAGTGAAACAAGACGTCTGCAATCAAGGCGAGTGGGTAGAAGTCTATGCCGGCGTACTACTTAAGCGCGAACTTGTCTGGGTTCTTGGCTAGGTAACTAGCTGGATACTTGCCTGAGTGCTTACCCGGGTACTTTGCTGGGTACTTGGCTAGGTATTTAGACATGCTTCTGGCTCGTACGGATGAAACACTGGCGACGACCTCTTTCCTCCCGCCTTGCAAGAAAGGAACAAAGGCTAACGTGATCGCTAGCGGCTCTGTCTACCATGCTTGGTGAGGAAATAAGGGAAAGTCGGGCATATGAGGCGAAACGTCTAAAGGCTTTGTCCACGGATGAGATCCTGAAGATCATGTACTCACGCATGAACATGGACGACGACGCTGTTCCGGCAACGACCCTCCCGCGACCGACTGACCGGGTCATCTCGCACGCATCACCGGTTCACTCTTCGAATCACGCACAGCAGGCATCTGCACACACCATGAGGGGAGCGCAGCCGGCGCCTCCGCGAGGTCGACCGACTTCTGGCGGCGGAGCTACTTTCAGCGGAGTGGATTTAGCAGACGCACTTGCGCACATGGTCAACAGCCAGAACGAACAGGAATACGATGTACGTCCGAGGGGAAATACCGCGCCGAATACGAAGCCGTCATCGACGAAGAGAAGAAGCGTCGCTCAAGATCAGTTTGGTGGATCAGGCTTTGGTGGTGGTCCGGGTTGGGGCAACGGTGATGAGAACAGGATGCCGCCACCGTCGAAGAGGGCGAGCAATGCTCAGAGTCACAGGCCATCGGGCGGAGGGAACGGCCATTCGGGAGGAAATGGAGGTAACTCCAAGGCACGATCCAACGGAGGCAAAGCCGCTTGGGGAGGAAATGGAAGCAACACCAAACCGCTGTCCAACGCTAACAATGATGACTTTTGGCTCGGTGCTCCGGGAAGTGGTGGAGGTCCAGGCAGCGGCCCAGGCATGGGTGCAGATTTTGAATGGTAACATGGAGCTGAAATTGTGAAAATCTCCCGGTCTTCAACTTTGCGTGGCTTGTTGTTGAAAGCGTATTGAGTTATCTGTCGTGATATTGAGCTATGGTGATGCTGGCAAAACGAGGTCTTCAAACAGGATGAAAGGTCAGGTCGGATAGATCGAAGAGGCGAGTGCCGCTGGTCATTGCTCAATGCTCAAAACAGAATGTTATACACGCGATAATCGACTCACAAGCTAGCCAGCATCCCTGACCTGCTGTGACAATTGATGTACTCAAAGATTTGCTGCTCTGGTTCCACCACTTGGACTTCGTGGAAGAGTCTCAAGCTGACATTGTTGTTCAGCTTCTTTGCATATTGTAAGAATCCACCGAAGATGTCAAGATGCGTCTTGTGCTTCTGTGAAAGATGGCGCAATGCCGTCAGCCATCTTGCTCTCTCATAATCATACATGCACGCTTCGCATGACAGTTTCCTGTCCCGGGGAGTACTCGTTTTGGAAATCACGTACCTTACTCCAACCCTCAAGCGATGCTAGATCATCAAAATAAGCCAACCCAAAAGTCTTCTCCGTCGACTCGCCCTCCGCAACGGCCGGCGAAGTCTCACTCGGCAAAACATCCATGAATCGACAACTGAAACAACCAACCTCGTCCCCACTATCACGCAGGAAATCCATCCCCTTCGTCAACACGGGATGCATGGTCTCCAGATAAAGTTTCCGCTCCTCAGGAAGCGTCTCTGACCAATCCTGACCCGATCTAATGACAGCGAGATTCTTCTTCGGCGCCACGCGCACCCTCTTGCGCAAAGTCTCCTCGCGTTTCTTGTCTCCCGGTCTCCAAAGCTCACCTTGCAAGGCGTCCGTCTGTGCGAGCGGTAGACGGTCCCTCATGCTTCCCCAGTAAACGTGCTCCTCGATCATACCGCTCATCTTTTCTCTCATGTGCGCTGCGCCCTCGGGCACGACGCCGTCGGAAAAGACGGTCTCGAACCTATCCACGCTCGGCATGAAAACCTCGCGGAACCAGCCCAGCTCCTCTTCCTCCGCGATCAGACCCTGGAACCATTTCTCGAATCCGCTCTGTTGGATCCAATCGAAATATCCGGCTTTCGTCGGCCAGTAGGCGATCACGACGGCGTTGTATGCACCCGAGGCATCGGTCACGGATGCGAGATCAAAGTGCGAAGGCTTGCAGGTCTCTGCGGAGGAGGTGATGAAGCTTCGGATTCTGGAGATGCCGGTGCCGACTTTGGATTTCTCTCCGGAGCGGTCTTGGACGCTGAGATAGGCGACTGCGAGCTGTTTTGTGTCTTTTGGAAAACGGGCGCAGTACGCTGGAAAAGGGGGTTGGTATTTTGGAGGGAGGGCGGCGGGGATGGTGCGCTCGACGCGGAGATGGGGCGCGATTGCTGATTCGAGTTCCATTTTCAATCACTTTCGGACAAGAGTAAAACAAGCAGAGGACACGAGTAGGAGAATGGATGAAGTGAGCAAGTTACATGTATTCAGACACTGTAACTTTTGGTCGTCGGATACGGGTCAAAGCCAGAGATAACGGATACCCCTCTGCTTCCGCATTGTGGTGGTCCGTCGCGCTCGTTTCAATGTCGAGGCAACAAGTTGATGGTCGATAAGTGAGGTTCCAGCCCTCCCCCTCATGAAATAGAGTTTATTTCCACCGTTCCGCCAGACTGACCGAGATAACTGACCTGGTTCAGTAAGATTGGGGAAGCGCACCGTCAGAAGAGAGCGTGCTGGGTAGATGTGTTCGGGCCGTGAACAGATATTCGGAAGCGTTCGTGGTGGTTCAATAGCACATTCTGAGGATGTTCTTACCTACATATGGGCCCTTGGGAGCGCATTGCTAAATGGGCTTGCGGTGCACAAGGCACGTACGTGTCGTCTAACACCCTGGTTAGCATAAGCATTGCCGCTCAAGATCTATTGCATCTCGACTGGCTCAAATTTGTGTTTGCTCTAATTGGACTCTCTTTTCGCGCAGCGGAAATATTACTTATGCGTCTACTTTTGGGCGCAAAGAACGACTTTCGACACGATGGCTACAGGCTGCATTACAGCATGTTCAGAAGATGCATGATTGACTCAGTAGTCGACATTGCTCTTGGCTGTCGACAAGTCGAGGCTGTCGATTGAGTAAGATAATATGGTGCAGTTCTTGTCCAGCACATTGAGATTTTAGCTAGAATCTGGCTCGACCCATTCTGTGCCAGCGGTTCACCTGACACTCCCGTCCCGACATCAGCAAGCCGATCTTGAGATCCTAACCACCAAGCGTTGTTTCAAACTGATCGAAGAAACGGCCCATTCCCCTCCTCCCGACTCGATCTCGATCGAACCCGTGGGGAGGATTACTTCAGTCGCCCTGCGTGTGCCGTCTCTGCACTGTGACGCCACAGGCGTTTCCCTCTCACCGA
>UYJD01000010.1:123427-136398 GCA_900618795.1 Cyanodermella asteris
CACCTTTCGAGTTCGTACGCGGTTTCAGGGTACCTCAAAATACAGAAGTCGACAGGTTGATCTTCGACAATCAGTGCTGAGAAGCCAATAACATGCGATGAGCCTCGTGGTAGTCTCAAGCTGCATGGACCTTCTGTTCGACAAAGTCCGTCCTGCGCCTGAAGCCCAAAGCGACCTGAGAGCGGTGATGTACATGATAGCGTGTGCTCGGCCCCCCATCATCGGCATCTTTGGCCCGTACGATTACCACTCATCAGTCGTCTAGCTGATGGCTATACTGTGTTCGAGTGCTTATTGTGAACCTCTCGCCAGCCGCTTGTGCGATGGTGCGACATCCACGATGGCTCTTGCGCGGCTTCATTGGGTGCTTACCCTCCACTTCAGCCTTGTCTCGCTTGTTCACAAACCTTAAATACGAAGTGATATACATCTTCATGACCATGTGGCTGGGCGACTATGTCAGCATCTGCATCCAGCAGAAGCATATGCAAGGAAGGCTCTGCAGTGATGATGGCAATACCATTCTTATATCAACTTCGACTGGGTACGGCTATTCTTGAATAATTCTTGATTTCTTGTCTGTTGCGACTTGCGTCTTTTCTACAAGATTTGTATTAACAACTCTGCCTTTTGACTGTCGCGATGCCGCAAGATCCTACCATCTTTGCACTTGACATATTCTTCCTTGCGCTGTCATGGATCTTTGGCGGCTTGAGGATGTGGGCGCGCTACCTGCGAGGGCACAAGCCGCAGCTGAGCGACTACCTTTTGTTTGCAGGCCTGGTCAGTATGGTCGGCCAGACCACGAGTGCTGCACTTCGTGAGTACTCCTCGGGAAGAATAAGAGGAACACGCTCACAGTTTCGCAGAACAGGTGTACATACCGGGTCCCAACCACTCGACTCCAGTAAGTCCAAATTCACCCTGGTCCCAGAAACCACAACTGACATGGCGTGAAGCTTGAGATTCCTACTACCCTTTTCTGGGGCATCGCTCTCTTTTTCATCAAAATGTCCATCCTTACCTTCTACACCTCGCTCTTTAAGGTGAACCGAACCTTTGGCATGGCCTGCTACGTGACCATGGTCATCATCTCGATCTACACGGTGCTTTACATCGCGTTCTCTCTCCTCAGCTGCATTCCGATCCAGAAACTCATCGACAAGAGCGTGCCCGGCGCATGCATCAACATTAGTGTCCGCATCATCTGGTTCACGGCCATCAACTTGATGACCGACGTGCTACTGGCTGTACTACCACTACCCGTCGTCTGGAATTTGCGCATGAAGACCTCAAAGCGAGTCTTGGTCTCGCTCGTCTTCTGCGCTGCTTTCGGGTAAGTCGCAACCCTCTGACATACGTTTTTTGTCGACTATTGCTGATCTCATAACAGCGTCTGTGCCATCTCGAGCGTCCGCATGGCCTACCTCAGCAACCGCGCACCCTATCTCGAACGCGCATACGGCCTCTTTACACTACTCGAGCCCGACCTCGGCAGCATAGTCGCGTGTCTGCCCCTTCTTCGTCCACTCTTCACACGGGTCGGCAGGTATGTCAACTGGGTCCGGGTCGACTCCCCTGTCGATCCCGAACAAGGCGTGGACGAGTCCAAGGGTAGTCCGAACAAGTTTGCCACCGAGCGGCCGATTCTGCAGACACAAATGGAGAATGGTAACGGTGCTACTACTGCGAGCGAAAGACTAAATGAACATTTGTATCATATTCCGGAGATGGAGAGTGGAGCTGACAGGACTTCGCGTGGGGATTTGGAGACTGCGGTCAGTCGGGCGGGTGATACTGCTACCAGGCGGTGGGATGTGGAGGGTTAGAACGATGGAGCTAAGAACGAACTTGAATACGGAAAAAAACACAAGGCAGTCATCAAAACGGCCGACGTGTACAGATTCCTGATGTCTAGATAACGTATAACCTTTTCGCCATGGATGACATGGCTGTCCTGTTTCAAAGTCACAAAATATAGCAGGCGAATAGACCTATAGATTCATTAGAAGCGTCCATTAATTCCTGGTTAGTGAAAAATGACCGCGCCGCCAATTGTCGACACAAGAACACAGCCCATGCCACTGGAAAGCTGAAACGAGGACCTGGAGTTTAAATGCCTGTGGCCAGAGCCGGCAGGATGCTCAACGCCCAGTGGCAGTTTTGAGAGGAACAAGCTCGTGCAACCCGACCTTCCCGATCATGTCCAAGATCAGATCGCAGATGAGGTTCCACAAATGGCACGTGAGCAAATGAAGCTGACTGACACTCATGCATCAGCTCAATCAGAGCTATTTCCCGAACGCATGCTTATCAGTGTTGCAGTCAGACGCCTGCATACGCCGAACCTGCAGCTTGACACCGCCGTATGCATGCCACTTCAGTTACCCTCCGACAGACGGAACCAGCTGATCACACAACGAGACGGATTCTTCCTTCATCGTGCCCAATGTACTCGATCGTATTCATGACGTCGGCGCAGACACGGATAGTAGACACACAGACGGTGCTCCACTCTGTGGCTCGTAAAAACGACGCCGCTATTAGATTCGCTACCGGCGAGGAAGCCCTTGACCGTGGTGGAAGATAATCCCGTTTGAACGCCCCGCAAAACAATGCCGGTCGGGGACACGGATAACGGTCCTCGCTGCGTCCTTGGGAAGGTTTAGACGTAGAAGTGTGTCAGGAACAAGGGCTGGACTTGGTGCATGCATGCATGGCGGGAGTGACCGGCGACGCTCTTGGGCACCCACATGCCAGCAACTGAACCAAGTCGACTCGATGCACTCGTCCAAGACGATCAACACTGTCTTTTCCCCTCGCAATCGCATCCCGGCTTCTACCGTGCTGTGATGCCTCTCCGCCGACTCTCCCTCTGCACGTAGATGTATAGTATTCTCTGCTCCGCCGAGGCTGCTTTTGCCATCACTGCATCCACCGCTCGCCGCCACGATACAGCCTAGCTCGACACACCGTTCTTTGGATCCATGAGTCTATCCCACTCACATCAACCGCCTCGCAGCCTCCCATCCGCCCTGGATTATCAGCAGGAACAGTACATCTTCGCCCACCGCATCGGTCTGGGGTAAATTGAGCAGCTGGCCTGCCCAGAGACTCGTCTCAACGGAACTCATTCAGCAGCTCCGCGGCGAGTCTCATTCTCAACAATCTACATCTCCCCGCCACCGCCCTTACACCCCTCTAAACTTCCTCCGTCACGCGACCACGCCCCGTCGGCCTCCTTGCCGGTGCCATTAGTCCCCATGGCCGGTGACTCACGAGACAGTACGACCAAGTCTGCAGCTGCTCCTCGACGCAGATTCGCCGTCCAGCCGGTCGAAATATCCACACGATCGAGTAAGGAAGAGCGGGAGAAGAAGGACAAGGACAAGGACAATACTGCTGAAAAGCCGCGACGGCGGTTCTTGCCCCAGCCCGTGGAGGAGTCGGCGAGGAGTTCCAAAGATGTGCCCAACGGCCATCATGCGAATGGTACAACGTCCAAAGGCTCGACGGAAAAAAAGCCGAGGCGATTCGCAGTCGAACCGGTCGAGACGGTGAAGAGGGCGAGACGACGAAACACTGGCAATGCATTGCAACCGGGCGATCGAACGGACGACACACCGGGCGACAGACTGGACCTGCCTCGACATCTGAAGTCCGAGATGGGTCCCGCACCCCCGGTGAACAGTCCTTACAATGAGTCCGCTCCCTCGGCGCCAGAGTCGCGCTTCTCCTATGCAGCTCTGGCTAGAAAGTCGTCCAGGCAATCCTCAATGCGACGACCGAGTCTGGATCCCATAAGTAGCGTTCCTGAGAGTGATGACTCGAACCTGTCGAAACCGTCCTCGGCCGCTACGAGCGAGTCGATGGATCATGAAACCCAGCGACCCTATCAACAGGGCCCACGACAGAAGAACCTACAGAAGGAGAGCTACGATGAAGTCTTCAGCGGCTATCTGCTTGATATGGCCGCAAGGCAGGCACAGCAACAGCTTCAAGAGCAAGCAGCGGACGCATATCCCAATGAGAGGATACATCAACCAGTGGATCATTTTGCGGTAGACCGGGAATCTGATTCTGATACCGAAGTGGGTGTTGGGCAGCTATCGGACACCACAGAGCAGCCGCTGGCGGAGGATAACAAGGCGATGGCAGGGTGGGATGCAACAGACTTTCAAAAGCTCCGAGCTCAGATGGAGGACAAGAACCGGATATCACCTGCCCCTTCTGCAGCACCGAAGAAGGATCCCTTTGGCGGTGCTTTCAACATGTCCGCTATCAGAGCAGATTCTGCCAACGCGTCTAAAGACGAAGAACTCAAGAGCATGCGTCAAGTTGCCCGACCACCGATGCTGGGAAATAGCTTGGTGTTTCCAAAATGTCCGTCTCCCAGAATGACTATGATTGATCCCCTGCAGAGACATGGAACGAGGAAGAATACGCAAATGACCTCCAGACCAACATCCGGGCTTTGGTCGCCTGGATCAGGTTCACCGGTGAAACAAGAGTCGCCGAAACAGACTGTCTGTTTATGGGGCGGGAACTGTACGGCAGAGCAAGCCGAGAGGTTGAATATTCCGAACAATCCGAACCTGCAAATGGGACTCATGACCCCATCTATAGCGCCGGATGAAGACCCCTTCACCCGCTGGAGCAGCGACGATAAGCTGCAGACTAAACTCAAGAAGCAACACCAGCTGGCTTCCCAACCTGGCTCGAGAGTGGGTAGTGTGCTAGGAATCGATCAACTACTCGCAATGGAACAGCGAATTCAAGAGGAATACTCGGACCAGTTTGTAACTCAGATATACAACTACCTATCGCTGGGCTATCCTGCCATTGCTCGCGACTTTGACGAAGAGTTGTCAAAAATCAGCAAGATGTCGCTCGAGGCCATCCGCGGGGACGACCAGCGAAAGAATACCAAAGGCTATGTCAACGCCCCGGAAGGCTCCGGCTCAGATGAAGACGATGTCAAAGCACAATGCGGCCGTTGGAGGGCGCTCCAACTGTACATTCACGAATGGGCTCGACAACAGCCGTTTATGCTCTTGGATGGAGCTGATCAGGGGTGGGGGGCCCGTGCGCGCAGAGGCAGTTGGTTCTCGTAAGAAAATTGTGTCCACCTTGGGTTTGCGAACGAGCATTTCCCGTTCCAAAGAAATGGTTCGTTGACAAAATCGCACGGCACAGTAAGACGAGGAAGGCACTATTCTTATCGTTCACAGAGTTGGTCGGAGTGCAGCGTTTGAAAGATCGGAGCTCATGTCCACTACACATATTGCATGGCGTTTGGCGAAGAAGGGACTTTGAAGAGCATTGCATGAGCCGGCATGGAATTATTGTCGAACTAGACGCAAGAGCATCGAAGGCAAGAATGATTTGAGATTTAGTCGACACGCAGGCAATCGATTCAATACGTTCAGCATCCGATTCCAGCAACCGAGAGGCTACGAACGTGACTGAACGTGCCACGATGATGTTGACTTGAAGCTAATTTGCTTCGGCCTTATCCTCCGACAGTAATTGAACTTCCGACAAAACTGTTCCTGAACTTATTGCCAGTCTACCTCCGGCCACTTCCCCCCCTCTTCCGTCATCTCCCCAATGTCCTCCCTTTCTAACCTCTCTGCTCGGTCCCTGACCCTGAAGTCCAACTTGACCCCATGCCTTGCCCAGTATTCCCTCGCCTTCCCCGCAAGCTCGCTCCCCAGATACTCACTCTTAGAAACGTACACTCTCCTCAAATCCTGCCGTTCCGAGATCCTCAACACCTTGACCTCCTTCAATTTACTAAACCTCTTGCCCCTCTCCCGACACAGGCCTTCCAACCATTCCAGAAACCCCGTTGCGTGACGCGTCGGGACCAGCCTGTCCAGCCGCGGATAACCCCGTCCCAGTACCTCCTCCTTTTCCCGCCAGCTGAACGACTCGCCGAGGCGCAGCGTCAGAGTCTCGATGCTCGCGGGGAAGAAATGGGCCGTGTTGCGGATGCTGAGAAAGAAGGCTTGTAGGACTTCGTCCGGCTCCCAGGCGGAGGGGAAGTGTGCCAGGGCGCAAAAGGGAATGTCGAGGTGCCGCAGGGCGGGAAAATCGGAGAACGCGATCGGTTCGATGAGGGTGGGGGTCTGGGAGCGAGGGTCGAAGTGCTGGTCTTCCCAGGGACCGTGTAGGCTGCCCAGGTATAGGCGGGACAGCGTGGAGGCGTGCTGGTGGAGCGAGGTCAGGAGGGAGCGCAGGGAGAGGCCGGCGGAGTCGAAGTCGGCGGGCGGGGTGAGCTCGATGTGTACGGAGGTCAGGGCGCGAGGCCAGCTGAGGATGGTCTCGAGCGCGGGACCTTGGGGAATGGTGTCCGTGAGGATCAGGTGAGTCACCGGGGATGTTCGGGGTGGGAACATCGGGAAGGAGAGTGTCCGGTCGGAGTTGAATTGGAAGTGGCTCAAATGGATGGATGTCAGGCCCGGTGATTGGAAGAGGAGGCGAAGGTGCGTTGGGGTGAAGGACTTTGCGACGGAGGGGATGCTGAAGTCGACGTGGACGAATGAGAGGATGTTCGAGCTCAGCTTGAGGTAGCTGAAATTTGGTCGAAGTAGACCGGTGATGTGAAGACTCTCCAAGGCCCCTGACTTTTCCAAGTCACGAACCAAAGCATCCATCTCTTCGAATGAGTCTGCATCGCGGCGCAAGAAAGCATGGCGCACGAATTCATGAAGATGCTTATTCGTCGCGAGAAAATCGCACAAACTCCGCAAGTCACGGACGAACGTTGGTCTGAGACCACGATACAGCATCTTCCGTCGCTCCGTGTTGCAACATTTGGCGGCCAACTCATCAGTCTCACATTGCTGCTCCAAGGGTCGAGGCGTCCCCCAAAGGTCGTTCTGATACTTTATCTCAGGTGTTGCGCCGGGTCCGAGCTTCGGTACGCAAATGTGTGCATGATAGTCAATCGTACGCAGAAGGCGACGATGCGCTTCGTATCGCCACACTCCCGGGAAATACGTCAGTGACTTCAGTGTCTTGGTGTCGAAGCCTCGGCAGATTAGGAAGAGAGTGTCGTATTCAATGGTCAGCCACTTCTTTGCCGCTGGCTGCTGGGCGTCTATGAAGCGCCGGGTACGCTCTGCGCGGACAGTGTCTCGCGATGGATGAGTCTTCTTGCAATGAGGCATGACAGGCTTCCTCTGATCGAACTTGTAATAATATGGACGATGAGGAGATGAATATCTGCTGTTCAGCAGTGAACCAGGCTAAATTTGAAAGCACGAGAAAATGAGAACGCGAAGAAGAGTAAGAGTGCAAGTAACAAAATGAAAGGCGTGCACGGAAGCGTACAGTGCATTATATGGGTTGCATTGAAGCCGGCACCTTGCAGATTGAGTTCATTCGCAGTTGTTTGACTCATTTGCGTCGTAGCTGGCGCCAGGTGACCGCGAGGCATTCTGGATGGTCGGTGCTGCGCAAGGCTGCGCAGCAACTCAATTGACAGGCTGCAGTTGAGCGAAGACTGGGGTCTGGCCGTTTTTGGGTCAGGCCTCGTTTGCGATGATTCACAGCTCGATCTGCTCAGCACGACCGGTCTTGAAGATACCTCACGAATCCAGGTCGGCGTGTGGAGAATAGGACGACGGGTCGGCTTCGTGTGGTTGAAGTCAGCCTTGTATTCTTAGGTAAGCATTGGAATGTCTGCGTGGGTAGCAGCCCATCCACTTATCTCTTCTGAGCTTTGTCGATGCGCTCTGTACAAAAGGAGCGGCGTCATGCGAAGATGAGCCGGATCTCATGCTTTCCTATGCTCGAATGTTTCGACAAGATGGACGTTGAAGCGCACTTAGTGGCCTCTGGACATCAACTGGTCTTGTCAACCTGGTGCAATTGCCACCTACGAGTCTTGTCCTATGGCTTGACCGCATTGTTTTCGGCTCCAGAAAATACACCATTATAGAAACAGGTCTTTACACGCTGAAAGCTCGCTGGGAGCTTGGTCACTTCGTTCCCCTGTCATTGGCGCCGGCAAAGTTCGTTGCTCGGTTGGCTTCCCACACGCCCATTCGGTTTCGGTGAAGCACGATAAAAGAGGATCATCGGTCTCAGCTATGCAAGCAACACCATGCTACTTATGCCGTTGAAACGATGGATTATTCCCTTTCACGGCGCTAATCCGTCTTCACAGGCTGAGAGGGACGCGCCTTCCCGCTCGTCGAAAGGGGGCACAGCTTGTCAAGCAGCCTAACGCAGCAGGGCCACCATGCAAAAGTGCGCATCCCGTCCCTCTCTTCAAATCTCCAAAGCTCCATCGTTGCCACTTTTGTTGTCACTTGCCGTGTTCATGGATTCACATCACGTTTAATAGTTCTGACTTGGTCAAGATACTGCGCCACATAGCGCTTGAAGCTTCTAGCATGCCTCCCCCAGTGCAAACGGACAGCGTGACGAGGCTGGACTTGCATTATGACAATTCAGCGAGCTATAGAGTGCTAACACGCTACAAACAAAGCCAGCAAGGAAAGCATAATGTGTTCGAGACTGCCGCAGGGGTCGTGGTCGGTCAACTTTGGCATAGCCAGCACGACCCGGACAGCAGGGACCTTATCGCACAGTTCAGTGAGTGAAGCAGCTCCTTCCTCTAGCCTCATACCTATCAGACGACTAATGATCATGATTTCGACAGTCGTGAACTCCGACACGGTCTCTCTCCGCAATGTCAAAGCTGAAGTGCGCATCGCTACTCCTGACGGTGTCTCTTTTATCAGACTCGCCAATTCAGCTGTTATTGCAATCAGACTTGGCGATGTTATTTCGATCAACGGTACTTTGATCGCCTCGCATTATCCTCTGCCACCACCAGAGCCAATACCCATGCCAAGGATCGATTCGAGAAGGATGAAGCTGTATTGTGCCGGTATGAGTTCCGAGTCGGTTGAACGATCCGGCATGTCGGAGACTGTGGAACGTTTTCACACATCGCAAACTGACCCGCCAGAGAAAGTTGCTACACCACGTCATAATCGGATCCAGTCTGGATCGACAGATGTAGCAAGGCCATCTCTGTTTGGTGACAAGTTGTCAGCTTCTCAGGTCGAAAAGATCACAAAGAAGGCGTCCGTCCTCTCTGAGCCACAGATCCGAGCAGTGGATGCTTTGGTACAAGAGTGCGATGTGGAGAGTCAAGAGCCGACTGCTCTCAAACCATATGGCGGGCAATCAAAGTCTGACACGCAACTTGTGGATGATGCACTGGAAGATGCTCTTGAGTATCTGGAAGAGCCGACCGAGACTACACATAGAGCGCTGACCAAATCCGACCTGCCAGCCATCAGCATGGTATCTCGACCAGAGACAGCATCGGCCAAATTGCCTCGACCTAGAAGTGAGACTCGTTCGAACGTTGCAGACGATGCCGCAGTAACTGCGTCGCTTCAAAGCGATCATGAGGTGCGAACAAGAGCAGCGATGACAAAAGCTGGCGCCGGCTCAGGGAGCGATCACTCTTCACCAGAAATGGCAGGTGCTGTAGCCCAGCGAGACAGAAGCGATCTAGCCATGGCTTCGCGCAATATTCAAGACGGTGGCGATGCTGATGCTGGTTCAGCTAACCTTGACCATGCATCATCTGATGACCAAATCATTGAGGATCACACGGGTGACACAGATCTGGACATTCCCGCAGAAAGTGCAAGGCCTCGGTCAGACATCAACGTGAAGTCGAATGCAGATCACAGTGATTCAGATGCAGGGACCGTCGGCCACGAAATACAGGAGCCTCGGATTCAGTCCCGACAGGCTGCAGGGAGTTCTGAGCAAGGGAAGAGTCGTCAGCGCTCAAGCAAGAAGGCTGGAAAGATTGCGGCGAATAAGGCCGTCCGTGCCGACAAGGAGGTGGAAGATCTTGGCAAATTGCTAATTCGGCCACGCAAGCGGAAACGCTCTTCTGGAACAAGCTCTACACTGTCGACGATCGAGGCTCTCACTGCGGAGCAGCTGGCGATGAGGCGATCTTCTCAACCCATTGCAAAGCCAACTGAACAAAAAGCCACCACAAATGTCCGTCCTGAGCATCCCACGCATTCAGATCAAACGTTGCCCAAGCCAGCTTCGCGTAGCTCGAAGTTAACAGCTAGCGATTTGTCGAAGTCAATGGCCGATCCGAACAAGCTGATAAACGTGTGCTTCTCTGCTAATATAGAGGGCGTTGACAAGATTGACAACAACCTTCTCCGTAGATTGGGGGTTAACAAGGTCGAAGCCGTGTCTGAGTGCGACGTCTTTCTGATCAAAGCCGGTCAAGGCTTCAAGAGAACCTGCAGAACTCTTCATGCAATTGCACTTGGCAAGTCGATCGTCACCGATGACTGGTTGGCCACTGCAATGGTCTCAGGATACCTGGAAGAACCCGATGACTATTTTGCTAGAGACCCGAAACAGGAGGACCAATGGGGCACGACAATCAAGAACGCAGTCGCAAGATATGCCGCAGGTTGCAAACCTTTCAAAGATATGATGATTCATTTTTCAGGCACCCTGCGAAAGGATTACGGACCTGCCAACCTGGCTGAGATGAAGGGATTATTGGTTGCCAGTGGAGCTGCTGATGTGATTATCACAGCGGTGAAGACTGCTTCAGAGCCTGGAACCCTTTTCATCGGAACAGACAACAAGCGGGATATATCGGAAGCAACCAGTATTGGCTGTAAGCTGTACAGTAAAGATCTGATTGCTATGGGTGTCTTGCGTGGGGATGCGAACGTGGAGGACAATCAATATTTGATCTTTCCGAAAGTGCAGCCACCAGAAGAAGATGAGGAAGCGAGGGAGAAGAAGAAGAAGCCAAAAAGGATGCGCAAGTCTGTAAAGGCAGATGGTTGCTGAAGGCGTTTTTGATGAAATTGTTGCGGTATTTGGGCCCCATCTGCTTCATATATCACTTACCTGATAGTGCGTCGCTTCAGCGCAATTCGCATTGTGCGCTAGATTACAGAAAGTATGAGGTTCGAGGACAGCGATGTTACCGCCTGATCGTTTCAGAACAAGCTGCAGATGGTCTGTCCTCCACCTCAGTTTTCCAAATTTATCTATTCGCTGAACATTTTAACTTCAAACATCTGGGATCAGCATCATCCGCGAGATGCACTGAGCGATAACATCTTTGAGCAGCTCCATACCAGGAAGACGGCCGACAATAAGCGACTGCAGTGTGATTTAGCGTCCGAAGCGAGCACGCTCGCAGCTACATGTGCCAGAACACTAACTTGTTTTCAGCTGGTGGCCGATTTGTGGGTCTGGTAAGCTCGTCGCAATGTGCTGTCTGCGGATCGTGAGCCCGCATTCCCGTCATCGCCCACGAACTGCAAGTTTATCTCCTCGATTCCCTTCTTCAAGGATGTCACCGGTGTCTGCCAAGAGGTCGTCAGCGGCTATCTCGCCTTTGCTGTTGGTAAAGTCTTCGATCGGGTGGTACCATGGCATGCAAGGACCTCCAACAGAGCTTCGGGCAAAGCCGCCATCGGTATTGGAGGAAATGACTCTATGATCTGATGAACCTGTACTCGACAATGATGAAAAGCATACAGCTAATACAGAGTCGAACGATGCTGGCGTCCATGAATAAGACAACGTAGTCGATTTCATGGATAGGTATTCAGAAAACCCGTTGAACTGGCTATACTGGCGAAATCTGAGTCTACAAATGCTCGTGGCACTAATTTCGGAACCATAATCATCGTCCCAGCGGTACCTTAATTGCTGAAAAGACTCAACACCAACAACGAACTCTACTCTACCATATAGGTGTCGATAAGGGAGCTGGGCGAGAACTTTGGACCACTCCTGATCGGGCCTCTTTCGGAGAAACACGGTAGGCTCCAAGTCTACGTGACCGGCAATCTACTGTTCATCATCTTCTCCGTGACTTCAGCGGTCACCACGAACATCTCCATGCTCGTCGCTTCGCGGTTCTTGAACGGGTTCGCGGCAACCAGCTTAGCACTTGGGCCCAGCATCGTAGGTGATTGTTCCCCGTGAAAAGATCGCGGCAGGTCAATGGCGGTGCTTATCGCAATACCGATGATAGATCCCTTCGCCGAACCCATCATTGGCGGTTACGTCGCTGAGAGACTGGGCTGGCGACGGACCATTTGGCTTGTCTGCAGGCGTGGTATCCTTGGTCTCGGTCTTTGTCTTCAAAAGTTGTACAAATTGAAGATTCCCGACGACAGAGCCCGAAGGCTCCGCCGAGAGACCGGGAATGAACTTCTACGCTCGAGGTGCCATACTGCCCAGAGTGCGGCGACATTCGTCAAATCGTTCACGCAACCATCAGTCTATTGTTTCGCTCTCCAATCGTCCTCATCGTGTCATTGTATATGGCGCTGGTGTACGGGCTTTCGTTCCTGATACTGACGACTCTTACACCAATCACGCAGAGCGTCTACGGCTTCACGGAAGGACAGGCAGGGCTCACGTTTCTTGGATGAGGTGTGTCGCACCACATGTAGCTGTAGTTTGTGCTGACCGCGTTCCAGCCGTCGCTAACATGGTTACCATAGCCTTCTATGGCTTCACTTCAGACCGGTGCATCAAGTATATGAGCAAGAAGCGACGCGGAGGCCGTCCAGGTTTTTCGGAGCATTCCTGATTGTTCTCGATATCTTCTTGGACGGCTGGATTGCACAAATACGCACCTTGTGGATCGCTCCGATCAAGGGTACAAAAATCATTGGCCTCATCATGCTGCTCATCATCCCTCGACGGAGAATTATCTCGTGGATATCTTCGACGTTGAAAGTGCATCCGCGATTGCGGCGGGTGTGGTCCTACATGCTTACCTTGGTGCATTGTTTCCATTTGCGGGTCCACCATTGTATCATGGCCTTGGACTGGGATGGGGCAACTATCTGTTGGGCTTCATGTTCACTGCGTGTATCCCTGGCATGTGACTGTCACGGACAAAGGAAGGACCGATCAGACGT
>UYJD01000010.1:136743-174101 GCA_900618795.1 Cyanodermella asteris
ACCGTGAGTAGTGCCTGATTGGATCAGAGTCCCTGACGTCTGATCGGTCCTTCCTTTGTCCGTGACATGAAGGCACAGCTATTGAGAAAGGATTTGCCGACTCACGGAGTGAATACTGTGCATATTTACTTGCCACTGATTTGTCCCAACCTCTTAATCTTGTGGGGAACAACACAACACAATCTCCCTTGCTTGCAAACGCTCGATAAGCACATCTTTCAAACTCAAACAACTGCGAAGGAGATATCTTCCGACATGTCGACAAATACAGACAGAAGCCCCGGAGATGTAACCACTCACATCAAAGACGAGTCCAGCGCCTTCGATGCCTCAAAAGCTCTTGGGATGGCGGATAATCAGCGCCAGCATCCCGTGGTTTCACAGCCGAAAGAACAGACTGTGATCCGAAATCAACCACCAAGGATACGACCGCAATTACCGGGCAGTTCCTGGCTGCAGTATCTGCTGGCAATCTGCTTTCTCGCGATGGCCGTTGGTCTCGGTGCCTTCCTGAAAGACGCTTTCAATCGACCAGCCCCAAAATACTCAAACTCGGGCCCTAAAAGTCCTTCCGGTGATGCTGGGGAACGTGATCTAGCAGAACGAGTCGCAGATCGCATGAGGGGCCAGATCCTGGATCGTATCAAAGAAGTGGACGCTGAGCATTTGGACATGGCTCGCCGCTTGTGGCTAGAGGACAGCGAGCAACAGACCAGGGACATTGCTAATGAAGTTTACAACACAAAGGCGCTTTCCAAGGACAAGGGAGTCACCGTCTCCACACCAATGACGATTTTGAAGAAAGTTGAAACCCTCGCAGACAACATCTGGCAAATCGAGATCGTTCGGCGTGAGCTCGACTTTGCGACACCCGCCTTGATGCAGGCCGAGTGGCAGATCGAGAAGATATTCCCGATTCTTGCTTCAGGAATCAAAAACGTCAATTGGAAACATCTAATCTACCAGGAGATAAGCCAGTTCCAAGATGCCTCCATGGACAATGTCCTTGCCGTTGAGAGATACATTCGACAAGTCACCCACTTCCAGGCCATTATCGCGGAGGAAGTGAGGGTTGCAAACAAATCCATCAACGAGATCGAGACAGACTACGACGACAAAGCTTATGTCGGACGCATCCGTCCATGGTTGTGCACTGCTACCTGGCCATATGCATCTGGTATCTGTCCGAAAAGCCCGAAAGAGCTGAGGCGACGGGCACTCCTCAGATTTGGAAGGAACGTGCTCGTTCATACCAAGGAGACGCTTGCGATGGCAATGAAAGCCGAGTGTACCCTTGTAAGGGCTGCTGCGGCCAGCCAATCACTCATCCAGAGCGAAACCTCCGATCGTCTACATGCAGCGTTCAGGTCTCCCCAGGCAGTCGAGGATGGGAACCCACTGACGTGGTTCAAACATATCAATGAACCGCTCAGCGACACAGAAAAGGCGATGGGCGCGTTATTATCCAACTATGGGATCCTGAGGGTGATTCAACAATTCGCTGGCAACCTCACACGTCACCTTTACGATATGGAGACTGTCATAGAGAGCTGGGACAGCCAGCTGACGAACGACCCATTCGGAAACAAGTTAGCGGCAAGATGGGACTCAAAACAAGCTTGGAAGCGATTTCATCCGCCATCCAAGTCTTTCGAAAGATCTGAGAGCGATTACCCAAGCGAGACGAGTCTGAAGTCTCTATCAACCCATGAATGGGTGAAAACCAGACAAATCAAGCGCATCTTACCTCCGGCTGGTACCGGAGACGAGAAAGGTTTGCATCTTGAGGAAACGACATGAAGTCCCATGCAATTCAATCTACATTTCGAACATTCTTTCCACATACAAGTCTCGTTTTTGGAAGTAGAAACCAGTCATATGGAGCGAAATCGCTATTGCAGGATAGACCATGGAAAAGAAGGCTGTCACGACCTGCTGTACAATAAAGAGAGTGAGGACTGCAGGAGGTGAGGCATGGTACGAAGGTCGCACATCTTCGGACAACATGCGAGTGAAAGGCCTGAAGTCAGTGCGACAGGCGATCTTCCTATGAGTTCATTCTCGAAAACGACACAAACCTGAATCTACCAACACAGTCGATCTCAGGAGGCTCCCCTGTTGTCGCGCCATATTGTTCACCGACACCATCCTCTCGAGCGTAATACTCTCAAGCAATAAGTGGTTGATACACTTCATCAAGACTTTTATTCTTCCCGATCTCGCAAGTCCTCGAAAGGGTCACATGCGGAATTGATCGTCCAGTTCGTGTCAGGTGCGGTGTCGAACTTGTCTCGCTCCAAGTGCCAGTACCAGTCAACCGGAAGCAGCTGTAGATGATCGGCCTGTCGCGTCACGTTTTGTGCCATCTTGGCGAGTCTATTTTTGATGATGACTCTGTTGCAGGTGAGAGCCGCCATGGCAATGTCTGCTGGTGCTGCGGAAATTTCCCCACATCTGTACTGAGCGGCCACGGCCAAATTTCGACTGACACGCCTGTCGACATCATGCTTTACCCGCAAAGGTCTCAACCATTTCAGCAGGTAGAATTCGTCCAAAATGGAACGAAAGCAGCACAGAGACCGAATTAAAATTCCATGGCAGAATAGATCCTCCGATGCTGCGAACGCCTATACTCCCTACCACGATATCTCCATATTTCTGTCTTTGGTATAAGTCGTCTGAACGCTATTGCACAGGACTCAATTCATGACAAGTCAACAGAAATATCTAGACTTGGCTCAATGTCCAACTCTCAAACCTCCCAAGGAAACATCTCTCTCAGAGCGCGCTTAGTTTCCACCATGTTTTCATAGTCCATGACTCTCTCATGCCCGGCTTTCATAAGGCGTCCAGCTTCCCGAACGTGCTTCGTGGGTTAGAGTTCTCTGAAAGTCGGGTCTCGGTCTCGACAGGCATGCTTTTTGACGCCACCTTGAGCAGAAGCGACAGGCGCTGGTGGAGGTCGATTGGGTCTGGCAGGGTCCGGCATCTCTGTCACAGGGGCGCCGAGATACTGCGTAGGAAAGGTATGTGCAACCTAATCGTACGACAAGTGTGATGTGTTTGGAAGCGATTAGATTATGCAGGTCGATCTCAGCTGGGTTTTCGAAAGCGAGGAGTAGCAATAATCGAGCTGGCAGAGGGTAAGAGAGGCCTTTATAGCCAGACAGGAACCAGCAATCAGCTTGCCATGGACATCTTGCCAAGAAGACTCTCGTGCACATTCAAGGTGAGGCCCCGTGACCTGAGGCGCACGACTGCGCGACGACGTGAACATGGATCATGTCCACAAAGAGCCATGCGTGAAGCTGGGCTGCGGCCAATCTTGTGGCATTTGTCGAAAGAGTTTCAGCGCGATACAACACGTCGATGGTAAAGCACAATCCGATTTCTCATCAACGAGATGCCAACCACCTGAGGATCGAAGTTTATGTCACTGGCCTACCACTATTGCTTCGAAATGAGCGTGTTCTGATCTGCGAGGATGTCGAGAATATCAGAGGCAGCGGAAAGTGCAGGAACTAGAGGGACAATTTCTCTGTATTTTGATTCTCATGTGCCTGCAAGGGATGCGGTAACGCAGGCGTGAATACAAATAAACAAATCTAGCCACGTAAAACTGCCTTTCGGTATTGGAAGACATCGTGTGCAGCCGGTAGCAGGTCACGCAGATGATTTTTATCGAAGTTTTCGAATTTAATCAGTGGTTCGCATGAGATGGGATGAGCCGTCTCACTTAATACTGACCTTGAGCCTTCCTGCCATTCATTAGCTTTGTGTGCTTGCGCATTGGTGTTGAAGTCCGTTTTGTGGTGATGGTCCTGCCACCACATTGTACAATTTCAGCACAGTCCTCATACCCGATGGTATGTGCTAGGCCATTATGTCCATTTTGCTTTTGCTGGGGTCAGCTTTAAGCAAAATATCCAGGGCTGTAGAGCCATTCCAACTTTTCAACTTGCTCTTTGTTCCTTGCCTCGTGCTTGGTCATGGCACCCGCAAACTTGGCACTGCCAGCCCATTGTTTGCCAGCACGCACATCCAGAACCTTCTGATCGTTGTCGTTTCCGAGAGCATCGAGCACTGCTGCGACAACGTGCTTCGCGTTCTCACTGTTCGCCTTCATATGACCCATGACCATCTCCACGCTGACAGTCTCGTTTGAGACGTGCCAGCTGTCGTAGTCAGTGCTCATACAGATCATTGCGTAGCTCAATTCTGCCTCGCGTGCCAGTTTGGCCTCCGGAAGACAGCTCATGTTGATGACGCTGGCGCCCCATGATCTGTACAAACGAGACTCAGCACGCGTGCTGAATGCAGGGCCTTCCATGCAAACCAGCAGACCCTCCTCATGAAGCTTTGAGCCCTCGCCCTTCAGGGCGTCCTTGCTTTTGACAGCGTCGGCAATAATGGTGCGCAGATCGCCATCGAATGGGTCGGCGAACCCGACATGACCAACCATACCATTCTCAAAGTATGTAAAGGGCCTAATACCCTTGGTGCGGTCAATGACTTGGTCGGGGATGAGGAAGTCGCGCGGTGCTACCTCCTCTTGCAAGGATCCGACAGCACTGAAGGCAATGACACATCGGACACCGATCTTGCGCAGAGCGGCCATGTTGGCACGCACCGGAACTTCGTGGGGGGCGAACTGGTGGTGGAGACCATGACGGGATAGGAAAGCCACGTTCAGGGGAGGGAGTCCGCCGGAACGCGAATGTGAAAGGATCGTAATTGGAGAGGACGGCTGACCCCAGGGAGTGCTAAGGGATGGGTGAGATAGCGGAAGCTGTGCAATTGGTGTGAAGTCTGGAAGGCTGGATAGACCTGTTCCACCAATGATGGCGATCTCAAGCGGACCTGTGTTGGTAGTTAGCGCGTGTTGATTTCGGGCGGGGACCACAAAGACTCCGGCGTTCATGGAAGACCCACCATCAAAGGTCGCAGGAAGAGCGGACATTCTGCGCAATCGGAAGGATGATATATAGCGACTTTGCAATGGCGTGAAATTGCGTGGTATGGTCAACCAGCAGCTCCTCCGCATGCTGCCAAAAAAGAATGCGGGATGAAGCTTATGGCGCGAGAAGCGCCCCTCGGCGGCTTTACCCGCGCCTTAGCGCCGAGGCCGCATAGTCTCTCCGAATCAGTGCTCCTATCCTGGCAGGGGACATTCAACAGATGGCTGTACGGCTGTTCCAAATTTAGTGTCTTCCTTCCTGCAGTGGGATTGATTCATAAGAACGCGGTCCCATCGCTTCTTCTTCGTCGCGGATCTTCATAAAGTTGCCCAGAGGATCCTCGGCCTGGCTTGGGTATGGTACATCGCACTTCGAAGACTTCAGCGGCGGGTAATACCTCCGATATGTAAGGTGTGCGATGGTCATATCAAGGATTGATCCGACTGTGACGTCGTAGACATCATGGCGATAGTCCTCTAGCCGCGAAATGGCAATCAGCAGAGCTCCCACAATCGGAACCAGAGCGACCAGAACACGCGCCAGATCAACTCTCGGACGGAAGACGCCTAACTGGCCTGCCAGAAAGAGGGCGAGAAAGCCTAGACCACTGAACGAGAAACTGCTATGGCCGCTGGGAAAGCTTCGCCAGCCATCATGAAGGACGTGGTGATCCGTCTCGGAGCAAACATCGATGGTGACCAGCGCATGCTGTGGTGTGCCTTTCTTTGGCTTGCATCGTGCAAGTAGGTCTGGTCGAGGGCGCCCAACAGTATTCTTGACCACGTCCGTCAGAAAAGACGCGAGTACCAGGGAAATAAATAGTCCAAGGATAGTGACGTGGCCCTTGTGCCAGCCAGCCTGGGTGACTGCCAACCAGACTACCAAGAGGATCAATGGTACGGCCCCAGCATAGATGAACATCATGACTGGCGATATATCTTAGCACTTCGCCACCCAATCGCTCTCGTGTGGGTTCCTGCTCTTGCTTACCGACGGGCACTCGTTCGACCTCGGCGTGAGGATATTGTATAAACTGGTCATCGAGGGCAAACATTCGGTGGAAAGGCTCAATGAAGAATTGAATCTAAAAAGGAAATAAGCGTGGGCCTTTTGGATGAGTGAGAGAGCATACTAATAGATACGCTGTAAGGAGAAGAGCGAAGCCGACATAATCACTGGCGTACGACTTCTAATCTTCAATTAGCGAAGTACACATACGACAAAGAGCTCTCCGTAGGCATACCTGTAAGAAGGCTCGCAGTCCATCTGGTCGCGACATGACTCCTTCACGCCAGCTGGCTGCTGAGATATAATATGAACAGGGAGAGCTCTCGACCTTGCGGTACGGAGCGTTGATGATGCGCCGCGCAAGCCACGCGACCGCTAACCTTCAACGTAACTCTGATCGCGGCCAAAACTCCGATGCTCCACAGAAATTCTTCGAGCCTGTTAACCGTTCAGTTTGAACAAGCACTCACTCATGGCGCCGATCAAAGGAAAGAAGACTGCTTTGCAGCGGCTGGCAGAAGACCAAGACCGTCGTGCTCGGGGCAAGTACAATAAATTGGTACAGATAACGCCTTTTGCTGACTGGTGTCACAGACTTCGACCCTGAAGATTTCGGTAATGGCGGTGCTAGCGATAGCGAAGCGGAAGCCAGTGAGGTCAGCGAAGATGATGCCACTGCGCACTACGAGTATGTTGGAAAGAGCAAGCTCCGAAAGCCACAGGATGCCGAGCTTGGTCCCCAGTATGCCGGCTCGAAAGTCAGTCGAAACGCTCTCAACGACTCGGAAGATGATGATGAGGATCTCGACGATGAAGACGGAGACAGTTTGACTGATGGAAGCGAGGAGGACGACATTGATGATGGCCTCGACCAGCTTGCTGACGGACTGAGCGACGATGAGGGCAGTGAGGAGGGCGGGTCCGGCTTCGGCGGATCAGACGAGGACGAAGAAGGCGGAGGCATCGACAGCGCGACCGACGATGACGACGAAGAAGACGAAAGGCCATCGAAGATGACAAGCAAGACCTCAGCTTTGCTAGCCATGGCGCAACAAGGCCAGCAAACAGGTATCCGAAACCTCGCCCAAGCCGCGCAAACCGACGTCGAGAAGGGAAACGCAGTTAAGAAGCAACGATCCGTCTTCAACGCACTTCTGAACTGTCGGATGCGACTACAAAAGGGTCTCGTCGCCGCCAATACGCTTTCCACCATCCCAAGCACCGACATCTCCTCCGAAGACGATCGAGAAGTCATCGAAGCTGCAGAAAAGGCAGCAATATCCCTCCTCAACAGCATCAGCAGTTTACGAAGTTCTATACCCGCCAGCAACGGTGCCGAAAGCAGAGGGACAAAACGGCCGTTCAGTGCCACTATCGACACGCCTACAGAGGACATACATCAGAATGTGAAGAGTCTGGAAGCATCAAGTGCGCCCGTGCGAAAAGTCATCCTGACACGATGGGGCCAAAAGACACAGCCTCCCGCACCAAAGACAAAGAGCAAGCTCCGCAATGCTCCCCTTCAGCAGTCACTCGCCAACTTACTCGACAGCCAGCTCACCTCATCGAGTCTCACCCGCCTCGTCAGTCGCACGCGGATTCCACGAAGCTGTGCACCGGTGCAAGCAGAGAAGAGCAAAGAGGAGGATGCGAACGTATACGATGATGCGGACTGGTATGCGCTCCTCCTCCGCGATCTTGTCGAATCCAAGATGAGCGAGAGCGGTGCCGATGCTGGCACGAATGGGGCAAAGATCTCAGCGCCGACTGCTGCATCTGCGGACGCGCTTAGGCGGCAGGCGAAGACACACAGAGCGAATGTTGATGTCAAGGCGAGCAAAGGGCGGAAACTGAGGTACACGGTTCAGGAGAAGATTCAGAATTTCATGGCACCCGAGGATAGAACGACTTGGAATGAAAGACAGATCACAGAGCTCTTCGGCAGCTTGTTAGGAAAACGCGTCGCTGGAGGGCTTGGAGAAGATGAAGGAAATGAAGGAGATGATGACGACATGGAAACAGACGTACAAGCAGAGCCTCTGCGGCTCTTCGCATCAAGTGGTCCTGGCCTTGCGAACATTGTATGAATGCAATATCGTCTGTGGTCTTCACTTCTATGTACACCCTGAACCCCCGCATGCGCCATGCTCAATGCTGTTTTCCGACCGAAGGCATCGTCAAAGGGAATCCATCCTCGTCTACTATCCCCAAACATTGCCAAACAGATCTTCACTCGTACCCATGCCGCCACTCGGCTTTGCTGAGCTCTCCTGACGCTGTGGCGCGGGAGGAGCTGGGGTTGGCTCAGGGGCACCCCATCCACCAAAGTCCTCTTCAGGTTGTACCCGTGGAGCAGCAGTTGCGGCAAACCCACCGAGACCGCCGTTTGAAGTGGATGCTGTAGGAGTAGGATCACCCCATCCACCGGTATCAAAAGCAGGATTCTTAGAAGCTGTCGCGGCTGGTGCCGAAGATCCCCAGTCTGATGGCGCTGACCAGCCGAAGTCGTTTGAGGCAGCTGCCGGTGTAGGCGAGGCTGGCGTCGCTTTGGGTACAGGAGCGGGAGCCGGAGTAGGTTCGGGATTCGCCCATTCGTTGGACCCCCAAGGGTCAGATGGAAAGTTATTGAGAGCACTGCTGCTAGATGTGGTCTGGGGTGGCTGGGCTGGTTTGGAGGAAAGGTTGAACGGGTTGTCCATGGCTGGAACTGGAGTAGGCTTGCTGACTGGCGGTGGCGCGAAGCTTGAGGCTCCACCAGCAGTGAAGTCAAGCAAGCCAGCGTTCTTGCTGACAGGCGGCTGTGGGGCGGCGGCAGGCTTTGTCGCTGGAGCACTATCCGCCATGCTGAAGTCACCCCAATCATCGGTTGCACTCTGTGTCGTCAATGGCGGAGCTGCGCTGCTCTTGGCCGCTGGTGCAGTTGGCTTCGTAGGAGGCTTGGATCCGGCATCAAAGAAACCACCACCGGATAGAGGTGATGTGACTGGAGGTGAAGTCATTGATGATTGAGGTTTATTCAGCACAGAAGTCATCGCAGCGTAGGCGTTGGGGTTCGCAGCCTGTGCCTTCGGGGCTGGAGCAAATTGTGGCTTTGGAGGCGGCGGAGTTGCGGTCTTGGGCGCTGGAGCTGCTGCTGGCGATGTTGCCGAGCCAAAAGAGAGCCCTCCGAAAGCATCACTCAAGCCTCCGAAAGACCCGCCTCCTTGAGACCCTGCGGATGAAACCTGTCGCTGATGGCCCTGCGGTGATTGGGCAGATGCCGCCGGAGAAGCTGGCTTGGAGGCGTATAAAGAGAGAATGGATTGCTTGAGATCAGGCCGCGACATTCCTCCCGGGCCGGATCCAGTGCTTGTCGGTCGACCTGGAGGACCAGAAAGGAAATCGTTCAGCCCGCCGAGCAAGTTGCCGGATTGCTGCGGTGGATTCGCAGGCGGCGGAGGACGAGATGCTGGAGTAGGCTGGGTGGTGTTGGCCCGAGGTGGAACATCGATCGGATCGCCCATCAAGTCAAATGCTGGCGCTGGAGCGGCTGGTGCTTGCCTGACAACCGGCTGAGCAGGGCGGCTTGGTCCTGAAGAAGCTCTTTGAGAGGCTGATCGGTCCAGTCGGGCTCTGTCCTGTACCGTCGACAATGGTACATCCTCATCACCATCACCTCCCAAAGTTGAAGGGTCCGGCATAGGCCCATCCATGACCCACCTCCTGCTTTCGTACTTTGTCCTAATGAAGTTCTCAATCTTTGCGTCTGATGGCACGTGTCCGGGCGCGAGTTTGTGTTCCCAATACTTGTTCGCTCTTGCATTGCCCCACCTCATGATGCTCTGAAGCTGCTCATCTGTCCATGCGTCGAGGTCCACTGATTTAACTCGACTAATATGCGTGCCCATTCCACGATGAATACCCGAGCATCTGTGTTTTGTTAGCTTGATTTCATGCCCGACGCTAAAGCAGGCAATCGTACCTGATGCAAACGAAAACACCCAGATTCCAACTTGCCCATCTGGGATCTGTGAGGCTATTAGTCAAACCTTTACGGCGCAGGTAGATGATACGCACGCTTGTTCTTCTTGCAATCTGCGCACATCTTGTTGGCCTCCAGTCTGAGCAGATTCTTAATCACCTGCTGGTTCTGGCCAGCTTTGTCGGTTGGGCGGCGCGACATGGCGGCTGTCACCAAGGTTTCTGCAAGCGCAGGACAGATTGATATGTGTTCGACCGGGCGATACCTAGGGTTGCCAACCTCTGCCTTCGTCGAGTAAAATGAATATGAGGACAGTTGCCTGCCAGGTGGTCCAAGTTTGAGATCAGGAGCATAATGAGACGCATCAGCGGTCGGCGGAGCCCACATAACTCCATATTGTGAGACCGGAGTTATCGGAGGCCCGACCGGGCCCTTTCAGGCTATCACAGAACTGCCGTCACTAGAAAAGAGCCTCCCACCAATCAACACATGACAGTCAGGTAGATGAAGTTCAGCTATAGACAGCTTCAAAAGCGTCAAAAGCGTCAAACAGTATCAAGTGCACGTGTACTACGAAATGCGAATTTCCAACGCCGGCTACGATCTGCAGCTGAGACTGGCTCTGTCACTTGACATGTGACTAACAATCCACGACACGGTCCAATACGTGCAACTGCAAATCGCCAGCAGTGTCAGAAGTCAGTAGAGGCCGTTGGCGCATCTCCAGGCTGCAGGCATCCGGTGGTAAAGACATTGGCCGCACTAAGCTCGGATTTCATCAGAGTAGGATCTCGCACTTCTTCATGGATGATCAGCCCAACCTCGGTACGGTCCCCTACAGCTCCATTTGGTCGGGTTTGTAAGACCGATCTTGAGACCGAAACACAATAAGAGCTTTCGTGTTAGCTTGACTTTCCCCGCAGTGATTCTCACCTTCGCCCACATCGCTATCAATATGTCTACTCAACTTCGTCTTACGCAATTTGCTCTCGCAGGTTGTTTTGTCATAGCAGTATGGGGCACCTTTGGTCTCATGTCCACGAATGGGACAATCGACTTGATGAAAGGTCTCTGGGATAATGGACCAGCTCTCTTGCCCGGAACGACCGTGCCCCTCAAGACGGTATACACGGGAATTGGGCCAATCGACTACCAGCTCACCGTCCTGACGCTGTTCTTCGCGTCAATCAAAGACGGCAACCATCCAGAATATTCGCTCCATATCTTTGACTTTTGCTTTCAATTCGTCGTTCAGTACGGAATTCTTGTCATTGAAGGTTCGCGACCAGGCAATGCGGGGAAATTGATCTCATAGTACATTTTGATCCTCACAAAGGGTCCATTTCATCGCTGACAGAGACCTAGCATTGCGTTGTGGGGAGCTTCCGCCCAGAACTTTGCTATTGCCAACACGCTGCCGCCATTCTTCTTGTTGTACCTGGCAACATCACCGACCGTTCATGGCCCCAGCTTGTCAACCATCTTGCCGTCTACCGCAGACCTGGTCAGCTTGCCAATAAGCCTCGTCCTGGGCTATTTCGTTCCAACCGTCTTTATGAGCCTTGGGCCGCCAATTCTATCATATGAGGTGCAACAAAATTGGATCGCAACATGGCAAGCATTCCCACTCTGGGTCGCGATCTTCCAGCAGATCCTTCCAACTGTCATTAAGCCGATGGTGGAAAGGGGCAACGGATCCCAGAATGTGAATGAGAACGTCGAAGCTCTCCGCACCACTTACACATTTCTCAAATACCTCAGCACGTTCGGCCACATCGCAACCTGGAGTTTGTCCCTCAAGACGCTCGAGCAGCCCCATTACTTTGCCGCTACCATTCCCAAGGCACTGCATCCATGGAATGTTTGGGCTCCATTGAGCATTAGCCAACACTTTAGAGTACCGGATATCGGATCCGGGGCCCATATGTTCCTGCAGTATGACCGCATCATGTCCAGCACGGCCATTATCGTCTGGTCGTACTACATGTACTCTCAGACCAACATCAAGAAGGATAGTGGCATTTTTGCAAACTTTTGGAGTGTGCTGAAGACGGGTGTCTCGGCGGTTACTATCGGTCCAGCTGGGGCTGCCGTGGCGTTAATGGAGGCGCGTGACGAAACCGTGCTTGCTCAAGCTGGAGCCGGCAGAAAGAAGGTCATTTGAGGGATATTGTGACAGATTGGAGGAACGGTCGAATTCAAGGTCGACGTGAACGATTGAACTGGTAGTTTAAGTCTCCGTCACTGGTAGCGATCATTGATATCACCATGTGAATGATCAGCCAGACGTACCCCAATCCATTCCCTTGACCTGTATCAGTCCTTCTCGTCGTTCCCGTGGATGACTTCACACCGTCATGAGAGCGCAAGGTTATATCAGTGTCACACGTCTCTTCTCTGGCTCGATGCCACCAGACCCAGAGCAAACTCCTACCCTTTGATAGGTATTCGATCCAGCCGGCCCGGGTCTACGACGACACAGCAAGCCTTGAAACTTACCCGCATGCCAACATATGCAGACAATCACCGTCCCCGTCCGAGACGCAATATCAAGCGTCGCGCCGCCCTTGACCCAATGCTGCCACCAACTCTCAAACTCTGTGCTTTCGTCGACATGCTGCCAGTTCTCCTTGAAACTCCACGGGTGAGCATCACCTTCCGACGTCGCCTTCCTTTCTGGTGGTGCCGTCAACTCGTAAACGTAGGCGAGGAAGGTCAGCTCGCCGCTCGGCGAGTAGCTCAATTCTTCCACGTCGGAGCACGTCTTTGATGGCAGGAAAGAGACCCCTAGCGGATGCTCGAGTGACACCCATGACCACGTCGGTGCTCGTGGCACAGCACTCGTTCGTGCGCGACTACCATTACTACGCCAGAGTAATGACGGTAGGAGATCTGCTTCCCAGTGTAGAGCAATTTGAGGTCCCCACATTGGCTCGAGTCGTTTCACGATTCCCGAAAGGGCTATCAACCGGTCTTCGTCATTAGTAATCTCCCGCCTCGTGAAGTCGCTCATAAGCGATTGCCAAAAATCGATCGAGTCGGAAGAGAAGGGCTTCTTGCAAAGAACTTCGAAAACCGATTTCTGGAAAAGTCGTCCATCGCGACCAGTTCGAGAGCCCTGTAGCGTGGCACACTCACATCTGATCTCGCAACGACATTCCCACACAATCTCTTTAGGGCCGAAAACAAGGGTTCGAGGAGACAATAGTTGCTCCTGCAGCGTCCAGGCCCGGTTGCGCAGTGGCATGCCGAGCTCGTCGTAGTCAGCGCTCTTCTTCGGTCCTCCACCCTGGTCTCCGTGGCTGATCGAGGGGCGAACATGTATATCTAGGTTGGATATCTTGTGGACTTTGGCTGGCCGTCTTCGGGAAGGCTTGCATTTCCGTAGAAACCCCTTACTTACCCCAGGCGAGTTTGCAGCTGCAATAGTGATGGCAGACCCCCCATAAATCTCGGCCATTTGATTAGCTTCATCATTCCAGTCTTCCGCATTGTCTTGGGAGATACACAAGGCATCGATCCAAATATAGTCCAAGCCAAGGTGCTGAGTGACTTGAATGGCATCTTGAAGTGTTTGGGGTAGTCTCTTGACCTCAATTCCTGCACTGAGTTCGTGGGCCGTCATTTTCGAGAGCACGACCGGTTGCTGTCCACCCCAACAATAACTAAGACACGCATAGCGTAGGTCCTTGCCGGCGGAGAAATTCGAGACCAATTTGACAATGCCGGTGGCCTGAGACAAGCACAAGAGTCGCTTGGGTCGTGTAGCTGGCACGAAGCAGGATGACTTATGCAGCTCTATACAATTGTCAAGCCACGCTTTTGCGGTACGCATCCGGCCTAGAAGCGAGACATCTTCGACGTCGGTCCGAGGAAACGAATCTACCATAATTTGAGGCTCTGAGCGCCGGTCAGCTCTGCAGCATGGAATCATGGCTCTTGGGTCTATGACGTACCAGCAAGTCGACGCTGCCAGAACGTGATCTGTCTGTATGAAGGTCGGGCTGCACAATCAAACGTTAAGATTGTGCCGTCGAAAGTCTGTAACAGAATTGGTCCCGATCGAAGGTCGCGGTACAAGCAACAAGTCGTCAGCCATCCATCCTCGCCGGGAACAAGAGGTTCGACTGCTTTCTTTTGGGCAGAGTTGATTACAGCAAGTATCAGATGGCAGACTGGGCAGCGCTTTGTATAGCGGTACATGAACTGGCTGAACCCGATGAAGACATCATGTCCGCCTAGGGTGAGTCGATGTAAACCCTCGCAGACTGCGCAGCTCGATCTGCAATGGTTCAGCTCTATAGGCCGTTGTATTGCTAGATTGACGACTGCCCGGAGAATGTCGCGTTTTCGAAGCTCTGAGAGATCTTCCAAATCCTCAGATGTCATTTTGCCCAGGTCGAGGTTGTCTTCGGTCACGAAACAAAACCAATGTAAAAAGCCTGGCGCATCAAAATCGCCTGCTCAACAATATGAATGAAAGAAGAAGAGAGAATCCACGATACCAGCTGTCTCGTGTCAGCATTGCGGCTCGTTGTAAAGTAAAGTCTGACCAAGCCACGCCTCAGCCTTGCGAGGGCCAGTCCTAAGGCGTCCGCCATCAAGAAGCTCTGTTGAGAAAGGAGAGCGCGCTGTCAGCTGAATGTTGCTGTCATCCAACAACTAAGATGGCTTGTTCTCAGTCGATGCAAAATCTAAGTATGTAAAGAATACTGCCCGGGTATTGTGCAGGCCAATCGGCGGCCAAAAGAGGAAGAATAGTGGCCTAGAGCTTGATAGCAAATTGCCCAAAGGCTCGCATGACCAACCTAGTGGAGATCAGATACGTTCAGGACGAGCAACTGACTCTGAACGTGTCTTGCCGTTGACTCGTCGTAGCAATGCGGTGCTTGCAAAGAGCTGTCAGGTAGAACGACGAGGACCGCAATCGCGCCCGCCGCGCTAGCCCGGGGAGGAAATTGAAGGTAGCGACGGTCTCAAGACACGGACTGCATCACGTACGTGCATCATTTTCATACCCCGTCTCTACACTTGCCACTAACTAGGTGTGCAGTGTTCAGATCCATGCGGTAATCAGAAGCGACCTCGGCCTCGATTTCGAAGCCTCTATCGCCGCATTTGTAGGGCTTGATGTTGATCAATTTGTTGTCACGTTAGGTGCGATGGCAACATCATGAGGCGACTAGTATCAACAATATGGCGACCATGGACTCGAAACCATCCGACGAGTCAGCCAAAACGCAAATGAGCGACGTGACTATAAAAAACCAGGATGATGATGATGATGATGATGTTTCTTCTTCCGAGGGCGAGCGGCCACCGCTTCCACCCCGACCCGGCGCTCTTGCTGTAATGCAGACGACGCCTTCGAAGGCATCATATGGCTCCGTGAAGCTTCAGAGGCCAGGTCTCGCATCTGCAGCCACGACAGCTGTCTCGTCCATGAACATCCAAAGTCAATCAACCGCAGATGGCGCGAGAAAGCCCTATCAGCCGTCCCTCAAAACGAGCGCTTCCAGAGCCTCCCTCCGAGCCGCGACGTCTACACCTCGAGGAAAGAAAGCTTGGAATCGATCGCGTGCGGGAAGCGAGATTAGCGAGTCTGAAAGCATCAGGAGCTCGGCCCCTACCCTTTCAGCAGACGCCGAGAGCTTGCTCGGGGACGTTCTGGGAGGTGATCCAACGGGCGGTCCATGGCGGCTCCGTGATGATCAGTCCGACAATAACCCTCTGGATTCTATGCCATGGGATACTGAGGAACCAACAGCAGACTTCAGTCGAGAATTCGATGAGATTCTTGACCTCGACAAGTCGAATGAGAACGAGGAGCAGCTCCTCCAGCAGTGGAGATCGAAACGCAAACATTTCATGATCCTGTCGCAGTCCGGAAAGCCAATTTGGGTCCGCCACGGCTCAGACGGTCTGATTTCAGGCTATATTGGCGTGGTGCAAACTATTATCTCTTTCTACGAGAGCTCTGACGACCAGCTTCGGACGTTTACTGCTGGGAAAGCTAGGTTTGTTGTGATGTCCCAAGGGCCTCTCTACTTGGTGGCAATCACGAAACTCGGCGAAAGCGAGGCACAACTGAGAAGTCAACTAGACGCGCTGTATATGCAGATCTTATCGACCTTGACCCTTCCGAATCTGTCCAAGATGTTCTCCCTGAGGCCTTCCGCAGATCTTCGCAGACCGCTGCAGGGGACTGAGACCTTATTGTCAGCGCTGGCAGACAGCTTCACTCGAGGTTCTCCATCAAATCTTTTATCTGCTCTCGAATGTCTAAAGATTCGCAACTCTCAGCGGCAAGCTATTAACAACATCCTGCTCAAGCATCGGTGCCCCGATCTTCTGTACGGGCTTGTTGTTGCCGGAGGCCGTCTGGTCAGCGTCGCTCGCCCACGGACACACAGTCTACATCCTTCGGATCTACAGTTGATCTTCAACATGCTGTTCGAGGCTGATGGTGTCCAGGCTGGTGGAGGCGAAAGTTGGATCCCAATGTGTCTTCCCGGCTTCAATAAGAACGGTTATTTGTACATGTATGTCAGCTACCTTGACGCGAACAGTGATGACCTCGATCCAGCCCCTGCTCAAAGTGATGGAAACAAGCCGGAGGTAGACACAGATGCAGCACGATCAGATCCTCGCACAATCGACCCCGAGCAGATACCAAAAGAGCAGCGAATCGCAATCCTGCTCATCAGCGCCAACAAAGAAGCGTTTTTCACACTTCGAAACTGTCGGGACTCGATCGTCTCGGCACTTTCCTCGGGGAGCCATTTGCAAGTCATCCGCAACGCCATAAACAAAGGTCGCTCGCCCATGAACGATATTGTCCCTGGAGGCATAATACGCCATTTCCTGTACAAGTCAAAAGGCAACCTGCAATTCGTGATGCCTGCCTACGAGCCCCACTTCTCGACAATACTCGAGAAGAGAAAGCTGTTCAGTTGCTATGAGGCTTTGCATGCAAGTGTGCATACTAAGGGCAGCCACTTGAAGGTGCATCACTCGGTCAGCAGAGAGCATGTCAGCCTTGCATGGACCACTGACGTGTTCGAGCTGTACTGTGTCGCTGGAGTAACTGCTGCGAAGAATGCGTTTGCACAGGCTGCGAATAGAGTCGTGCAATGGGTTCGCAAAGAAGAAGAAAGGGTATTCATCATTGGTGGCGCTGTGTTTTAGCTCTTACCTCACGACGGAGACATCAGCACTTCCGTACGATGTATGGAACGCAACAGCATTTGACCTGCTAAGCATTTGTTTGCGCGACCGAAATTCATCACAAACCAAAGGATGTCCAAATTCTACACCACAGTGTTCCACACCCTTGGGGCGGCTTCCACAGTCGTAGACTGGTGTTAGCGTCCATCAGCTCTGCCCCAACCCAAAACATGGAAACAATAGCGAATATCGCGAACGCATAATCAGGCATATGATAAACAGTACAAACGCATTCATTGGGAGCGTCACAGGATGCTCTCGTGTATCGCTGCATCTGACGTGTGGGGGGCCCTGGCCTGACCGTATTCAAGGCCTTCTGATAAACGAAAGGCCTCACTCGATCTTCAAGCTCGCTTTCCTCGTTCTTACAAATATACATCATCGACACAAATACCCGCATTTAGCAAGCATGACCGCTCTGGGCGCAATTGTCAGAACCCAGAGACCCCAAGTCTCAGAGAAAGGCGCACCAATCCAACACAGAACTCCATCCCTTTCTTCCGCCGCCACAGTCGCTGAAAACACCTCCGATGATCCCGTATTTCCAGCCCATCCTCCTCCAACCGACGCAACACCGCCGCCCCCACCAGACGGAGGACTCGAAGCCTGGACCCAGGTCCTCGCCGGCCATCTCGTTCTCTTCAACGTCTGGGGCTACATCAACAGCTTCGGCATCTTCCAAGGGCCCTACCAAACCCTGCTGAACCTCCCGCCCTCGACCATCTCCTGGATCGGCAGCGTTCAAGTCCTCCTCGTCTTCGGCCTCGGTGGCATCACCGGGCGCTTCCTCGACAACGGCTACTACAGACACGCGTTATGGGTTGGGACCATTCTCAACCTCCTCGGCGTGTTCATGAGTAGCCTGGCAAGTGAGAGCTACTGGCAGTTATTCCTAGCCCAAGGCGTGTGTCAGGGCTTAGGAGGCGGGATCTTCTTCCCGCCGACGATGGTGCTGGTGACGACGTATTTTGAGAAGCGGAAGGCGCTCGCTGTGAGCTGTGTAAGTTCCGGGACGGCGATCGGGGGTGTCGTGTTCCCTGTCATCGCGCAACAGCTACTCCCCCGACTCGGACTTTCCTGGACGGTCCGGATCATGGGGTTCGTGATCCTGTTCAACTCCATCGTCGTCCTCGCCATCGCCCGGACGAGGTGCCTTCCCCGTCGACCCAGCTCTGAGCCGCTTATCGATCTGGCTGCGTTCAAGGAACTGCCGTACCTCCTCTACGCGATCGCGAGCTTCTTCTTTTTCTGGGGCATGTATTTCGCGTACTACTACAGTCGGAAATACACCATCGACGTCCTGCACGTCGACGACAGCACATCTTTCACCATTCTCGTCATCCTCAATGCCGTCGGTTTGCCCGGTCGAATCCTCGCCGGAATGGCCGCGGATCGCTGGTTCCGAGGCGGAAATTCCGTTTTCCTCCTCACGGGCTGCTGTATCGTGGCCTCACTGTGTCTTTACCTGTGGCCGACTGTCCACAGTCTACGGGGTCTGTACGCGTGGATCGTGTTCTTCGGCCTTTTTGGCTCGGCGATACAGGGTATGTACCCGACGTGTGCGGCGAGCTTGACGGACGATGTTGGGAAGAGGGGAGCGAGGTTTGGGATGGTTTGTGCGCTCGTTGGCGTTGCGTGTCTGACGGGACCGCCGTTGGCGGGCAGGTTGATTCAGACGGATGGGGGAGGGTATATTGGGGCGCAGGTTTGGGGTGGGACGAGCTTGTTGATTGGAGCGTTTTTTGCCGGCGCTGCTGGAATTGTCCTCGGGAGGCAGAATCGCAGGGTTTCAAACAAGGAAGTCAGGGAGGTTTAGTTCGGTATGCTGAATGAGAACAAATACATCAAATGACAGGCGGGACACACATCCGCGACAAGGATTCAAGTGATGGTAATTTGTTGAGGGCTGCGGTACCTCAATTCCTTAGACTAGGCTTTGCATTTTGGTCAACTTCCAAATTGTCATCTCAACTCTGCGCTATGTGCAGATGTGAGTCTCAGCAGCCGCAATCCTAGCTTCCAAATATCCCCAACCTTGACATATTCTTGCCGTGCGGTTATGCAACAATCAAGTAAAGTAGTATGCTTTTGTCTCCCCATATTGCACCTGTCGATGTTCAATCCTGCGCGCAAATATCCGCGTGTAGCGGTGGGTATCGTGCCCCCTCATCAAGACGTTCGCCTGTCGATGTTCCTAACGGCAGTCTTGTCGAAATGCAGCTCGACCTCGAGTGCGGGCATTATTGCAGCAACTCCAACTTCAATGTGATACGGTAGTCCATTCGCTACCGTTCAGTGTTGGCACGCCGTTCACTCCTGTTCAAATCTTGGTAAGTCTGTGCATGATTTTGATAAGTGGTGTGTTAATGCTTGAGCCGACAAAGGGGGCTCACACAGCAGTTTCTCAACAACATTACAACGTTCTAGTTCAGGGGATTCAAGGAAAGATGTGGCGGGTGTACCTGTGCCATTCACTTCATCAGCGTCGTCGTCTGATGTTATAATCACCGGGGTTCGGATCTCCGAGGGCGTCTTGGAGCCGTTTGGCGCTGTGTCGAGAGTGTCAAGCATGGCGTGGGTCTCTGCTTTGGGCGTGTCGTCATTCTGCGCAGGGGCATCAACAGTGTCAAGCTCCGAGCTAACTCCATTCTGCACCGACTCGACCGCTGGCGCGTCGACAGTGTCGAGCAGTGGCTTGTTTCCATTTTGCGCTGGCTGGGCCCATACGCTCTTGCTTGGAGCAGAGGCTTCCCTGTAACTCTCCCCGTTCTTAGCCGGCTCACCTCGAGCGATTCTGGCACGTTTGAGCTGTGCCTCCAGGAGAGCCCTCCTCTTTGCTTCGGCTTCCGCGTTGATCTCCTTTTGTCGCTCCTTCTCCGCTGCACGTTGGCGCTGCTTCTTCGTCTGTTCCTGCTTCTCAGACTTGACTTGCGTGCGCTGTGTCTTGGTTGGGACAGACGTCCACTCCGCCTGCTGAGGAACAGGTGCGAGTTCGTCTTCTTGTGTGATTCGAATTGTGTCGACGGGCGTCGGGCCCACGTCAGTGCTCATACCGGCAGCGCCCGATGATGCTGCCGCGAGCTCAGCTTCCGAAACTTCTGGCTGCGCTACCTCTGAAGTAGTGGAGGGAGTTGCCCTACCACTTGATGTTGTAGCGTCAGACTGAGCTGCCGTCGCCTTCTTGCCCTTCTTCTTGTTCTTTGGCTTGGCTGGCAATGTGTCACTCTTCTTGGTTGATGTGCCGTTCTGTGCCTTTTGCATAGCACGAGCAAAGTCGGCAGCTGTTTCTCCCTCCTCTTCGACAATTGCATCTTCTGTAGTCGAATCGGGAACAGGCGCTACAGGTTCCGGGGCCTTTGCCTTTGCCTTCAGCTTTGGCTTCGATTTGGCGGCTTTCGGCTTTGCTTGTCGCCTCTCTGGTTGTGTGTGCTCGACTGCTCTAGCTACTGGCCGTACTTGAGGCGGGGAAGTTGGAGTTCTGATAAGACCGGCTCTGTGAGCATACCACGCCCCGAAAGCGCTCACAATAACCCAGCCGAAGCCGGTTGTAGCCCACGGGTGTGAAAGTACAGCCCCCATCTTCAAATGTCAGTCTGACTCAGGTAATCACGAGCTGTCGAGAAAGCGGACTATATGTGTTGTAAATAGGTGGGTTAGGGCTCAAAATGCCGTTGAAGCTAGAGCCGTGCCAAGGGGCAATTGTGATCCGAACCGGACAATCGCAAGTGGCCGTTGATTCCAAAGCAGAAAATCATGCAAGCCTGTACCAAGGTCTACAGCCGACAATATTGTGCGCAGGCGAGTTGTGTGTTGGTGGTTGGAGAAGGAGAACAGAGACGTACTGTCGCAGGTGTCACGAACCGAGTCCTGCCTCTTTATGTGGGGGCGCAACTCGAGTGTAATTATGTGTAGCAGGCGAACAAGCAGTCTGTACTGGAAGTGATATGTTAGTGAATTGTAGCGAACAGAGGAGTCGAGAGAGCGGAGACGAACAAGTTGAAGACGGACAGCTGTAGCCAATAACCGGTGCTGCAACACGGGGCGGGTGACACGCGTGACGGTACGAGGGCGCGTTGCGATGCGGAGACGAGCAACCCGAAAAGCGACAGAATCGAGAGCGATTGAAGGAGCCCAAACGCCGAATAAAGAAGGCAGCAGGAGGTTGAGGTGGTGGTGGAAGAGTGTACCGTATCGAGGATGAGGAAGCTGTCTGCGTCTTGGGAAGCTTGTCGCATGGGATGATGAAACCGGCGTTGCCGATCTCAGTCTGCCTGCTAATCCTGATCCCTTAAAGCTCGCTTCGCTGCGCCGCTTTAGCCGACTACCTGTAGACCCAAAGGCTTTCTTCTCCCGCAGCCCGCACGCTGCCCTGGTCGAACTCAATTTCTGCCCCCGGTTTCGATGATCTTGAGCCGCAATGCTGGTCGGTTCGGTGGTGGTTCTGTATTCCTTTTGCCTAGCTGCCTAGGGTTGCCGTATATTTCGATACACTCGAACATTGGCTCTTATATAGGGCCAAGCTCCTGCATTGTTGCCACGGACGTCGTCTGACCACCATTCTCTGGCCTGCGGGGGCGTCCCCACGGAAATGCAGAAAGATGAGGCAATTTGCGTCTTCAACCAAGGCCAAGCTTCTCCCGCAGTGTGGGCCAGCACCGATTGGGAAGGTCTGTTGGCCACCCCCTTGGTGTTGGAAGCCCTGCCCAATCCAGGGTCTTCCATAGCCAATCCCGAAACCGAAAGATAGATGTTTTATGTGTGAAGTCTCAGTCCTTGCATACAACTGTACGACGGTGAGTTGTGGCGGCGGAACAGCTCGTCAAACGGAGGCATCGATGAACTCAAAATCTGGCGGGTACCAAAGAGAAGCGACACATTTGTCCTCGGAATTTGGCTCATCAGATGTTGATTTCAGTGACGAGGAGACACTTGTTAGAAAATGTAGAGCTTGTGCCTTGACATTGTACAGAGCAACCGCACTCAAGCAGGCGCCGAGCTTTCGATCATGGGCAGGCAAGCGAAATGTATGCCGTGAGGGACAACACTTGGACAAGTTTTGAGCTGATCGATAAGCCAACATGTAGCAAAACGGTTTCTTCTCATTGTCGTCAAAGTGTTCGTCTCTTTCTTTCTTTCCTCTTTCCTTTCCCGAAAAAGAAACTGGAAAGACAAAAAAGCAATGTCTGGAAGTCTATGTGAGTTGAACATACTAGTAAGAATATTGGGCTATACGCTGTACTTATGAAGGATAGCTCTATTTCGTCCCACAGCTTGATTTTGAAAGCCCTGTCAAGATAAGACATGAATTCGCTGGCGGGTTCACCACCACTCGCATGTAACATCCGTCCTCCTGCGCCGTCCACAACTGTGTGCATCAACAACGCTCTACCAACAACCTCTCACGACCACTCAATCACAACGCCCAAACTGCGCCTGACACCAGTTTGCCGCGCCACAAAAGTCCGTCGTATTCCCACAATAATTCGACCCCGAGCAACACAATCCAGCCGCACACTTGCAATTCACGATCGGTCCACACGTATCTCCCGCCTGCGCGATCCCGGGCGTGGCCGTCGGGTTCGGCGGAGCACTCATGCTATTGCATTGCCCAAATCCGGCCTGACATCCATCTCCGCAATACAGACTCTGGTCCTGAATGTTGTTCTTGGGTCCGCAGTGGCCGGCGGCCGAGCAGCAGCGGTAGAAGTAGCCGGAGAGGCCGGCGCCGGGGCAGGAGACGCCGTTGGAGGCGGTGCCGCAGACATCGATGTCGGGGACTGTGGAGGCGTAGATTGAGGAGGATGTTGAGGATGTGGATGAGGATGTCCTTGTTGAGGTTCGCGACGTCTTTGATGAAGTCTTGGACAAAGATTTTGGGGTCGTCTTGAGAGTCGTCTGAGGTGTCGAGGCGTATGTCGATCCCGAGGACGACAGCAGCAGGTTCGCACAGCTAGATCCAGGTCCAGAGTATTTGCTCAAGCAGGTTGCCGGATCACAATGGGCGGCATCAGTATCACACCAGCCATATTGCGAGCAGCAATTCCCTGATGCGCAGACTTGGTTGCTGTATGACGGACCACAGTTCTGTGCTGAGACTGTGAAAGCAAGTGTAGAAAGCGCAAAGACGGATCGGAGCAACATGGTTATAGCTGTGGGAGAGGAAAGATATGTGGGCAGTAAATTCCTTCGAAGTGCGATTCTGATGTGCCACCAAACAGTAAGGAGTACGGGTCAAAAGTGTTCTAGAAAAAGCTGGAACTGCGCAAGGGGAATCGAAGATCTGTTAAAGGATCCCAGAACAATCAAGGAGAGGACGTGCGACGGATTATAACAAAAGCGCACGTTGTGCAAATCTCAAGAGTGGACTCAGATTCAAACCTTACCGGATAATCCTGATTGGGCGCTTTCCCACGAATGCTGTTTAGGGCCTGGTTCTGTGAGCCCTCATTTAGAAACAACCTCGTGTTTACGGGAGAGGCATGAACATCACACGGGCTCTCCAAAGGATTCCCAAGGTCAGTGACATCCCAGAAAGAAATGTTTCTGACTCGACCCGAACAAGGTGTCGCACAGACAAACGGCGGCTTGCTATGCATGCGGGCTCCGCATCATTCGTTACCAACCACGATTCCGTAACGGGTAGCTTGTTTGCGTACCCTCGCGTCGTGCAGCTGGCCGATTGAGCTCTCGACGTAACAGGTTGTCTATCGTTTTGGGACACCGAGGGCCGCCGCTTACATTGAGCTGTGTTGCTGTGCTGGCAGCCGAATCGTGTTGCGGGTGGGAGTGGTCAGACGCGCGCCACCGCTTTTCTAGTTTTGCCGGGACTGGGGAAAACAGGGCAAGGGGCTGGTCAGATGCAAAGCTCAAAGGAGACTTTCTCGAGCTCGTAGGCGGTTCCTTGCAGGAGCTACACGAGGTTGGCAGCAAAGGCGTGGCTGGTGGAACGGCAAGATGGAGATCGGATGATGCGTGCTCCAGCTGGCACGACAAGGCTGCCCACTGGCGTGCTGGTCAGTAGTAGCACGCCTCACAAGGAGCCCACAAGACACGTGCTGATGGTGGAGAGACAAGCGCTAGAGAATGGATATCATCTCTGATGCCTTGTCGACGCTCTTTACGGATTGTAAGCAAAGCGGAAGCCAGTCGTAGTGCTTGCGGGCGGCATCACGATGAGATGTTTCGCCGACTTTGGCTCGACTTTTGACGCCGGGAATGTCAAGGAGCAGGTGGCCCGCTGACCCGTCCAAGGCTGATCCGACTCTCAAAAGTGTACCCGACGGATTTCAGATACAGGCTTGTGCCTCACGGGGAGCATCAAGTCGCAGCTCGGAATTGAAGACGGGCAAGTTTTGGTATTTGTGTTGCGATTTTATTCGACCACTTTGCCCCAAATCAGCATGATGACAGCCCTGTACGACAAAGGCTAGCAGTATTTGCAGCCGCGGAGTGAAGCAAAGACCGTCTTTCATTCCCAGGCTTCTACGACGATAGGAATAATGCACACCATCCAAGATGTAAGGTCCGGACCTACGATGCGCGGCTTGCTCGGCAACTCAATCAGTGCTCTCGGCTGTGAGTCGGCGAGCGCGCCAGCTGCGGTTTGTAAAGGATAAGCCCGCTTCTTTTCTCATCTCCAGCGATTTTCGGAGCTCAATTCATCTGGGTGATTGAGGTCCTTCGTCTGAAGCAGGGCCGTGACTCAATTGACCCATATCAAGTTGCCTGTCATTGTCATTATAGGTGCTTTGGTCACTGTGTGACGGTCGATTCCTGCATTGCATCTTTTCTCCACTCTCCACTCACGCACACACACACACACACAATCATGAGGTCGAATATCTTGAGGCGCGCCATTGCGCTCTCGAAGCCAGCCAGAAGTGCTCGCATCGGCGGAGCAACTCAGTCGGGATGCGGCGGCCTGTCGTCAAGGCAGTACAGCTCTATTGCTTCGGATTTGAATCTGCCTGACCTGGATTCGACAAAGCTCGAGGTCACGAAGACAACAACCCCCAAAGAGCTCCTACCAGCGAATGAGCTCGTCTTTGGCCGCAACTTCACAGGCGAGTTGGCCCGTTCCAGTCAGAGTCCATCAACATGCTAACATGTCGCAGACCACATGCTCACAGCCGAGTGGACCGCTTCTTCTGGCTGGCAAGCACCTCGCATCACCCCATACCAGAATTTCTCCCTCGACCCCGCAACCAGTGTCCTGCACTACGCGTTCACGGCATTCGAAGGCACAAAAGCATACAGGGCAAAAGATGGCGGCGTACGATTGTTTAGACCCGACAAGAACTTTGAGCGAATGAATCGGTCCGTGGCGCGCATCGCATTGCCTACCTTCAACAAGGAGGCGGCCGTGGAGTTATTGCGCAGGTTCGTGGAGCTGGATCAGAGGTTCATTCCGAACGAGCGAGGCTACAGTCTGTATCTCCGACCTACCATGATTGGAACCCAGGGGACACTCGGCGTTGGTCCACCGGGCTCGGCATTGTTCTTTACCATCGCAAGCCCCGTTGGACCGTACTACGCAAGTGGTTTCAAAGCCGTTAGGTTGGAGGCCACGACCTACGCGACGCGAGCCTGGCCTGGCGGTGTGGGAGACTCGAAGCTGGGAGCCAACTACGCACCGTGTGTGCTTCCTCAGGTACAGGCAGCGTCGAGGGGATACCACCAGAACCTGTGGATCTTTGGCGAGGAGGAGAAAGTGACCGAGGTCGGAACGATGAACTTGTTCGTCGTGCTGGAGAAGCCTGAGGGCGGACTGGAGCTCGTGACTGCTCCGCTCGATGGCATGATCTTGGCTGGTGTTGTTCGAGACAGTGCTCTGACGCTTGCTCGGGAGCGATTGGCGCCCAAGGGATGGACCATTAGCGAGCGTTATGCTACCATGCCGGAGCTTGTCAAGGCTGCTGATGAGGGACGATTGAAGGAAGTCTTTGGTACGGGTACGGCTGTGGTCGTCAGCCCGGTGCGAAGCATCAAATACAAGGACAGAGAGATCGACTGTGGTTTGAAGGCAGACGAGGAGGTCGGAAAGGTTGCGAAGACGATGAAGGACTGGTTAGATGAGATCCAGTACGGCGAGATCGACCACCCTTGGTCCGTGAAGGTGTAAGAGATAATGATTCGAAACGATCGGGCTCGTCTTCAGACCATCAAAAAGAAGCTATATTCAAGACTTCCAGCATCGAGCACTGCATGTTTCCCTACTATAACGTAAACAGGTCGACTTTCCATGACACAGGAGCTGTGCAATGCCCGTATATTTTCTTGCAAGCCAGCACCGCAGAGATGAAATCAACCACGTGTGATCACAAAACTGCACGAACTGCCCCATTTGCTGAACGACGCTAGTCTGACCTCTATTCCAACATGGCAACGACACTTTCCAACACCGAATTGTAATTCCTGGCCATCAGCAGAAGCCAACTCCAGGCACCCTCATGAGCGAATTGATGCTACAAACGCGCCCACGCTCTATACGAAGACGACCGACTGTTCTTGATTTCTTGTGCAGACATAATCTGCTCGTAGCTCGACGACGAACAGACACTTCCCTGGTCTACTCCTGTAGCCTGCCAGGCTCTGACATTGCTGAGGACCCGCAGCTCAGCTCATTCGATTTAAGCTTTCGTGCCAGGTCATCCGGCCTCTTACACTCGGAGGCCGGGCTGCAACGCGACAGCGTGCGTCTCAGACACGCCCGCACCTAGGGTGTTGGTGACAGTCTTGGATGGGCTGCTGATGTCTCTCTGGCCAATTTCGCCCTTGGCGGGCTTGTCGCCAATTCTTGGTTGCACCTTGGTCACGGCAAGGGAGTTGGCGAGCTGATATTGTCATCAAACTCTGTCACACTTTGTCATGGCGTTGTATGTAAAAGTTGTGAAGACTGAAGGATGCCCAGGATGCGAGCTGGAGGTTTGGCAAACGACTCGGCAAATGCTTCGTCTACGGTATGAACTACTAGTACTCCTGGAGTCCGACTCACCGTCCGAAGCAGCGAAAAGTTCCCGCCTGGGCAAGGAGAAGACCTGGTTTTGATTATACTCTTCGACTCCGGCAGATTCGCATTCCGGCTTCAGGTACGTGCAACTGCCCACCTCCTCTACAGCTTACCCGTATGCGATGCCTGGGCGGTTGCGCGCGGACCAAGGATTTGCTTAGCACCTAATCTGCAGCTTCGAAAAGATGAACACGTCCGGGATCTACCTGGGGACGCGCAAGGGCTCGATGTGGTGGGTGTGTTCTGAGCCAAGGGTCGTTAAAGTGGTGACCCCAGGCGTGACGGTTGAACCGCGAACGACGCCGAGGAGTACAGCACAGCACAGGACGAAATAGGACGAAGGAGGATTGTACGGTGGTGGTCGAGAATGCGTGATAGTTCAAGGGGAGCAGGTCAATCAGTCTGCATCGTTCGAAAGGGTCACAAGCCGCATGGCAATGGCACGTACCGAAAATAGTTGGCGAGAGGACTGTAATCATGTGCTTGGGCGTGGAGATTATGCTGAGTCTTGAAGGGAACACGTCGGTGGCATCGCGTTGGCTGAGCCCCCGGCCGCTGCTTGGTCGTCTACTACTTACTCGGCCGAACTCCAAACTTTTTCCGTCACGGCTTCTCCGGGCCAATGGCGTTGCCGTGGCGCCCCTGGATCTGGCCGGGAATTTGGAGCACCAGAAATGCGAAACAGGTTTCAGACGTGCCGGTGACGCTACCTCTAGAGAGGGCTGTCCCGACTGCCACTTTTTTTTTCTCATTTGTTCGCGTGCATGAGCATGACGCTGGGCTGCTTGGAGTTCATGGGCGGCCAGCCTCATGGCATGAGTCGATGGCATGTTTCCACACCGTGAGAAACCAAGGCATCGTCAATGCTCTGGGACAGAAACACGTCGGCATTAGGTGAACACCGACGATACAGTCGACGAAAGGCGTTGTGCAGCAATGCACAAGCCCACGTCGCTTGTGCGAGTGGAACATTGGCGTCGCTCAGGCCGCGAAGCATCTTCATTGGCAGCACCACGCCAAACCCAAGCAGGCCCCCGGTCCCCCTAGCATGACAGATTTGAACGGTAGTCAGAAATTCTCATTGCGGTGGGCGTTTCAGTGTGGCTCTTCTGCTGCTTCAGCCATTCAGGCTGATCGCTGCTCACTGCCATGCATCGTCTGACGGGCCCCCTGCTGTCTTAGCTATATCAGTGCCTGCTCCCCGTTCCGTCCACTGCTCTCGTCATCAACTCCAGCCATCCTCATCTCGCCGACAGCACCTCATAAGACATCTACACGTATCCAGCCGTGACCAGCCATACATTGCCTGCCTCGTACCTGCAGCCACCTCGATCCAGACCCGACATCGAGACCGTGTCGTCGCTCTCATCTACTACCCCTGCAGCGTGTCCGGCAAGCACCAGACACTCAAATAAACACACCGGCGAAGACTCTCCTTGCTGCTGGTCAGCGAGATTTCAATTCTACCCGCCACCCAACCATCTCGAAATTCCATCGAACCTTGCCTTATTAACCTCGCTCCGTCTCCGACAATGCACGCCGCTGCTGCAATTCTACCCCCAAACAGCCCTCGTCTATCGCTACGATCAATGTCTTCCAACTCATCATTCGCCAGTGCGCAAAGCATCATGTCGACTCCTTTCTCGCTCAACGCTCTGCTGGCTCCCAATGCCTCGATAGCTCCCTTTTCACGACCTCACACTCGTGCAGCATCAATCTCATCCAACGCCGTCGCCAGCGTCTGCAGCTACAGCAGAGAGGAACTCGAGCGTGAGCGGGAACTTTTCGGCGAATCTGCCATGGGCGTATTTGAGCCCCGAGACCAGCTTGGTTGGTGGGGTGTGGACGAGGTCCTCAGCATGGAGAACATGTAAACCCAACTCAGCGGATGCCTGGGGACGACTACGACTACACTTCATTTCAACACACATTTTTTGGGACTTTTTCTGAGCTTGGCTCACGGGCGGATTGCCGATGTGAATACGGAACGGCGTTGACAGCTTACGGCCTTACAACACGGACATGGCGAAAGCTATTGGATGGGCTAGGAAGGGGCGCATTTGGGTTTCCACTTTCTTTCGGTTCGACATATACCCTTGCTCAGACTGCTGGTCTGCTTGCACACGATGTCGCTTTGGCTCTTTTGGAGAGCAACATGGGGAAGGTCCATAACATGAGTAGACCAGAGCGGTGGCATTACAGTAATGACATTGGCCATCTGGCTACAGAACGAATCAATGAGTTGTTCGCTCACATCGACCTCCACATGCACCTAATCTGCGACCATCGTATCAGTGTAGTAGCCTGAGACGCTGGCCTAGACAAGGGCCACGTTACAGTCCCTACGCCGCACCTTCGATCTCACGGCTCAAGCGGCGCAAAAACGGTTGAAACCCCCACACCACTCTCACGAGAGCGATCACGCGTCTCAGGCTCTTGAAGCGGCTCCATCGTCGCTTGCTAAAGTGATAGCTAGTCTCACGTTTGTAGCAGAGCCGGCCGGAATGGCCATCACAATGAGAGGTGGTGCCCTGGCCATCGTCATAGTCTAATACTCTGGGGAGCGACTCGATATAGGACACCGAGTAAAGATAGCCGGGGCTCAATGGAGGCGCCAGTCAGAGAATTTGCGCAACGGCTTCCGAAGGCAAGGGATCAGCTCAGGGCCCAAGTGCTCCAAGCATGCAAATGTGCTACGGCTCTTGGGTCTGAGAGGCCAACAGTTGTTGTGCCGACGACGGCGCCCCGCAGGCCGCTACCACCCCACTATCTCAGCAATGGGAAAAGTTCAAGCTCCAAGCACCAGCTTCTTTTCACCTTACACCGCATCCCGCCTCACCTCCCCATCAATTCCTCCTCTCACAACTTCATTCTCTCCAATTCATCCCATACAGTCCCATCACTACACAGTCCATCATGTCTGCCCCCGCACACAAGTACAAGGTCGCCGACATTGTAAGTCAATCCAGCCCAGGACACTGGTCGGGTCCAAAACAATGCTGACACAGTCCAGTCGTTGGCGGCCTTTGGTCGTCGCGAGATCGAGCTCGCCGAGAACGAGATGCCTGGTCTCATGGCCACCCGCGCAAAGTACGCCTCCGACCAGCCGCTCAAGGGCGCCCGTATCGCTGGCTGCCTCCACATGACCATCCAGACCGCCGTCCTCATTGAGACCCTCACAGCCCTCGGTGCCGAAGTTACCTGGTCATCATGCAACATTTTCTCCACACAGGACCACGCTGCGGCCGCCATTGCTGCTGCCGGTGTCCCCGTCTTCGCCTGGAAGGGTGAAACCGACGAGGAGTACGAGTGGTGCCTCGAGCAGGAGCTGTTCGCCTTCAAGGACGGCAAGAGCCTGAACCTGATCCTCGACGACGGTGGAGATCTTACCGCTCTCGTCCACAAGAAGTACCCCGAGATGCTCAAGGACTGCTACGGTGTTTCCGAGGAGACCACCACCGGTGTCCACCACCTGTACCGCATGCTCAAGGGCAAGGGCCTGCTCGTCCCGGCCATCAACGTCAACGACTCGGTTACCAAGAGCAAGTTCGACAACTTGTACGGCTGCCGCGAGTCGCTCATTGACGGTATCAAACGTGCCACCGATGTCATGATTGCTGGCAAGATTGCTGTTGTCGCTGGTTTCGGTGATGTCGGCAAGGGTTGCGCTCAGGCTCTCCACAGCATGGGTGCTCGCGTTATCGTTACGGAAGTCGACCCCATCAACGCTCTCCAGGCTGCTGTCTCTGGCTACCAGGTCGACACCATGGAGGCCGCTGCTCCTATTGCTCAGATCTTCGTCACAACCACCGGTTGCCGTGACATTATCACTGGCGAGCACTTCTCGGTCATGAAGAACGACGCTGTTGTCTGCAACATCGGTCACTTTGACATTGAGATCGACGTTGCCTGGTTGAAGAAGAACGCCAAGAGCGTCCAGCAGATCAAGCCCCAGGTTGACCGCTTCCTGATGCCCAACGGCAACCACATCATCCTCCTCGCCGAGGGTCGTCTCGTCAACCTGGGATGCGCCACTGGCCACTCCTCCTTTGTCATGTCCTGCTCTTTCACCAACCAGGTTCTCGCCCAGATCATGTTGTACAAGGCCGAGGACGAGGCCTTTGGCAAGAAGTACATCGAATTCGGCAAGGTTGGCAAGAAGGACGTTGGTGTCTACGTCCTGCCCAAGATCCTCGACGAGCAGGTCGCTCTCCTCCACCTCGACCACGTCAACGCCAAGCTCAGCAAGCTCACCAACACCCAGGCCGAATACCTCGGTCTGCCCGCCGAGGGTCCCTTCAAGAGCGACATCTACCGCTACTAGATTACTAACAGTCCTTCGCAGGGGACTCTTTAATTTCTACCTTCTTCAACACACTCTTCTAACGATGGCACGATGATGCACAAAAAGCTCTTGTCCTTCAACGGCATAGCGGATTATGGCCGGGGGATTTATGCATGAATGGGCCGGCAAACAAGGAATGGGGATCTGGTAACATAATGGGCGTTTTTTTTAACGAAACTCTGCAGCGAGACACGTCAACCGTTGTCATAATGCTGAATGATGATACCACATGGGCGGTGTATAGACCTTTCAACCTACGAATGTATTATGTGAAGTTCGATATGAAGTTGAACATTCGTTGAAGCGTGACTGTATCTAATCTACATTCCGTCGTGATTCGTGAAGTGGAAAAAGCGACTGTAGAGCTGTGTTAGCCGATGGATAGACGCAAATTGCTGGGAACAAGTGGGCGTTTGGTGGAGGATCAGTCAAGGTGTGTAAGCATCCGCATGCATCCCGGTTGTGAAGCCGGGCGTCAGAATTGCAGAAATCGTAAAGATGTGTATACATCATGCAAAGGACTTGTCAGACGGGGTGAGCTGCTTACCTCGGTGGTCCTCTCCTCTCGTCTGGTGGAGACCAACGCGAGATCCTCCCTTTTGCGGAAGCAGGCATCCCAAAGCAAATTTGGAAGACCGAATCCTCGGGCGCAAAAGTGATATCCTCATTTCTTCCCTTTCTGTTTCCCCTTGCCCTTCCCGGCCCCCTTCTTCCCTTGGACTTCCGCCTCCTTCGCCTTCGCCGCCTCCTGCTGTCGCTCCTCGTGCAACCTCAACATCTCCTCGTAATCGATCCTCTCGTTCAGCGCACGCTCGATCGCTCGCTTCCTCTGCGTTTCCCAGCGTCCGACACAGTTCCAGCGCTTCTCGTATGCTTCCCATTTAGCGCGGCCCTCTTTCGTTGCCATATCTTTGACGCGCGAGTTGTAGGCTGCTTTTTGGAATTCGAAGACGCGGTTGGGCGTGGGATTTGAGGCGGGTGCAGAGTCGGGATCTGAAGAGGCTGAGGTGGGGAGGATGTCGGAGAAGGAGACTATGTCGGCGACGCCGGGTTCTTCTTGGAGGGGCTGGCCGGTCCAGGGGTTAATGATTACGTTCCGGTCCGTATTGGTGGCGGAGGATGTCTGCTCTGGGTTTGTTGGTGTGGAGGCAGCTTGGGAGTCGAGAGAGAGGTTGGTGAGGGAGTCCTTCAGGTCTGCGAGACCGGACTCGTCGCTCAGCATCTCTAATATGCGTGGAAACCGGGTAATAGGGTCTTCATCAGGTCCGAGGTCCAAGTCCTTGCGCCAGCGCTCGACGTCCTCTTGCGTGATTTGCAGAGACATCTCGACGGGGGTTTGTTTCGAGAGTTGGTGCCCGCACCTGAGATGTAGAAGTGTTTGATGAGGACGAACAGATTTGCAAGTCCTCGGGACAATCAATTGTCAGCCTTGGTCCTCATCGCGGTGAGCGAAGAAGCGCCTGCTGTCGTCGTTCGTATGAGTTAACGGGACGGCTTGTGAGTAGAAGTGCGACAAATGGAGAAGCTTGCTCTCTGTCAACACGTTCGTCGGCCCACCCGGAGCTATCAGGGGCGCACGGGCCACATGTTCCTGGATTGCCCTTGGACGAACGCCTTTGGCTTCGAGGAAATCATGACCACTGAGCGCCAATTGCCATATATTTTCAGCTATCTCATTTAAGTACTGGACTACCTCCAGCTGAACATAAGGCCTCGGGATTACTCGTCACAACTATCGCTTACCGTTCCGCATCGTCGACCCCTTGCACAATTAAACGTCCAGTCATTCTTCGGAGCCGAGTTACACATCGCGACTTCTAAAGTCCCTCCGTTCCAGTCAAACCGCGCGCCTCCAGTCTGACCTTCCCGTCCGGCTCGCGCAACCGGTCGCGCACATTCCGTAGGCTTCGCCTGCCCAAATCCTCAACTCCCGCTCACCTCGCTTCGCGTCGCGTCGCGTCATCATGGCCGACTCACCCGGCTCCCCCCTCTCCGAACACGGTAGCGACGAGTTCGAAGAAGACGTCAAACTCGAAGAGACCAGCGACATGGACGAAGACGCCATCGAGCCCGATCACCTCCACAGCATGCGCCCCACCAAGAAACAAAAGACCGGCCATCGATTCAAATCTACACCCGAGCCCATCGCCATGGTCGAAGACGATGGGGACATCTCGTCGGATACGTCTGGCGAGGCGCCGAGCTCGCCTGGGGGTGCGCCGAACCAGACCGCCGGGGATGATGATGCGGATGCGCAGGTCACGGTCTGCAAGTGGAGGGGATGTATGGAGGGGGACATGGGCAACATGGACAATCTAGTGCATCATATTCATGATGTGCATGTATTGCATCGGCAAAAGAAGTATGCTTGTGAATGGGAGGGTTGTGGACGAATTGACGCTACACATGCCAGCGGTTATGCATTGAGGGCTCACATGAGGAGCCATACGAGGGAAAAGCCGTTCTACTGTGCGCTACCAGGTAAGCCAACGCCGGACGACTCTCTGCTGAGCGATGACTGACGATGGAACAGAATGCGATAAAGCTTTCACAAGGTCTGACGCTTTGGCAAAGCATATGCGGACGGTACACGAGACGGAGTCGTTGAGGCCATCGGATCCAGTCCCTCGAAATCATTCTTACAACACCAACCCGCTGAAACAGAAGCTCAAACTGGTTGTCAAGCCTCAGATCGCCGACGCTGATGGCCCTGTCTCGCCCAATGACACAATGGATGTCTCTGGCGGCTCATTTCCCGCAGACTTCGAATTGACTCCACAAGAGTCGGCCATGTCCATGGATCAACTCTACAGACTCTGGCGAAGAAAGGTGCACTGGGCAGAACAAGAGGAGGCCCGACTCAAGAAAGAGTGCGAGGAATTGGAAAAGGTACGCAGAGAGGAGTGGCAAGAAAAGGAGCTTTTACTGTCAAATGTCATCGAAGCCGACCTTGCTAGCGCCATCGTCGACCTTCAAAGCCAGCCAGATCCGTCCTACGGTGGCGTGCTTGCCATTAAGAACGATATGCTTCCGCAGGACATGCTGCCCATACAGGGGGGCCCGGTTCCGTTCTACCGTCAGGCGGACTCGATGTCGATCGGGAGCTACGACAATATTGAACCCACCAACGGCGTCAACGGGCATGATACACACAACGTCGCGCACGGCAATGGGACCTCTTGATGCGCTGAAGGACATTAGAATGACGAAATGAAATACGAAGCCAAGTCTTTTGTACGACAGGATCTTACGTTGAGCTTTCACGCCGCAGACAGATCTATGAGCTGGTAGCCTTACCCAAGCTAGGAATATACCCACCCTCAACAAGCATCTTCATGATCCTCTCCACACTCTCCTCTGTCGTCTCCTTATCACTCCTAATATGCAACTCCGGCTTCAACGGCTCCTCATACGGCGCACTGATCCCCGTGAAATCCTTGATCACCCCCTCCCTCGCCTTCTTATACAACCCCTTCGGATCCCTCTTCTCGCACTCTTCCACGGGGCAATCCACCCACACCTCGAGGAACGGAATCGCCCCGTCGACCCCCTGCGCCTGCCCGTGCAGCTCCCGGACCACATCCCGGTCTGCCCGGTAAGGCGAGATGAAGCTCGTGATGGCGATCGAGCAGCTGTCGGCGAAGAGCTTGGCAACCTCGCCGATCCGACGAATGTTCTCCGTGCGGTCTTCGGCGGAGAAGCCCAGGTTCTTGTTCAGCCCGAATCGGATGTTGTCGCCGTCCAGGCGGTACGCGTTCAGCCCTTGGTGCAGCAGGTGTTGTTCCAGCGCGGTGGCGATGGTGGATTTTCCGGACGCGGACAGGCCCGTGAGCCAGATTGTGAAGCCGCTCTGGTGGCGGAGCTTGCTGCGTTCGGTGCGCGAGAGGGAGGGGTGCCAGGTTATGTTGCTGCGTGATCGTTAGTGAGATGGGCTTTGGTGGTGGGGAGAGTTGGGGTGGAATCTCTCACGTCGCCATGATCGCTTCGGCTTTAGTACAGGTGGTTGAGAGGTGTTGATTGAGTTCTGCAATTGAATAGAGAAGTTTTCGGGTTGGCTAGGAGATATACGGGTTGAACCTTGTCGAGATGGTCTCTTCGTGTACTGCTTTGCTCCGCATCCCGCATTTTGCTGATCTGAGGGACCGCGATCGGCATGCGCTTTTTGGATGACGTGCCCGCCCTGGCCATGGCGCAAAGTCTCTTTGGAGCTTGACATCTACGCCTTTACTCTGCTTGTCATATATGCATTCACTTCGGATTGCTCTACATGGTTTGAAGGGTCAGCGCCGCAATGCCATGCGGAAATGCTTTGGTTCGTCCGAGCATATTACGCGTGAGCTTATCACACAATATTCACTGCGAAAGGACATCTTGTGCCAATTCATTCCTGTTCTTAAGCGTTGTAAAAGCAGGCAATGGCCTCCAAGGGTCCTTCGCGTTTGGTCGCGATCGCAAATTGATCGCTGACGCACCGAAAGTCCACCGCCACAGCAGACGGGAGGTGTGAAACGAGGCGCTGAATGAATTGAGCGAGAAAGGTATACAGCTCCACCCAAGCAAGGCTGTAGTGAATCAAATCAGTATCAAATACGCTTCGTCAATATGCGGAAAGCGGGATCGAAAGGACTTACTGCATGGCGAGACAGATTCTGTTACCGTTTGAGAATGGCGCGAAGCGCACCTTGCTCTTCTTCGGAACCCCGTTGCTTTTGAACCAACGATTCGGATCGAAGCTCAGGGCATCCAGGTAAGTTGCTTCGTCGGTATGCATGAGGACGAGCGTCATGCCAGCAGCCGTTCCGGCCGGGACGCGGTAACCTTTATACACGATTTCTTCGTCGTGGGATGTTTGTGTCAAATGAGAGGCGATAGCGAGACTGAGTCTCAGCCCTTCATTGATCGTCGAGATCAGGTAAGGCAGCTGCTCGAGTGCCTTTCAGTCCACGGTAGTTCAATTGTTGACGCCCGCTGAGTCCGACTCCGACCATAGCTGACGCAATAGTACTTCATTGCTGTATATGTGGAAGTAGATGAAGCGCAGAACGCTAGCGGTGGTTCTGAAGCCTGCGCCCGTCACGGTATATACGTCTTAGAACACACGATGCCATTTCTTTTCAGAGGATGGGAGGTCCGATTTGACGATTTCGTGCACGATGGTGTTTCGTGAGTCTTGATCCTTGTTGTCGGAGGTTACACCTGCTATTGGCCTCTTTGTATCCTCTTGAGTTTCCTGTGAAAATGAGCATCCTGCCGGGTTTGACAGCTTTCGAATCCCTCATATCGGCTTGCCTGAAGAGTTACGCAAAATGGCGCTCGACCATTTAGACTCGCTCCTCACGCGGCTACGAACATCATAGGAGTCGAACTGTCCCGATCCGGAAGTTGAAAGAGACCCCGACATGGAGGACGGTAATTCTTCCTATTCGACGGCGTTTCCGCCGCAGGGCGGAGGTTGGCTGGGTATGGGATACGATTTCGGCGTGTTTCTAGGCGACGAATTGGATGAGTTGGTGGACATGATAAATGATGAGGGCTTGGCTACGCACATGGCTTTCGATATGGGCGCAAGAGGGGATGATAGAAGCGAATTCCGTACGATGCAGCGTGTCGAGTGCGAACGTTGATGGATGTGCGTTGCAAAAGTCGATCCACATATCTATAGAGTTCCCCACTTTGATAAGCTCAATGGCTTCAGGATGCTTGGTAACCGCCACTCAAAGTCCATCCCGCTTGCAGGTAGTAGCCAATGCCACGGTGCACGTCACAACTGTTGCGTAAACTCGATTTTACTCGATTCCGAGATGGTTCGCGTGGCCCTTTTCATACCACGTTTGTGTCGTGGTGTCACGG
>UYJD01000010.1:174347-210092 GCA_900618795.1 Cyanodermella asteris
CGTGGCTCCCGTGTCGCCTCTCAGCTTACGCTATTCGACGGGTGCATTGTCATATAACTTTTCGGCCCTACGAATACAATAGGATGCATAGCAATTCTCACACATATGGTTGCCTGTCTAAGACATTTCTGCTGCTCCTCGAGTGATTCGGCGGAGGCACGACTTGACCAAGGAACGGCAAAGTGTCATCAAAGAACTTTACCAGACCGCCTATTACAAATTAGCTCACGGCCCCCCATATTTAGTCCGTAGGCACAAATGGAACAAAGCACTAAATCGACCCGCCGCCCTTGACCTGATTTCTTCTGTTCTTCTACTCCTTCCGAAGCACGTCGAATTTCGACACCGCAGCAATGTCGCCAGTTCACGTGGAAGAAATGTCCGAGTCCGACTTTCCGCGGGGCTTCGAGATCCTGTCCGAAGCCTTCGCCATGGAGCACGAGTACTTCAACCAAGTCTTCCCACAGCACATGACTCCAAAAGGGCGAGAGACGGGCGCAAAGAGACTTCTCGGCTTCAAGGCCGCCCAGCCGTATGCGGTCTGGTTCAAAGCCGTGGACGGGTCTACGGGCCAAATGATCGGTCTGGCGAAATGGCTTGTATTGGAAGACAACATTCCGCCCGAGACTGGACTTGGGACGAAAGAGTTCTGGGAGAATGAGACATGGGCGGATTATGCGGATCACATGTATCAGACGTATTTGATTGACAGACGGAAAGCCATCAGAGAGAGCGGGGGCAATTTGATCTGTATGGCATTCGGGTCATATACTTGGATCACTGCGATGGCTGACATTGTTCATCGTATAGGTCTTGATTTTCTGGTGGTTGATCCGAAGCACTTTCGGAAAGGCGCTGGGAGGGCGCTGGTCGATTGGGGTCTGAAGAAAGCAGACGAGTTGGGAGTCGATGTAAGTCCAAATCAAGAGTGCCATTCCGCAATTTTTGCATGAACTAATCCTTTTGGCTCTCCAGACGGTTGTGGAGGCGTCAGAGTATGGCCAGCCGGCTTACGAGTCATACGGATTCAAAAAGTTGAAGTTTGTGACTGTCGAGCCGCCCAAGGCTTTTGAGGACAGGCCAAGACAAGTCTTTTGGTGGATGTTGAGACCAAAGCGGAGCAGCACATGACGGTTGTGCACAAGGTGAAATCATGGATGAAGTTCTGTTGACGATGTAGTCCCACAGCCCACCCAAGGTATTAGATTTCACATTGACGTGATGTCGAAACACTAAGCTGTAAATACAGAGTAGCAGAAAACATTGTCTTCGATACTTCTGTATATCCACATGTACCAAGCATTTTCAGGGCTATCGGCGCATCTGGCCTTGTAAACATATGTATAGAATTGACTGCACCTGCAAAGTCGCATTGCGAGATGTAAAGCACGTTGATCGCAGCAAGGATGAATTAGGTGCCACGAGTTCACGTGGCGGCTGAAACAGGGCCTGGCGATCGTCAGCGGAGGATCCGCACTTGCGGCTCAAATGGCAACAAATGGCAAAGTGTCATGTTCGCTCGACTTTCAGGCCCCGGCTAGAACCCAACCTCGAATAGACCTTAGTCTATCTTCCTGGCGCTCCGATTCGTGAGTCCTGTCTTTTTCTCGTCATCCGTGCACTTCTACCAAGCTCCGGTCCTATTGTACCACCCCACGGTACTTTATTATTACTATCTGGCTTCTTCGGGTTGACCGGTCCCCTGCCCGTCCGGTTTCCTGCAGCAATTATTACATGGATGCCTTCAACAATTGGCGGTGATTCTCTTCTCGACAGTAATCAGCCGTTGCTTGCAGCCCACCGAATCGACGAAGAACACGAGTCGTTACCGCTGCATGAGCTGACAAAGACAGGCCATCAGATCCACCCTCCTTCCATTTCTCCACATTCTTTTGAGCAAATTTCTTCGAGCACTTCTTTTTTCGAACACCCAGAGGATAGAGCACTACTACCAGACGGTTCATCAGCGCAAGAAGAGGAGGGAGACGGGCTATCAGATAGTGAGGAGGATACGACTGGGATGCCACGACGACAATCTTCGCGACTGCGTTCCCAAAAGGACGGAGTTGACTCGGTCGAGTCGGCCGCTTCATCAGGCTCAGCCGTTTCGGGCAGCAACGGGCATACAGTCGAAGACATGAATACCAACGGGGTGGAGCTTCGTCGCAAGAATGCGTCCATCGACTCAGATCGGCAGACGACTCTTCTCATGTCGAGGGAGTCGTTCAGCCTTGACCATGATCCGCCTCCAACGCCCGGCATGGCGCCGCTGAATAACACAAGCTTCTTCGATCTTCCGCGCCAGGACCAAAGGAACTTTGCGCTCTTGGTGCTGCTCTATTTCTTGCAAGGTATACCGATGGGTTTGGCCGGCGGCTCCGTACCATTTTTGTTGAAGAAGCATTTGAGCTATGGCCAGATTGGCGTCTTTTCACTTGCCAGCTACCCCTATTCTCTCAAGCTGTTTTGGAGTCCGATTGTCGACGCAGTATGGAGTCCCAAGGTTGGGCGCAGAAAGAGCTGGATTCTCCCCATTCAATTTCTTTCCGGTTTTGGACTCATATACCTCGGCGCACGAGCAACGCAAATGATGCTGGACGCTGCGAAAGACGATGGCTCCGGAGTCGTCGTCTTCACAGCATGGTGGTTTGGGGTTGTGTTCATGTGCGCCACGCAAGATATCGCAGTCGACGGCTGGGCGTTGACGCTCCTTTCGCCGCAAAACCTCTCTTATGCATCGACAGCGCAGACTGTCGGTCTTACCGCTGGACAGTTCATGTCTTACACCATATTCCTGGCTTTCAATTCGCCTGACTTTGCCAATAAATGGTTTAGGACGTCCCCTTCAGACGAGGGTGTATTCACATTGGGTGGCTACCTTACCTTCTGGGGCTGGGCCTACATTCTTGTTACTATCGGACTCGCAGTACTGAAGAAAGAGGAGCGCACGAAAGATAATGATGGAATCATGGACGTCTACCGCAGCATGTGGGGTGTCCTGAAGCTCAAAAACATTCAGACGATCATCATCATCCATTTGATCGCAAAGATTGGGTTCCAGGCGAACGACGCCGTCACCAACTTGAAGCTCCTCGATATGGGCTTCAGTCAAGAGGATCTCGCTTTGACAGTACTGATTGACTTCCCATTCGAGATCTCGCTCGGCTACTACGTTGCTGCTTGGTCAAACAAATATCAGCCGATGACTGTATGGTGCTGGGGTTTCATGGCAAGACTCATCGCTGCTGTGTTCGCTCAGGTTACAGTGATGGTCTTCCCCGAAGGCGGGACCACGACATGGTACCTCTTCCTCGTGATTGTTGAGCACATTTACTCTACATTCACGAGTACTGTCATGTTTGTGGCGATCAGTGCGTTCCATGCTCGCATTGCTGATCCGGTCATTGGCGGTACCTACATGACCCTTCTCGCTACGTAAGTCCAGGTGTCTACCCTCATTTCTCGCAGAAGCTAATATTCTCTCAGTGTCTCTAACCTTGGCGGAACCTTCCCCCGATACTTCGTCCTTAAGCTCGTGGACTTCTTCACCGCAGCTACCTGTGAACCCTTCAATCCTGATCATCCCGGCCAAATACCGAAGCTCAAGGAAGGTGTTTCCCTGATCAAGGACACCTTCTCGTGCGCCCTGGAAGCTGACAAGCACCGCTGCATCGACGGAGGCGGCACTTGCATTGTGGAAAGGGACGGATACTATATCACCAATATTGTTTGTGTCATCTTTGGTGTCATCACGTTCTTCATGTGGATCAACGGTGCTGCCAGGAAGTTACAGTCTTTGCCGCTTAGGGCGTGGCGGTTGAAAGACGAGAATCAGGTACGACACTAGAAGTAAGACATTTGTATATTAGGTGAGAAAATAATTTCACACGATCGCGCTTCCTCAACGTTCTGGGTCACGTGCGGAAGCTTCTGAACAACGGTATGCGCGATACTCACACCCTTCTCGTGAATCAGGCTGGTGACACTCGATGGGTCTAAACACTGCAGATTCACCAATCCGACCCCGCAATACAAGGAGTACTTGACCTTGACTACGTAGGCACGCTTCATCCCGTCCATATCGTCCTAAAAGGTGCTTTGAAGGTTACAATCACGGCCATCAAGAACTGCGAGACTGGCTTAGTCTTGTCTTTGCAAGGATGTCACAATAGTCACCGAGACTATCTTCATACACTCGAAGGATCAGGGGAATCAGAGGTATCATCTCACGGCTCCATACCCCGAAGCTATCAAGATTCCACTATCCAAAAATCGACGTTTGCCCGCCACCACCTATCAATGGACGTCTACCCTTGTCCTTGAGGACCTGATTCCCGTCGCTCTCAAAGGTATTCGAGAGATTAACCTCCTCCCTCGTTTGAGTCAGCCGTAGCCGAGCTGATTTCCTTCTCAAGTGCTTTGGCGATCGTTGCAACTGGGTCGAACCGGTCCTGATGCAAGCCACTGAAGAAACGCGAATTGGTGTGAGTACAAGATTCTCTGACCTTCGGCAGCGCCCAAAGCTCGGACAGTCCCTCGCTTACGGTGCTTGTCGCGGGGAGATGCACTTTCAATCCTGTCTGTGTCTCGCGAATGAATACTCTCGATCCCTCGAGTGCCTCTGTCAGGACAGCTAGCTGTTTGAGACCACAGCCACGCTTCTCAAGGTAGCACATCGGTCGATGTCTGTAGTTTGAGATGAGATTCGTCAACTCGATACCGAAAAGTCCGCGCAGGCGTGTCAGATGGTCGTTGATTCTTTGCAGCTGTGGACCCGGAAACGGTTTGTTCATCATCGTTAAGGGCGTCATCCCTGTCTTGAAGTGCGACACCAGAACATACTCCATCAGTCCGTAGTCCTTCAAGACGTGCGCCACACTGAGCGCAGTCTCAATGTCTGCCGGATTGTCAAAGACGCGCCTCATCGGCAGCACAGTATGGCTCATGGCCCATATGAAGAACTCGGCCTCAAGTGCCTCATTCATCTTGTATTTGTCCACAAAGGTGCAGAGAGCACACAGCAACTCCAATGTAGGCCTCAGATTCTTTCCGTTCGAACAGAGTCTGAACTTCCCAAAATTGCTCAGCAGAACCATAAGTCCGGCATTTGCGCAATCGTCGGGATCCCGGTAGAGGCGAGTCTTTCCGTCAGCTGTATATGTCTTCTCGCCAGCTGGATTCAAGATGATACTGAATCTCTTGCCGACATGGCAAAGCATCTTCGTGTCGATGCGGACTTGGACCTCATCGGGGAGCTCGAACTTGTCGGCTCGGGGATATCTCGTTGGGTTGAATGCGTTGAGAACCCGGAATGCGAAGCTTTCCGAAACGTCGGGATGCTTGAAGTTTGAAAGTCCAAAAACCAGGTATCCGCCTGTTACTAGATCGATACTGGCGATGTCGATTGGTCCATCATCTTCGATGCTTGGGTCGTTTGGCGTGTCAGACAACACAGTAAGGTTGGTGGGCGACGGCAGGCCAACTACGATCTCATCCAGAAAAGTACCTGAGCGATCTGGTATCTCTGACGAAAGGGAGTTGGACTGAGGGGATGATTGCAGGTTGGAAGCCATTTTCTCTGCCTTTCGGATCAAAGCGGACACCAGGGATCGCGTGCAGAGGTGATGGCAGGAATGCTCAGAAGCAGCAGGAAGATAAGTATATGATATGTATATACATAGGGAGATATCTTGATTCTAGTGATCATCATGTTGTCCGGGATCAGACGTGACGCCACCGGCATAAAGTGACGGTACGGACTTGTGGGTTATGTGCACAAGATAGGACATCACATCAGCTGGTACACAACGCTTTCGCCCAAATGCAGAATGAAGGCCGTCCACTTTCGTGAAGGAAAACGTAGTGCACGCGAACTCATGTGTGTATGCTTAGTAAATTCCCTGAACAACGGGGATACCAAGATGAAGACATTGAATTGATGGTGACAGAAGATGACGCCCACAGACGAGTGGCTAATTTCGTGAATGAATCATGCACGCTTGTGTGCGCAGAACATCAAGGTCCACTCAAGCTCTCAGCAAATGATCTGAGAGCTCTAGTACTCGCAAACATGATATTAGCGTGAAACTTGATTGACGCACGCTCTGGAATGAGGGCATCACAGCTCGCCCGCACAGAGGCGATGCCCATCTTCGTGTAGGTAAGCCAAGATGCGAATGATCGTGTTGAACTCTTCCCGAAAGGAACGTGAGGAAAGAGAATGTGATACGATCTGTAATTGTCTGGATCGACCGGCTGTGCTACTTATTCCATCTGTCAACAAACCCATCAAACATCTGATGACGTCAATGCTGAATCGGAAACCAATGGTGATGGTAGCAAACCTGCAGTTCGCTATATCGGCTCCCGCTAGCACAATTTCTCCATCCCGTGTTGCCACCGAATTGCTCCCGCTGAAGAGATTGAATGCCAGCTGCCAACGCTGCACATCAGGTGATCTTCCTTTGCCACAAAGAATTTCTCATGGTCGCGGCCAAAGTTTTCTCGTTTTCCTGTGTGATAGATCGTATCACGGTAGCGAGTTTACCATGTAGCTCATACCCTTCTGCTACTCTGGTCGACTCGCGAGGCGCACAAATTGTTGCGACCTTTTTTCGAAGCTTTACGAGTTCTTCCATACCATTTTGTACACTCGCACCGTCGGCCAAGTGGCTGTAGACATGAGAGCCTCGTCCCTCAAATGTCCCGGATTCGCGTAATGCAATGATCAAGGTACCAACGGCCGTCGCATCGCAGTCGGGCTTGGACCGCGCACAAAGAGGTTTGCTCCAATCGTCGAGATACCCAAGGACGAGAGGCTCCAGGTAATCATGGAATCGCTTTCGCATAAGCCCCTGGGCTGAGTTGATCGCGTCTTCCACCTCTCGTCAGTCCGTGAACAGCAATAAGATTGAAGTGGAACTTACCAAGCAACGGAGCATGGATGGGCATCGCTGTCATGCGTATAGGCACATCTGATCTCTTCAATAGTATGGATTCGACCACGGCCCCAAACATATCCTGAAGACGTAGCACATATGAGATACAAAGCCCTGATGTGACGAATTCGTATGTGTTGTATGCGTCAGCTTTGCTGTTTCTGTGTGGAGCGGCCCACATGCTTGTAGCCATTTCGAGCGCATCGTGAAGCAAGTACTTGTCAACGAGTACACAGACGTCGCCCAGTTCAAGCAGAGTGATGGCTTTGGGGCAAAGTCTGGTCTTGTGGTAAAGGACGCAGCAAATCATCAAGAAAGCCTCAGCGCAGTCATCGTCATCACGGTAGACACGTGTCCCATCCGGCAGGACCTCTTTCTCTCCATCAGGTCGCAAAATTACCTCAAAGCCTTTCCCTGCGTCGCGAATGGTCCTCAAACGGATTCGAACATGAAGCTCTTTTGGAAGCTTGGTCTTCGATGATCCAGCAGCAGGGCCAAGCACGTTCAGGAGCTTCAAACCAAATATTTCCAGTTGCGGGTGTTTGAAATTGCTGAGCACTATCACCAAGTCGCCGTCTGGTATGAATTCGATATTTCCAATGCTTGCCGATGATTTGCCAACAGACTGGACCGGAGCCTGGACAATTTGCGATTGCCCAGAAGAAGATATGGTTGGTGTTGACTGTACAGTGCTCATGCCCCCGAAAAGACTAGTCACTGTACCGACAGAGGCAGACTGTGGTGCTGAGACCGGAGCTGCGCCGTTGTTATTGCTGCTCGCCATGGTGCTGATAATGCAAATAACCCTGAAGAAGTCAGCGCCGGCCAGAGACTGGTGCTTGCATTTCAAGCTTACCAAGTAATTGTGCACAAACTGATGGCTCCTTTGGAGATTTTGCCCTTGATTGATGGACGTTTGCTTGTCGTTACCCCGTAGTCATGGAGCTCATTCGAGGGTAATGTGTTGCAGTAGGAGGTTTGGAATGAGTGAGTGCGACTGCGCAAGGTTCGAAGGTGTGCAGCTTTGAGACTTGAACTTGTGCAGGGGAGTTTGTCAGAGACGAGCGCTGGTGGACAAATACAGGTACTTACGGGACACCTCATTCGCTTGTCTTTGTGCGGCGTGCAGAGACTGCGGAATTGCCTCGACTCACTGAAGCAGAACAGTGCTTTGCTCTCAATCCACATTGGGGAGTTGAGCGCAGCAATGCAGACATATGAAGGCTTATCTTCGGGCCTGTGAAACTTGTAAGTTCCTGGTTCTCACATTGCCATACTTTGCGGAATAGGTCCAATTCAAATGTGATCAGTGAGCGGTAAGTGAGCTGGTCTCAGGCATAGTGTCAAAAATCCGCTATTAACTCAGCACGTGACACTGAGCAGCCCAATCGGTTTCAAGGCAGGAGTTCATCCCACATTGTGATTCCAAAAGACCGGGTCTGTACAGTCGTGATGGAGCGAGAGGATCGATGCTTACAAGTCAATTGATCCGGAGTTGTTTTGTACCAAACCTGGCAATATCAGTCGGGAGGCACTTGCTCCAGAAATGCCACCGCAAACTTAGGATGAGCACTGAATTGGGCACGTGAACTGCAGGCTGCTGTGAAAGAGAGACACCGCTGTTCATCAACATTCTCAAGGGCAGCTAGAGCCGATGAAACACACGGAAGTGGAAGAGATTTTGGAATACAGACCGAGTCGTTATCGCATCATGCGGTCTGTGTGCTTGCCATCCTCGCATCACCAGCCAGCTACCATGCCTCCATGACCTTATCAATGCAATCATCCACTTCAGCGTCGAACTTGAGCAATTGTTGATTCACGGCGGCGAAAAACCACGTGTTGACGGACCTATCCTTTGAACGATTGCGACGAGCAATTCCCTGCAAAACTGCATCGGCTATCCGCTTCACCTCAGCGTATCCTTCAGACACAGACTTGGTCCTGGCAAGGACAAGGGTCATGTCGTCCCGACGAACGAAAGCAGAAGATTGTTTGTACAGGGACAGGAAGTCTTCCAGCGCCGTTGTGGCGAGTTCACGCTGGGCGCTGGTGCTGAAAGGCCCGCCTCTCGGACTGCGGGAGTCGTCCTTCAATGCCCTTATGGCGGCGGCGAGGCGAAGGTGGATCTGTTGCCAGACCTTGTGCCGGGCGTCAATGAGGGCGGCTGCAATATCAGGTCAACAGCTGCAAGAACTCGATCAGATTAGCCACTCACCGATAAGCTCACCGGTGCATGTCTTTCCTGTCATGCGGAAGGGGTCGGCAGGAACACTGCGTAAGAAATAGCGGACCACCTTGCAAAACATCTTGTCCTGCCGCAAAACGAAGGCGATGCAAAACCCACGTTCGACGGCCTCGATCGTGTTGTATTGCTCAGTGGTGTTGTTGGCCCAGAACTGCAACGCCGTGCGAAGGGCATCATTGAACCTATACTTGTCCACAACCACGCATATTTGCGAAAGGAGATCGAGCTTGACCTTCTCCGGGCACTAGCTGGCCTTCCAAAAAAAATGTGACAATAAATCATTAGGGTAGCCACGGCACTATCCTCGCCATCTTTGTGAATTTTGGTACCATCTGGGAGAACCCTTGTCTCGCCGTTTTGAAGCAATCTGAAGTGAAACTTTTTCCCTGCAGCTTGCAAGGCCTGGAGTTGTACTCGAACGTGAAGCTCGTCCGGGAGCTTCGTCCACTTGTTCGCATTCCTTTTCCACGCCGGGGCCAGCTGATCGAGAAGGCTGAAAATGAAGGCGCAAGGACGGTCGTGTTGGTAATTGGTGAGGACGACCACAAGATTTCCGTCTGGCGCGAAATCGATTTCACCCACGGTTCCGGCTGGTTGATACAGCCGTCGCGTACCGTACATGGCCTGCACTGGCTCCATACCCGGGCGATTACTGGTTCATTGACAGGTCCATGTGGTGACTTTTCAATTTTGGTGTTTTTGGAGATCACAGTGTGGGCTTGGTCGTGGACGGTCACGCAGGACGAATTGATGAGAGGAAAGCAGTGATGCAAGAAATCGGAACCAAGTAACTCGAGAGCAGGCGAGAAAAGTCAACAGTCTTGGAAAGATTCACTGCGTTCAAAAGTGAATGCTCCGTAAAGTCGCGCACCAATTTTCCTCTAAACAGTCAGGCCAGGTGAGTCGACTGCCGGCGTCGATTCGATGCTGCTTCACCTGCACGCAACATTGCCCAGGCCTCATGTGTACAAATACATACAACAGATGTTGTCGAATAATAACAGGATACTTGCCTTGCGGTTGAGCAGTGGCCCAGGGCGCACATGAACAGGCTCAGAGCCTCTATATCTTACCCCTGAGAAGGTTCAGCGTGATGCTCTTGCCAGTGTACCACACGGTTCTCCACAAGGAGTCAATATCAAAGATCAAAGGCATCTGCGCCAAACCGAACGGCAGCATGCCAGGAATGAAACCTGAGAAAGAGAAATCTCGTCAGTTATCATACGAAGAGTCCACGGGATAAAGACTTACCCTGAGCCAATTCCAACGCCCAGCTGCTGTTGTCAAGCGTGTAATGCGCGCTTGTTCCCCATGGATGATGGTGTTGATCGCCAGGCAAATAAACCTATCAAGCCCGAGAGCGTCAATCACAACTCAATCTACATCAAACCTCAAACCGGCGAAATCAATCAACGAGTGCACTCACCCTTGGCTTCAGCTCGCCTAGGAACCCGGCAGTCTGTCTCCCTGCCAGAATCGTAAAGTAGTCATCGGCCAAATGAACGCCCGAGTGACCCTCCGTTCCCGCAGCACTTCCAAAGAAGATCAAGTATTCGGTAATCGATGCATGCAGGATCAACATAGCGCCCGTGGCACCTCCCGCGACATTGAACACGAAGCGGCTGGGGTCGTAGTCTTCGATTATACCGGGGTATTCGACCTGCAAGTCTGCGACCATGGTCCGGAAAAGCCCGTCAATGTCATCGCCATGCTGAGCGATCGCGGAGCGGGATATGCGTTGAAGAGTCTCGGGCGAGAAGCGGTGGCATTTTGGAGACAAGGAAGCGAAGAGGTAGGAGATGGGAATTAGGACGGCTATGACCTTGAGGAGGGCGAAGAGGCGGGACATGTTTGCAGACGTGTCGTTTCAACCGGACTTCTATCGATCGAGATTGGGAACGAAAAGAAAGGACTGGTCTATAATGGCATGGTCATCGCTGGTCTCTAAAAGGGTCCGTATGTGCCAAGACTGAAGCTTTTTGAATGTCGGCTCAGTCAGCTCCGGCTGGCGCAATTTCCTACTGCTCATTTCCGACCGTGAACCTTTCCCTTCCGACAACATCAGTGGCTGAAATGGCTCGGAAGGCGAATATCCCGGTCATTGAGCTCGCAGGCTGAACGTCAGAAGACCGCTGGATACAGAAGTGTATGTGCGATTGGGTGCAGGCCTCGGGCGGTTCTTGATGCACATCGCGCAGAGTGGTTATCAGTGCCGCATGTGGTATGAAATCGGTGCGCTTTGATCCCAGCCCGCTATTCGTGGCCTGCTTGCGCGAATATATAGCTTTCTACTGGTCCTTGCTAAAGACTCGTCTCCGCTGTTCATGATGCCAGGAAGCGCCCCTGTTGAGAGAAGAATGTCTGATGCAGACCTGGCGTAGCTAAAATCAGGGCGACGGAAAATCACAATACTATTATGGATTGATGCAAAAGAGAGACAGTTTGATATCCGACACTAGGCTAGCGACCGACGACGATCGATGGCGATTCCCTAGTACTCGTTTTGCTTCTTCCTGGTCTCAAAGATCTTGAGAGCCTCCTCGGCAGCCTTGACACCGCTCATGGCCATGGCCCCAAAGGTAGGACCCATTCTGTTGGCACCATCAACCTCACTCAATTCCATACCACCGACGATCAAGCCAGGCACAATCTCTCTAGTGTTCTTGACAATGGCATCTTCAGCCGTGTTCATGTCAAGACCACGCATGCCACCGAGCTTCTCCAGCTGCTGCATGCTTACAAGTCTCTTGACAGAGAATGCACCGAATGGGCCATCGTGGCCAGTCGTGCTGACAATGACAGGCGCGTTGATGGTGTTCGGGTCCATGCAAGATTGGTCGTCATGGTGCATCGAGACCAGAGTCCAGTTGGTGACGACACCAGCGATGCGAACCTCACCTGCCTTGTCGCCGGGCCTGGTGATCAGGTCCTCGACCGCGGTAGCGTTGAACAGCTTCACATTTGGGAACTGCAGCACCTTGCTTAGAAGGGTACTGGTGAACAGCGCTGCGTGCTTGACGACGACATAGTTGCCCTCATCCTCGAATGGGACACCAAGATCCGTCAGGAAGGCGTCAGCGGGCTTGCGCATGATCATGGCAGAGAACAGTTGGCCTCCGAGCCAGGCGCCTCCGCCGGGAGCGACGCCAGACTCGATAATGGCGATGCGCAGGTCCGGACGAGCTTTGGCAAGCTGGTAGGCAGTCGACAGGCCGCAGGAGCCGGCGCCGATAATGACGATGTCGGACTCAGCGTAGGTGTCGAGGTCGGCGAAGTAACGACGGGTCATGGCGCGAGAGACCTGCGACTCGCGGATTGGGTTGAAGGTGAAGCTGGACCAGTTGTCGGCATATTCGGCGAGAGGTTTGGTCACGGCGCCATTGGTGCCTTTGACAGCGACGATGGGCTGCTTAAGGTCCTTGGCCGCGACACTGTCGCCGTTGATAGCGTCGTAGAGAGCAACTGGTGGAGACATTTTGATCGGTAGATCTGGTAAAGTCAGCTTGTCACTTTCGGTGACGGGAGAGATAGCATGATCCTTTGCGCAGGTATTATCCTGATCAAGTTAGGCCGTATAATCTCAGAACGAGGTCTGCAGGAGATGATCACGCCTGGCACTTCTCTCTGCAGAAAAGTCCCAAGTCATGAATCTCGAGCAGAGCAACGAACACCGGCTCATGCAATTTTACCTGGTACCTTGACATGTCTTGATCATGGAGGATACGTTGCCAGCGCCATAGGCTCACGGCTACCTCTCAAAGAGGCTATGTACATTGTACAGAGTTTCGGATCTGTACGAGGTCAGCCAAGGTCTTGATAGGTGTACAAAGTCTGTACTTGAGCCTGAGATTTCGTTCCTGGGTGTGAGACGAGCGGAGATCAGGCCTGCGTCGAGGTGGACTTTGGCAGCTAAATAGTTCATCAACCCCTCGAGACGGGGAATCCTCCGAGAGGGGTTGCGGCATATGGGTGAAGTTCTTTGGAGGGGCTCTGACAGGGTTTACAAGAAGGTTATTGAGCCGCCCGCATCGACTAAATTGGTGGTGGAGACGTCAATCATTGGCTAGAAACACCTTTTGCCGGGTTCAAGAAACTCCCTGCATCCCAGCTTATCGACTGGCCCAAGAACTGCATGTGCATAGCCAAAGCCCAGTGGCCAGAGCGGGCAACCGCAGAGACTTTTTCGCGCTTTTCTACGATATACGAGTACATGCAAAAAGCCGCCGTCGGGGCGGGGCACCAGAGAGCGTGGCAACTGATATCTGCATGCGCGTCTTTGGTGAGCAAAACAGTGTCGGAAACCAACAAGCACGCATATTCAGGCACGCAATATTGCACAACCACAGTATGTCAAAGGCAATTTTCATAATGAGCAGTTATACGTGTAGATGGCCGCGACTATGTGGGCCTATCTACAGGCAATTTGATGTTCAGTGTCCAAAGTCCGGGTTCAGATATCCCGATAGTTTCGCCTTATGCAAAGCCCAGGTGTAGCGATGGCTGCAACGGAGGCGCCAATGCTCACACAATGCACTCAATCGCCACAAATGCCGGATTCCTGCCGATGCTCGTAGCACGTTCAATATGCATGCAACCCCTATCAAATTTCGCGGCCGTCAGTCATTCGAGTAGTGCTGTTCCTGTTGACATTGGCCCGGACTGTCATCGTTGCCGGCATAGCTTTTAAGAGACCCCAAACTCAGGCAGCAGGGGCCGGAGCGGTAGTTGGAACATTGGCGACATTATTCGCCCTGAGCTTTGCCTGAATAGTGTTGACATCGAATTCGCCACGCATGGCCTCCTTTGGAATGGTGCCGTTGTTTGCCCAAGTATCAACCAGTCTCTGCATTGGCTCGACGTCCTTGTCGCTCAGTAGAACAAACAGCTTGGCGGTAATGATGAAGTTGCAAAAGGCACTGTTGAGGTCGGTCCAGCCGACGGCCTTCTCGCTGCTGCCGGAAAGGTGCCAAAAGGGCAGCTCCCAATGGCTGTGATAGATATGGGCGTAGATGCGGAACATCTGTCTGAAAATGGTCTTGACGTCTGTGACAAAGTTCTCGGGAAAGTTGGTATCCTTTCCGACCCAGTTGCGGCCAGAGAGCTCCTGAACGGAGGCTGTCAAATTCGTCGGGCCAGCAGGAATGGGAATGTTGGCGTGAGGAGTATCAAGTCCGCCTGAGGCATAGACAGCGGCCGTGGCGGTCAAAGGATCGCATGGGAAGACACGCGGGTCCGATAATTTGCCAACGATCCAGCGTTGGACAAGGGATATGTATTGAATGGCCGGGACCTTCACTGGTTCTTTGCTGCTGTTCAACCAGGTGTACGTGTAATTTCTGATCCAGTCAGTCAAGCCACGCCAGCTAATCGAAGAAACAGTCACTCACTTTCCGGCAGACATTGATGGGCAGCAATGTGGATTACATATCTGAAGGTTGTTGTTTTTCTGATTGCGCTCTTGCAAAATCTTGATCAGGGCTTCAAGAACACGATACTCCTCGGAACCTGGACGGGTCAGCACATATCCGCCTCGTGATATTGCGTATACCAACATTTGTGAGCGAGCCAATCAGCAAGACCAACGTTCTTAGGTTGGACTGAGAGTGGCAAGAAGCTACCCTTGACACCCAGCTTGGCGAAGCGTTCCTGGGTCCAATAGATGGAGTCATCTTTCACCTCGGTGGAGACTATCAGTGTCAGACTGCGTTTCAGTTGATCTTGCGGTAGTCCAGCGAATCATACCAGGGATCTGATTAACCGGAGAGGCGTTGCCGCTGCGTTGTTGCCCAGCGTCTTTGCGGCCACCAAACGAACGTCTAATTGCAAAAGAATGTTAGCAAAGTGTCAACGACTTGAAGACAAGCATTGAAGCTCTTTCGTCGAACTAGGGACAGGTCCGACATGACAAGTGAATGTCACTCAGCGTCCCGTTTTAGGTCGATGGTGACACGATTTACAGGCTTCTTCCCGTGAAAGTTTGAAAGCATGCAAGCAGTGAGCCGAAGTTATAGCAAGCTTCGGTGATACAAGCTGTTTCTTCGGAAGGTGATATGGAGGATTTGGCGTTGCAAAGAAGGACAATGTCGTTGTTTCCAAGCTCATGAGGAATTCAAGCCTCGGTCTGCGACGACATAGGACACAAGCACCAGCCAGTATTGTAGGAGTGATCGTAGCCTCGATGAATGCATTCCAAACCTCTCGGGGGACATGCAGGCAATACTCACAACGGGTCTTTGAAGAAGCTAGCCATGTCACCGGAGCGTCCCGCACGGCCGGGCGAATCTGCTGTTTGACCGAGAGTTCTGACGATGTGGGCAGATCTGAGCCCGGACAGATAGTTGCTGGAAACTTTTGAGAATAGTCAATCGGTCGTTATGCGGCAAAAAGAGAAGGCGGTCACTGAAGAGATATGAAGACTGCCCACATTCAGGTGCAGTTGTCGATCCAGGGGTGTCTAGGATTCAAATGCCACCGCCCACCGGCCCACTCGGAGTTACGACGCCGGCGCGTTGAGCCTCGAAGCAGGCGCGCATTAAGGTTCAATTGTTCTTTAAGCTCTGCATTTCACAAGCTGCACTCACGCCCAATCCTATCGAGCCACCGCCCATTCACTCGTCGCATAATCGCATCGAAGCCTCGCTCGAGTATCGCAATTCCTGGCAGTCCTCCTCATTGGCAATTGTGCTTTGCCCAAGCTTCGGATCACGATACTCCGCGCCAGCTGGGGCTTTGCTGGTTGTGATCGGGCTCTACAGGGTTGGTGAAAGACATTGGCGCCATATAGATACTCTGTCCAGGTAGCGGCTCCGAAGCCCAAGTCAGGCTTCTTGTCAGGATGTCGGACAGCGAGGACGACCGGAGTCCTGTCCTCCCAGCCGATGCAGAGGAGGCTTTGATCGAGACAACCGAGATCGACAATCCTACAGAAGATGCAGACACGGCTCAAATGCAGACGGACGAGAACTTGAATAATGGAGTCGATCCAGATGCCGATCCTGCAAAAGAGCCCGACGAAGACGAGGAAATGGACGACCTCTTTGGCGATGATGACGACGAACCTGCCGCAGCCCCGAAAAAGCGACGGCTTGATGATGAAGAGCTGGATTCTGGTGACGATCTCGATCGTGAGGACCGTATGATCGAGGATGATGAGCCTGCCACGCCCCCTCCACCGAAGGAAGAGGTCGCCGCAGAGGCGACGCTACCACGACACGCAAGTCTCAAAGGTAGTGATGGCGAAGTATACCTGCTTCAGAATGCCGTCCAGAACGGCATTGAACCGAAGGTGTTCAATCCCAAAACTTTCGTGCCACCAGCTACAAATCACCATTCAGTAGATCCTCCCACTGCCAACTTTTCAGCTGCCCAAACGGCTGCCACAACGATCCGTTGGCGACGCGACCCACGCGATCCTACAAAATTGCAAAGCAATTCGCGCATCATACGGTGGTCAGACGGCTCGTTGACGCTACAAATAGGCTCAAATCCGCTCGAGCAGTACGATCTCGGCGCAACTGCACTGGCACCTTCGCAGCTGAGACCGAAGAAGCCGCTGCCCGCATCCCTAGCCAAAACTCGCGGGCGTGTATCGACCAAGAAAGACGACGCGCATACCTACCTCGCTAGTGTGGATGAGACCATGGGCGTTGGGCGGATAACGAACCATGTTACCGCCGTGCTGCATGTACGCAGTACGAAGCTTGCTGCTGGCGAGGACGATGCAGTTGCAAAGCTACAAATGGCTCTGACTGCCACGAATGCTGCCAAACAGGGGACTGCCAGCACAGCTGCGGGCGGCATGCAAGTCATCAATCAAATCGAGGACCCCGAGCTGTTGCGCAAGCGCGCCGAGCGTGCAGAGAAGGAGAAGGCGAAGATGGAAAAATCCATCCAAGCGCGCCGCGACAGAGAAATGTTCAAGCGGCAAGGTGTCATGGGCAATGCCGCCGGGCTTGGCCGATCAGGACAAGGTGGAAGAATGCTGACTGTTGCGGCGCTAGAAGAGGAGGCCGGCCTCGGAGGATATGGTGCGCCTCGTAAGAAGGGCCCTGCAAAGAAGAAGCAGAGAAGAAACAATGACATGTACACGGACGATGAAGATGACAGAGGCCGGGGCCGCGCCGACGAATATGAGAAGGACGACTTCCTCGTTTCCGACGAGGACGAGGAAGAAGAGGGCGGAGAGGAAGACGACGAAGAAGAAGAGCTCCTCGACGAGGATGCAGAGGGTGAAGAAGAGGATGAGGCGCCTGTACGGCAGAGCGTGGAGAAGACCGAGGAGCCCGCAGCCGCAAGGCGAAGGGGAGGGCGACAAGTTGTCGACGGCGACGATGATGAGTGAGACCCCAGAGCAGGCAAATGGACAGCTTCGGTGTTTCAGAAAAGCTTACGCATGCATCACTGGCGCCAGCTATCGTGCGGTCCAGATATAGACGGTGAAATGATACCCCTCGAGAATTCACAGTCCGCGCTCAATGCTTCACCAATTGCCATGTGACTTCTATCATGCATTCGTCAATTCATCCACATGTATCATCGCGCCGTAGTCTGTTGAATGTTCAACCACTCGGTGTTGGTAGCTTTTCTGTCGTGCTGCCCTCCTTTTTCCCGTCCTTCTTTTCCTCCGGCTTCTCATAGTCGGGATGCGCCCTGCCCTTCTCACTCGACCCGTCTTTTCCTGGCTCGAATATGGTGTTGCACGATGCGCAATGAGCGTAGCTGCCGTCAGGAGTCTTGTCAGCGTTGCCGCCGCACTCGGGGCACTTGACGCCCATGACTGGTTGCTGGGGTTTCGAGTAGAGAGATTGGGACGTGACAGGCTTGGCTGAAACGACGAGTGAAGAGCGGATTGAGTGGTTTCAGGTTGGTGATTAGACCGGCTTGCAAGCTTGGTGTGGTTGATTGAGCGGGTTATCTGCTGCGGGATGGAGTTGATCTTCACCAGATCTATGACATATGAGAGTCCCCACTTGAAGATCTGTCTACTTACCTTACCTGATCTACCCAATGGTTTGAACTCAGCAATGACGCTGTTGACTTGGGCGAAGGCTGGCTGGAGGGTCTTCGATCAGAATCAGATGTACAGTCAAGTGAAGATGCATGAACATGTTCTTCAGTTTGCAGTCCTGCTGCTCGCTGCTAATATGGTCATGAGTCGAATGGTTTTTCAAAGTATATTACATCCTGGGAACTACTTTGCATTCTGTTGCGTACCGACGACTCGGTTCTGGTCTACTAACAAGTCCGCGAAGAGAAGCGCTTGCTGGCGATGTTGATGCGACCAGTTCAATTTATGGTAAAAACGGAGGCTTCGTAGAAGCGTCAAGGGTTAATAGTCCCTTACGGTTGTTGATGTCCACTGGTGAACAAGCGCGTTTTTTGCGCTCAACGCCAATTTGAACCAACATATTCTTTGGACACTGAACATGACTACCGTATTCGTCGCCTAGTCCCAAGAGAGGATCAGGTCTTGCAGCCTACATGCATCTCGCGGTGAGACTAGTCACCGCCGCACGCCAAAGTGAAAGATGCAGCTTTGCTACTTCCATCATAGGCATAGCTGTAAGAGTCCGAGCCTCACCAACGACGAACAGGGGTGTCTCGTGTGATACCTCGAACTGACCACAGCTGACCGGCTGACCGCGTCGGGAGACCACCATCGTGAAACCACAGAAGCCTAAGTTGCATAACGGGCGTCACAAGCGTTGACAGAGGTCCAATCACCACGACGCCAACGGCGACGCAGCTATTGGCCGCAGAGCTTCGCATGCATCTCATTTCGATGATCACAGCCAAGACGGCGGCCAAGAAATGCGACCTTCGTCAGCAATCGCTCCTGTGCCCTGCTTGGGTCCTTCCTGCAGCTTCATTCTCTGTGCTGCTGACGCTTATACTCGGAGAGTGGGAGTTCACCGCTAAAACCACTCCGTCCTAGAAGTTCTGCCGACTCTTGGTGCGTGACAGACAAGAGTCGCCGGATCGTCTCTCGATCGCCGCCGAAGACCCAACTGTGTTTGCTTGGCGGCAGCTACCCGGGCAACCAATTCACTGTACCATCCATCCCATTGATCCTGGTATATCGTCCGTTCAGCCAGAATGGCGGCCACCGAAGTGGCATCGCCGAACATCGGCAACGAGCAGCCGTCGCACCCTATCCATGCTGCCAAGGCGAAGGTCGAAGGGAAAATCGACGGTACTGAAGCAAGCTTCGACGGCAACAACAGTAGAGTCGCCCAAGCCGCCGAGCAGAGCGTCCAGCCCGGCGCGAACGGCGTCAATGTCTCCAGCAACGGCTATGGAACAGCTCCTGTCACCGGTGGTTCTTCCGACACCGTTGAAGTCATCTCAGGACCTCTGCTCAACTACCGTCGAACCAGTGATCCGGATGGACCGAACCCGACGTGGATTGGCAGTATATTGGTCGTTGCGAAATCGGGTGGCAAACAGCCTTCTTTGCGTACAAGACGTCTCGACTCCGTAATCGCCAAAGGTTCAGAACTCAACGGTCAGTCAAACGGCCATGCAGAAGCAGTTTCCAGCTCGCAGAACGAGGTTCGCTCTGTCAAACTGTACTCCGACTCGGTCAAAACGTTTTGGTGCTTCGAAATTAGTGTCCCGCTTGGCGAAGAAGAGTCGAGATGGGAATACACTATCCCGGACTTGACATACTTATACGACGCAAAGCTGCAATCCGGCTCAAGGAGCTTCGTTGTCCCGGCTAGGACACAGTCCATGAGGATGATGTTCCATTCCTGTAACGGCTTCTCGGTAGGCGTTGATCAGAAGGAGTGGGGCGGCGGAGCGGTTCTCTGGAACGATGTTCTACGCGTTCACGACACCAAGCCGTTCCACGTCATGATCGGTGGTGGCGACCAAATCTACAACGATGGCGTGAGAGTTGGTGGACCGCTCCAGGAGTGGACGTCAATGACCAACCCCAAGAAGCGGAGAGAGTATCCGTTTGGGACGAAGCTGCGCGATGAATGCGACCTCTTCTACTATAACAACTACGTCCGATGGTACAATACAGAGCCCTTTGCCCAAGCAAACGGACAAATCCCGCAGTTGAACATCTGGGATGATCACGATATCATTGATGGGTACGGGTCCTACACGGACCACTTCATGAAGTGCCCCGTGTTTCGTGGCATTGGCGGCGTTGCTTTCAAGTACTACTGCCTCTTCCAGCACCATCTCCCTCCACCGCGTTCCAGTTTCTCTACCGACGCCCCTGAAACTATGCACGGCCTGGGTCTTGATGGCCCTGGAATTGACGAGCATCAACTGAAGGACACCTACGTGGCGACTGCGGATGGTCTCGACGAGTCTTTCATTGTTGGCACCAAAGCTGGTCCGTACATGGAAGAGCGTAGTCGATCGATCTATACCCGTCTGGGAGCACGAATTGCATTTCTCGGCATCGACGCCCGTACAGAGCGGACCAGCCACCAGGTGAACTATCCGGAGACCTACGATCTTCTGTTCAATCGGATTGACAAGGAATTTTCTGCAGCAAACGGCACAATCAGACATTTGATTCTGCTTTTGGGCGTGCCGATCGCATACCCTCGTCTTACGTGGCTAGAGAATCTGATCAATTCACCCCTAATAGTTCCCATGCGCGTGCTGAACAAGCGATTCGGGTTCGGTGGAGGTTTGTTCAACAAATTCGACGGCCAGGTTGAGATCTTGGATGATCTTGATGACCACTATACATCTCACGCCCACAAAGCCGAACGCCGCGAGCTGATTCAGAGACTGCAAGAGTTTGCCAAAAAGCACGATGCACGTGTTACGATTCTTGGAGGCGACGTGCACCTAGGAGCCGCAGGCCGTTTCTACAGCAAGCCAGGCCGTGATTTGACGAGTGAACAGGATCACAGGTACATGGTGAATATCATTTCCAGCGCCATCACAAACAAGCCTCCGCCACAGATCTTGGCCAACTTCCTGGCGCGACGCAATCGGATTCACAAGCTTGATCTAGATACTCATGAGACCTTATTCAAGCTCTTCGACAAGGACCCCGGCATCAATCAAGGTGTCGCTGCAAAGACGGAAACCTCCAATCGCGTGACCATGCCGAGCCGGAACTACGCCATCATTACCGAAGCACCGACTGAAGCCTTAGTTGACGGTGCTCCTAACGGAGGTTCTGGCGGCAATTACCTGCAAGAGAACTCCCACGCGCCAACGGAGGCATCCGCAGCTGTAAGTACATTACGAAGTGCACTCGCTTTCTCCTACATCGCTAACAAACCCTTCAGGCCTCCGAATGGCAAAAGACCAACCATCCCAAACTCCACAGCAAAGCTCACAATGTCGGGCACTCCGCCCTACACGAAGGCGAGGAAGGAGCTGGAACCAAGCATCCCGCCGCCTCCGGCCTACATGCTGGCAAGCTCATCGGCGGCCTCGACGTCAGTCTGCGTGTTGAAATAGATCAGCACGATCCCGAGGGCAAAACCGAAGGCTACGGCTTCTCGATCCCGCGGCTCCATACCGGGGTCGAAAAGCACCACATTAGGGACAAGCTGCATATGCCGCACCGACACAGGGAGGAAAAGGCGCAGCAGGGCTAGAGATTATGCTGTGAGACCGTTGAGAAAAGGGCTCACGTCGGTGGAGGAGCATTAGGCGCATGGCGGGAGAAGTTGGCGAGATGGGTGTTTCCGGGAGGAAAGGGTAAGGGACGAGGAAGGTCTGTTTCGAGCGCATACTTTTGAAACAAAGATGCCTACGATGGACTGAGGGGCGACCGTACACGATGCTTCACGTATATGAGCATTACGTAAATGATACCAGGTTTCGAGAGTATATAAATACTGTTTACCAGCATGAATTGAGATGGACAGTAGAGAAAACTTTCCGAAGGACACGAGAACTCTATGGACCTATCTAGTGCTTCCTGATATGTGAGTAGCAGGCCACATTTCAGTAGGCTACCAAGTGCTGGCAAAGACTAGGACAAAAGGCCAGATAGACTCAACGTATCGAGAGTGGTGTATATGATCTAGGAGCCTGCGGAGGCGTCTCTGCGGCGGCACATTTGAGAAATGGCGGGCCCACCATCCCGCAGATGATCGACGCACGGCCAAAGCACAACCCGCTTCATCGAACTCGCCGCAGAAGACAGGTCCTCCGCAACCATCATTGTCTCTCTGTAAAGCCACACCCTATTACACGCTTCACACGTCGCGGATCCCCCGTGTCTCTCGTCGCCCATCATGGTACGTAATCATCGTACCTCTGCCGCAAGCACCTTCGGACTGACAATTGCAGGCGCAAACCATAGCCAATACTGGCCACGATGACATGATTGTTTGTGGCCTCACAATGTCTCGAATGCCAGGAACCCCAGGGGCTGACTGTGGGCTTAGCACGATGCCGTTCTCGATTACTACGGCCGACGATTGGCGACGTGTTCTTCGGACAAGACGATCAAGATCTTCGACGTTGAAGACAACGGCACACACAAGCTCACGGAAACATTGAAGGGGTAAAGGAGCGAAGGACCTCGTCCGCGTCGGGCACATTCGCTGACGGGGTATACAGGCATGACGGTGCAGTGTGGTGTGTCGCTTGGGTGAGCCTCGCCTTCAATCGGCAAGACTGCCCGACTACCTACTTTTCGACTAACAACCATGTCAGGCACACCCCAAGTTTGGAACTATACTCGCTTCTTCCTCATACGACGGTCGCGTGATCATCTGGCGCTCCTCTTCCACCACAGTCTCGTCTACCTCCGCCTCCTCGTTCCAGCCTGTCTTCGAATCTACGCTGCACTCCGCATCAGTCAATCTCATTTCTTGGGCGCCTCACGAATGCGGCTGTTTGCTTGCGTGTGCCTCGTCGGACGGCGCCGTCAGTGTGCTGGAGTTCAGGGACAATGCATGGGGTCATGTCATCCTCGCCAATGCACACGGCTTGGGCGTCAACAGTGTCAGCTGGGCTCCTAGTGCCAGGCCAGGAAGCCTTGTGAGCAAGACCGGGGACAACACTGTTGGTAGGCGCTTTGTGACTGGAGGCAGCGATTGCCTGGTGAAGATCTGGGAATGGAGGTGAGTACCTGGAACACTACTACCGCGTATTACGACAGGCTGACATCTCTCTAGCCCGGAGCAGAACACATACAACCTGGTTCAGACTTTGACGGGTCACTCGGATTGGGTCAGAGATGTCGCGTGGAGCCCTTCTGTCTTGTCGAAATCATACATCGCCTCCGCGTCGCAGGACAAGACAGTGCGCATATGGACTGCCGATCCCTCGACACCCAACGACTGGAAGTGCACAACACTAGATTTCGACTCTGTCTTGTGGAGAGTGAGCTGGAGCCTAAGCGGGAACATTCTGGCTGTCAGCCAAGGCGACAACAAGGTCAGTCTGTGGAAAGAGAACCTCAGCGGCACGTGGGAAAGTGTCCAGACCATCGAAGAGTGAGTGGAAACAAGCGTGGCGTATAGGGCAGGCAAAAGCAGAGCAACTACACCAATAATCTTACGAAGTCAAGACGAAGGATTAGAGAATTACATCTCGTGGTGCGTGGACACCGGGCTGAATTGAACACATTTCAAATGCACTCCGACTCCGCTATCCAACCAGTGGAGCTCGCCATTCACGTCTTTGTGACGGCGACAATCGAAGGCAGTTGCCGTATGTCACAATACTCATTACTCCCCACGTCCATAATCCTGATGGCCTCGGGCTGTAAGTAGCCTTCGGTCAGCGGCAAGAACTCCAGCTGTGCAAAAGCCGCTGCACCTGGCGCGAGAGGCCCCAATCGTACGTCAGAATCCATGCTCACAAGGTGTGCCACGTCGGGACCACTGGACTTGATAGTAGCAAACAGGAGGTTATCATCCACGTGAGCATCAGCGATAGCACCTGACTTGCTGACCGCGGTGACAGAGCCAGTAGACGACTGATGAGAATGTCTCTTTCCCGTTTGTCGTTTCCTCTTCTGCAGCGCAGTCAACGAAAGCTGGCGATGCTTCATTGTTCTATTGACGACAGTGACGTCCCACTTGAAAGGTTCGCCAGTGTAAACGGGGCCTTTTGGTGGCACAAAGGTGATGGTGAATTCGGGACTTTCCGAAGCCGGCTTCGCCGCATCGGTGCTTGCCCCTGATGTCGGCCGTTCGGGCTCACCCTCTATTCTTACACGTGATAGTGGTCGTGGAGGTTGTGGTGGCGGTAGTGACCCGCGGACGGTGTTGGCTGCACTTCCGAAATCGACGTTTGTCTTCCACTTGATATTGACCAGCGGTTTGCAGATATCTGATACAATGGCTTTCGCGTCAATTTCAACTTCGAGAAGATGGACCGGCGACGCGTTCGCGGCTGGATCTTCGAAGGTTTGTAATGGCGATAAAGTATAGAGCAATGTAAGGCTGTCACGGCCACGACAGGTCTTTGGAAGCTTGACTGTGTAGTCTTCACCCATTGGCTCTGCACTGCCACGCGCCAAATTGAGCCTCACGGCTAGGACATCAACCTCGGATGGTGCATACGGCGGAAACTCGAGTTCCAGTGAAGCTGTGATGGTCGGTATGTCTGTAATTCTGTGTGACCTGTGAAAGCGAACGCGCGAGCTAAGCGCTGGCAAAGCTCTGAAAGGTAGCTTCTCTAGAACCCTTAGCGCGTAGACTTGATTCGAATGATTGACATCTGGCCCAGAAACTGTCCTCGAACGACTCGAAGGCGAAAAAGGTGCTCTTTTGCCTGAAGCAGATGTCTCGCGCAAAGAATGGAGAATTGTTGATGCCAGCGGTACCCCACTGGTCAGATACTTGCTGCGCTGGACGGGGCGCGCTCGGGACGGAGGTTCAAGAGTTCCTTTGACTACCCAAGAAATGACTGGTGCAGGTATCCGTACACGTGGACGACTTAGAGAGACAGTGAGCTTCCAGAGCAAGAGTGCGGTCGGTAAATCCTCTTCTTCGGCACTCTCTTCCATAACGACAATCGGCTCCTCTGAAGTGTCGACTTTACCGACCCACACAACATCCTTTGGAGGTGGTCCATCTTTGGGCGTTGCTTGATCCGACTCGTTCAGAACATGAGCTTCTACTTCAACAGATAGCCTGGATATCCTCGTGCGCAGCGCTGACTCGTCCTCGCGTGGTACCCGAATTACGGCGTATATCGGCAATGTTTCGTCTGTAGGTTGACTATAAGTAAGAGGTGGGATCTTAGCTCAAGATACGAGCTTCATACCGAAGTAAAGGACATTTCTTTGTGGAATGGTAGGTATCAGGGATGTGACGTTGTCCTCGTTATCGGGCTCTGGTGCGCTCAACGCAGATTCAATGTCAACTTCCAGATCCTCGGGGACATTGATCTCGATGAGTGTGTTTTCGGCAAAGAATGCATCATCCATCATCCAAAGAATTCGTTGATCTGTAAGGCAGTACCATCTGAAACTCTAGGGAAAGTATCTGATATGGACTGTAACACTTGAGCAAGCCGGCAGGTCATTCACAAGCCAATACAAGTGCAAGCATAAGCTTAAAGCTTGGAAAGAGCAAAATGTGTAATAGCCAGCGAAAGTCTAAATGTTTGATTGTGGTTGCCGGTTCTCTGAGTGAGCTTCTGAGGGCGAAGGTGCGGAGTGAGGGTCCGCAGCTCATGGCCCAAGCGCTCATCTTCTCTGCCTTCCCGGCTGCTTCATCGGGCGCATCAACTGAAAAGTGCAGGGCAGCATCTCTGCCTCGCAACTTTTCATAGGCAACGCCAAAGATGAACGGATCAGGTAGTCTTTGGTCGGAGGCGCGAACGCCCGAGGGGCGTGTCTATTACTACAATACTCAAACTAAGCAGACACAATGGACCAAGCCTATAGAGCTTATGACCGCTGCGGAGGTATGATTAGTCTACGAGCGCATCGGAACGACAGATGCTGACCTTGCTATAGCGCGCTTTATCAGATCAGCCGTGGAAAGAGTACACCGCAGAGGGCGGCCGCAAGTACTGGTACAATGCCGAAACGAAAGTGACAACATGGAACATGCCGGACGAATTTCGCGAGGCCATGGCAGCCGACGAGCCTCAAGCCCAAGCACCCCAATTCGTCGCCGGCGGAGGAGGCTCTTCAGCGCCTTGGAACCAGTCTCGCGACCGTGAACGCGATGACAGCTTCGAAAGAGTTGGCCCAGAGCGACAAATCGACTTTAGAGAAGAGCCCCGAGCGCAAACGTTCATCAAGTCCGACGAGCCGCACTACAACTCGTATGAAGAGGCCGAATCAGCTTTTATGAAGATGCTTAAGAAGGCAGGAGTGCAGTCTGACTGGACATGGGACCAGACAATGCGCGCAACCATCAAGGACCCCCAGTATAGATCAGTCAAAGATCCTCGGGATCGCAAAGCCGTGTTTGAGAAGTACGTGGTCCAGCAGAAAGAGAATGAGAAGGAAGAGGAAGAGAAACGGTTGGCAGACTTGCGAACAAGGTTTGGCAAAATGCTCAAGTCCCATGAGATTCAGCACTACACTCGATGGAAGTCCGCTAAACCTAGTCTCGAACACGAGGCTATCTTTCGATCCGCTAAGAACGACGACGAGCGACGCCTCCTGTTCGAGGAGTATCTTGTCGAGCTCAAGAAGGCGCACGTTGAGAAGCAAGCTCAGGTCAAGAAATCCGCCATGGATGAGCTGCAGGGTATCTTGAAAGGACTCGATTTGGAACCGTACACCCGGTGGGCTGAGGCCCATCCACTCATTGAGAACAGCGAAAGGTTCGCATCGGATACCAAATTCAAAACGCTGAGCAAGAGTGATGTTCTGACTGCCTTTGAGAATCATATCAAGAGCCTTGAACGACAGTTCAACGACCAGCGCCAGCGCGAGAAGGCCAGCAAGGCCCGCCGAGAACGACAAAATCGGGATGCGTTCATCGCTCTACTCCGTGAGCTGAAGAGTCAAGGCAAGATCAAAGCAGGCACTAAGTGGACCCAAATTCACCCCGAGATCGAGAATGATCCGCGGTACACTAATATGCTCGGTCAGGCTGGATCTACCCCACTCGAGCTGTTTTGGGACATAGTCGAAGAGGAAGAAAGGGCCCTTCGCGGGTTCCGCAACGAAGTGTATGATGTGCTGGAGGATCAGCGTTACGAGGTGACTCCCAAGACATCCTTCGATGAATTCAAAGAAGTGGTCACCAATGACAGACGCACCAGAGATTTTGCCACAGACACCCTCCAATTGATCTTCGAACGACTCGTCGACAAGGTCAAAAAGCGCGAGGAAGACGACAAGCATGCTTCTGAGCGCCACACACGACGTGCTATTGATGCTCTGAGGAGCCGCATCAAACATCTTGATGATCCACCGGTACGTTCCAGCTCCACATGGGATGACATTAAGCCACGCCTCGAACGTATGGACGAATACAAAACGTTGGAGACAGACGAACAGCGTAAACAAGCGTTCGATAAGGTCATTCGCCGCTTAAAGGAGAAAGATGAGGATGCTGAGCGCAGACGTGAGTATCGAGATCGTGACCGCGACCGTGACAGGGACCGCGATCGTACTAGACGCGCCCGTCACAGCCGCACCCCTGAGCCAGAAGATGCATATGCAGCAGAGCGCAGAAAGGCCATGGCCGAGCGTGAGAGACAGTACCACAAGTCCGGCGGCACCGGACTGTCTCCACCGCGAGAACGTCGAGAGCGTGACCGCTACGACAGATATTCCCGTGATGAAGGCAGGCTCAATGGCTATGATCGCGACAGACGCGAGAGACGACGAGATCCTGAAGAGGATGAACGCGAGCGCCTGTATCGTCTACGAGGCGAGCCCAGGGGCAGTCGCGACGAGCTGGACTATGGTGGAGGAGGACCGCCTTCTAGTTCTGGAAGGAGACGAAGGGGCAGTGAGGCTGAAAGTGTGGGTAGCAGCCGGAAACGAGCTCGATATGAACGTAGCCCGCGCCGTCGTAAGGAGGAAGAGGCTAAGAAAGAGGTTGCCATGCATTCTGGAAGCGAAGAAGGGGAGATGGTGGAGGATTAGTACTTGAGAAGGTAAGAGCATGATTTGGCTGAGCTCAGTGACCCTGCTATGGATTCGTCAGTCGAGAGTGCGACCCAGGCTTGTAGATATGGTGCAAGGTGTCCGGTCTTGTACAGCTTATCTTGGTTGTCCTTGGAATATGCTCAATAGCAACGAACCTCAAGGTCCTGGGAATGCATAGCCACGTCCGCTTGCGAGCTGTGGCATATCAACATTACTCATTCGTGACGACGAATCTTCGACTTCGGCTCGAGATAAACCTCCTCACCACCACTCGGGTCATTCAATCTTCAGGCCATTCCGGATCCTCTAGCCGTCTGAAGCAAGCGATATGCTTATTGCCACCATTTCTGGAAACTTTCTTGCCTTCATCCGTATCCTTCATTTCCGTCACACACAAATCCGCATCCTCTTCGTCCTTCGTAAGCCGCTCAAACAAGGGATGCGCCTCCAAATGCTTCACCATCCACTCATGCAAATCCTCCACGTCCGTAATCGTATACACAACGCCCCCCGGCCTCATCACAAAAGCATACTCGGACGTCAACGTCGGCGAGATGATCCTCGCCTTGTGCTTCCGCGCCTTGAACTGCGGATCGGGAAAGCAGAAAAACAGCTTCTCGAGCTGATGCTTGCCGAAGAAGTTGGGCATGAACTTCATGGCATTGGCCCGGATGCAAGCAATGTTCTGGTAGAGTTTGGCTTCGGCGTGCTGGTTTCGCAGCGCCACGATCTTGTCCTCGACGAATTCGGTGACGTGGTTGCGGATTTCCAGGCCGAGGATCAGGTTGGAGGGAAGTTTGGGCGCGAGGGCGATGATGAGGCCGCCGAAGCCGCAGCCTACGTCTGCTACCGTTACTGGCTTTGAAATTGACTGCGGTGGGTCGTCTGCGGTTGGAGTCGTTTCGGATGCTTGAGGTGTAGGTGTCGTCTGGGTGTACGCTGGATAGTACTTTGCCCAGTCCATGAGGTCCGGATGTTTGGGGCTGAAGAGAAGTCATCAGTGATGGCTGGCGGGACTGTAGATTCCATGAACATACTAGCTGAGATCATGATCTGAAAAGACGTTTGCGTGAGCTCTTTGCCTGTAGTACTTCTTTTTTGGCATGAGAGATGAGCCATCCTCCAGCGCCCTCTTGCGGAAATTTTGCCGCTGTTGGCTTCTGCTCCCTTCTGGGGGTTTTTTGCCCATTGTCTCGTAAGTTATTGTGAGAACCGAGCGAACATGAAGCGCTTCGGCAGTGATCAAAGTCCTTTTCCGGATGTGAGTCAGAATCATGTGCTGAGAATGAGCTCCGGGCGGTCGGTTTTGAAAAGTTCAGGTGTGGCCGGCGGCGCACTTCAAGGGGTCTTGGGTGCCTCCAGCGTGCTCGGGAGCATTTTCCGGGCGGATTAGGGACAAACGTTTGGCACACCTACGGATTGCCCTCAGATGCAAAGAATGATTATAATGCGCAAGTAATTCTTCATTATTGATGTGTACCTTCTTTCGTACCTACGGTATATCTACCGTTACCAGCATCAATATTCCACCTCAATCAAATGTCCCAGGCCGCCGTTTTCACACCAACAGCCAGTGGCGCGAATGTGGGCACTTCCATCTCAGAGTACCAGTGCCGTAACAATGGGTTCAGGAACTTGGCGACGGCGTTTCAACTTCAATTTGCTGTTGTTGTCAGGAGTCGGTGGGGTATCCGAACTGTCCGTCCCGGTCGGACCTGACAGCTCAGATTTGATGTTGGTCCCTGTCCTTTGAGTCGATCTCGTATCGTTGTAGACGCCCATGGTCGGCTGATATAAGACGAAGGAGCCTGTTCCCGATTTCAAGAATGAGGCAGCTGTAGGAAATGTTGGGACAAGATTGACCGCAGCGATTGGCGCGACCACGAGGGCGAGCAAAAGGACTAAGAGCGAGAAATAGAGAATCGAATATCGGATAATCCGCCGATTGCGCAATCTTGACTGCTTCAAGGAATAAATTGGTGGGCGAATCTGGTTGCTGCAGTGCTTGTTAGCGGGTTGTCTTGCCAGAGGCGTTCATGTATCACATACCTTGGTTTCATCCAGAACAGGATCGTCGAATGAATCCTGTCCACATAAGGCAGCACAATTATGGGTGCTTGCAAAAAGAGAATGAGATGGCCGATCAAGAAATCGCCTGAGAACATGGTGAGTTCGACGATCTTGCACAGGAATTCTCTGCCCGGCTGAGAGAGCGAGTGCCAGCCCATGCTGTACCACTTCCCGGTCCACCATGCAATATTCGAGCCATCCGTCTTCATCTCTCGTGTGAGACACAACGCGATGATCAGCTTAGTAACAAATCGTTGAATCGCGACCATGGCGATGATGCCTGCCAGGGTCTGAGGGAAGTTCCAAAGCTCGAGGAAGAACATGGCTTCAAAGACCACGATCGTTATGACGACTGCTATACCGTGCGCAATCGCCGCCAACACTGATCCAAACTTTTTACAGCACATGCTGATCAGTGGTCCCATGCAGCAAGCGAGACCGAAGAAGACGGCAGCGACCCCGGCATTGACCAGAATCGGTGCGAGACCAAGCACAAGGACGCGCAGCGAGGCTGCCACTGGCTTTGCTTTCGGATCCTCGTTGCCGACTTGACTGTTCATGAAGATATAGGGGACCGCAAGCAATATCACCCACAAGAGAGGAGCAACGATCTCGCCGATGAAGATGTTCGTAAAGCCTGCGCGAGACATGTCGCCAGCCACTTTTTGTTGACTCGTGGGTTCGCCGATGACCTTTCGTTTGTAGCCTGTGATTTTGGTTCTAGACATGCGAACGTATGCAATCCAGGAAGACTGGTGAGATCGGCTGTTACCACGCGATAGCCAACGCAAGTAGTCGCGGTAGTCGATGAAGAAGTCGCCCCAAGCAAACTGATGGGGATTGAAAAGGTATGGTGCACCGCATAGAGCCACCAATGAGACCCAGAAGTATAAGAGCCAATATCCCCAGATAGTGATGGTGATGAACAGCTGGATCAACAGCAATCGTGCTCCAAGGTAGATGGCTGTACTTGCAAACCGCGAATATAAGACGCCGAAGGGTATACGTGCTGTTGCGAAGCCACGACCCGTGGCGATGTACCGCGCTCCACCGAAAGTCATGTTTTGAGAGATCGAGTTGGAATAGATCTGACACACAAAGATTTCGAATAGAGGCGAGAAGGAGCCAAATTGCTTGGCCAAGCGCGATGCTGATCGCCAGAATCCGCGTTCGGTGGCATCCTGGATAGTCAAGGGAATGAACAGCATCCAGAAAACGATGAAGATGGACAAACAACACGCGAAAACCCAGTTGTTGACCGGGTTGAGATTTGCGCATCCGTTGGGATAGAGAGGGTCGGTGATTGGTAGGTCGGAATCGTACTCGCACGGAATGGTCTAAAGCGAGCGCTGGTTAGCGATTCTGATCTCGTTGGCTCGAAACTCGGGGACAGGATATCTCGTACCTCATGATAGAGTGCTCCGAGCTGGAAGAAGGACAGCATCAGAAGCTGCACTGACAGCATGATGAAGATGTTGTTGACATGGAACCCTGGGTGAGCATAGTAAAACGACAAGAACCGATCCAAAGGAAGTTGAGTTCCTAGGTAGTAGTATTCGCGAGAAAGCATCTGCTCTCCCATACCCGTGCCGATCTTAGTTGTGAAGTTTAGGATAGATCCAAAGCCCAGATCACGTCCTTTGCCGCATTGGTAATATTCACAATGTTTGATTCGGCCTCCGCGCATCATGGCGTTCATGCCGGCGTAGATGTCTTCGTTCAGATGGAGACCCTTCTGGGCTTTCGAGACTCCGCCACGGGTTGTCATGAAGATGCCGTTGAGGAAGTCCGGATGACCGTAATGAAGTTTACCACCTGATCGGATGTTAGTACACCGCCTCACAATCGCGGGAGCTGGATTTGCCATGCGCGCCCTTTACTTATCGGAAGAATGTACTTACCGATTTGCGACAGAGTTCGGGCGAACAGTGTACCAAAAGTTTGCTCTTTGCCAGCTGCCAGGTCGCCAAGTACTCCGATGTTCTCCGAGAAGATATATTCGCGAGCACCAAGAATGGCGACGGGGGTATAGTCAGAGGTTGGTAGATCAGGCGAGTAGGGCGAGACATTCTCTATGTCTAGCTCCTCAAACTCAGCAAGCACAGATCTTATCTTGAGACACTCTTCAAGGTAGTTGTCCTGGTTAGCGTCGATAAGTTGAATGTATTCGCCACGATAGAAGATGATCGCATGGTTCTGGTTGTCGGATTTCCCATCGCCCAGAATCGGGTTGCCTGAAAGCTGAATGCGAAACTTAGGACGGCGATGACCGTTCTCTAGGATTTCAGAGTGCCCATCAATTAGAGTCGAATAGATTCGAGGTTCTTCACCCTCTGCGCCGGGGTCCTCATCAAGATAGGCGATTTGGAGATCTGGATATGCACGCAGGAGGAATTCCGCATTCTCATGTTCGGTTTTGTCAAACTTGGAGTATCTGTGAAAGAGTTAGCATCTACAGGAGCATCAATCATCTTGGTCCTCACCTTTGCATTGAGACCAGCATGGTGAACTTTCGTCGAACCATGCGTTCGAACTCCTTTTCAAGGGCATCGTTGTTCCCAGGTCCACCGAACATCTCGACGACTTCTGGGTTCTCCACGCGATACAGTAGCTTGATGGCTCTCTGGTAGTTCATAAATCCGGAGATGGTGCGATAGAGGGTCTGCGACCTCAGACTTGCCCAGATACGTGTGCGCAAGGTGTACTCGGGTGCCGAACTTTTGAACCCCAGAAAATTGAAAGGCAAGTCGTCGGTCTTCTTGTTCTTTCCTCCGCCAGGTAGGCGCTCTCCATCGAGCTGAGATGTCTCCTCGGCGAGATTTTTCGTGTCTCGAACGAAGTTCGTCCATTCATTAGGATGCAGCTGCTTCAAGTACTCAAGCATGGTGACGCGAGAGTATGGCTCATCCTCCCTGATGATTTCTCGCAGGGAAAGTAAGATCTTCTCGCTGTAATGCGGGATCATGACGGTGAAAGTCGGCATGTTATCGACTGGACATGGTTCTGGGATTGGGGTGGACAAGGACTGAGCGAAGAAGGAAATTCGCCTCTCTGCCTCTCCATTTGGTGGGAAGAATTCGGTCTTGAAGGAGTGGTCTTCTTGCGCCACAAAGAATGTCGGTGCCCTCAGGGTACGCTTGCCCTCCTGCTCGGATGGTACTTGATGATAGAGAAGCTTCTGCACGTGATCAATGTCCTATAGCAGCATTAGCAGCATTCAATTTGCTTGGACAGAATCTCTGTGACTGGAAGCAAGAATCAGGGGAAGTTGCACTTACCAGGCAATGCTCGCGGTACATGGATATCACTATAGCGTTCCACACCTGAGAGATGAGTATCTTTGGCTTGTACTTGATGTCCATATCGTTGACCGCCAACACTTTGCTGTATATACGCTTTGGTAACCGCGAGAAAATGTTCCGCCACGGAGTCCAGATCGAGACACCCAAGTAGAATGAACGAGAGATACTGAAGACGACGTTCACGAGAACGTACCACCTAGACGACAGTCAGCACATTGCGTGATCAGAGGCCATAAGGAACCTAATTGCGGACCGCCGGTAGATGCTGCATCCAAGGCAGTACTGGCGAGACTTACAGGTATGTGTCCAAGAAGAAAAGTGCCAGGCTGGTGACTACCATACAGCCAGTAAGCACCTGTGGCTGCCATTTACATATCATGGCTGGTATGTATTGATCGCCAACACAGTTGTGTATGACGGTGGTGTGAAGAAATCGAACGGGATCCTTGAGGGAAAGCACAAGTGTGGCGTAGGATTCGCCAAATTTGACTCCGCCGACTATCACCCACATCCCGTATGACATCCAGCGATCATTGCCGCGCAGCTGAGGCCAACTTGCGGTGAAAGTTTGACTTGCGAGGTGGCGGCTGTTCTTGCCCTTCTTCAAATAGCTGTCGAAAACAGAGCCGAGTGGGACGATCCCGAAATACAGCATCGTGAAGACGGCAATGACGAACTGTACAGCTCCAAGAGCAACTGCAATGGTTGTGTCCGCATCCGGTCGGATCCTCCAAGTGGACGGATCATCACCTTCCTTTATGTAGAAGGTCGGATCCATCATTGGCATGACGAAGAGGATGTAGACCGAAGGACCCAGGTTAATCAGGAACACGACCAGGATGCAGAAAAAGCGTTTCGTGAGGTGTTGAGCTCCAGCCCATTGGCGTGGGACTGAGGCCCATTCGGCAATTGTCGCAACCATCTGGATTAGGGATGCCAAAGCGCCACCAAGTGCCACAATGCTCAGGGTCCATGACTGTAATGCCTTGTCATCCACTTGCTGGCGATAGCCTGGGGTGTAGAGTGGCTGGAAATTGAATGTGACATAGAACCAGTACATTGTGACGTGGAGAATCCAAATACGGTTGAAGTTGGTGACCAGATGGAACCAACTTCGTGTTTCACGGAACGTCTTGAAGAAGGTTTTCTTCCAGACAACCGAGCTCAGCTTGTTGTAACGCTCCGCTGCTGGGATATCAAGCAATCTTTCCTTGCCCTTTTCGTCCATCACAATCCGCTCGAGACCCTCGGGATACCAAAAGAGTTGATTGATGTCATCATAGCCAATGATATGAGAATGGTCCTTTTCGCGTCGGACATATCTGCCATCCACCACTTCGAAACACTGATCCCGGTAGTAGCGATACAGGGGTGTGATGATGTTGTTCAAGTACGAAAACTCTTCCACCGGCTGGCGACCCGGGTCTTGACATTCTGGCGAGCCAAGATAGTCCAGAGCACATTTGTAAATGAAGCACAAGCACTCTGGCATGAACCGTACTTGATTGGCTTCGCCCCAGCAGAGTAGATATAGGGCAATCTGTTGGGCGCGCTCGTGCTGGGATAGCTTGTGCATTCTCAACTTCCACCGGTCTTCGAACGCTTCGAGCGAATCATCCTCGTCGATTTCAGCTGGCTCAGCACCTTCGGCCTTGGCGTCTTTCGCTTTCTTCGCGTTCTTCTTCTTTCGAGCTCGACGGCCCTTCTTACCAGAGCCAGCAGAGCCTGCTGTATTGTCGAGGTCGAGGTGTGCTGCAAAGTACCAGCGACGGTAATTAGCATGTTCGCCGCCAATATAGTCTGCGTGAAGGGAGAGAAGGGCTTGGTTTGGTGTCATGCGAGACGCTCGAGAGTCCAGGAGGGTCAGAAAGTGGTCGTACTGGTTGCGCATGCTGTCTCTTTGAAAGCCGAATTTGGCGGTCAAGTCCAAGAATATGTCCTCAATCTCCTCTTTGGACAGGGGCGCATCTTCTCCCCAAGCCGGGTAGATTTCACGAGAACGCTGAGCTGCAGCTGGGTAGGCGCCGTAACCCATCCCCGGGAGAGGCGTCGAGGCGGTTGACGAATGCCCTCCGTCTGTATATGATTGTGACTGGGAGCGGTCCAAGTCGCCGTGGCCGTATTGCTCATACGCAGCGGCTTGATGTAACGCGGGCACGGGTTGGTTGACTATGT
>UYJD01000010.1:212274-285365 GCA_900618795.1 Cyanodermella asteris
CGAGCAACACCTTCAGACTTGATGCCGACCTTCACTGGTCGCCTACACAGTCAACCACCCCGTGCCCGCGTTACACTTACCCTCGACAGGGTGAGCAGTGTAATAAGGGTACGGAGTCCAACTCCGACCAGATACTTCCCTGAGTACCGTGAGTAGTGTATAATTGGATCAGAGTCCCTGACATCTGATCGGTGTATCTTTTGTCCGTGACATTCATGGGCAATCAGGATCTGCGTCAAAGAGTCTGTCGCATCAGCAAGAGTCTTGCTCGCAAACCAAGTCACCTCCAGGAGAGACGCAATTGGGAATCAAACCCTTCGACAAACTCTTTGAAAGCATCCTGGCGCTGATATATGATGGGAGAGTCGCACGCGCCAGTCTGGAAGGACGATTTGACGCAGATATAGTCTATCTATGATTTTACGAATGATCTCTCGGTAAGAGGCTTCTTAATGGAGTTAAGCTACACAAGCAAATGTGCAGTCTCCGATTGTGCAAATTGTGAGAATGCTTCATAAGATCTGGTAAAGTCTTTCGGAGAAGAGTCCCTCTTCACAATCAACCTGTGAAACTCGGACATATGTCGCTTGATCTACATCGCATTGTAATTGGCCATGATTTCGCGCTTCTCAATCTCAGCCTTGTCTGTGGCAACTTCGTCGTCAGGTGATATGCTCGCACCAAATTTGAACATGATAGCCGAATATTGGTTGATCAAGGCTCCGCTCTGCTGCATGGTCACATCGATAGCTGCCGTGACGTCCACAAAATGACTTCCATTCGAGCGAAAATCATCAAGCTGGGTCTGAACAATTTTGAACGATGCGTAAAAGCTACTGGAGAGTACGCGACGGGAAAAGAGTCAATTTGGCTCTTCTCTTCTGAAGCTTCAAAATTTCGCCACTAAATAAACTACGGCATGTGTTATGAACTCCAACAACCCTCACAATTCCTGCTTCCTCTGAGGCTCAACACTGCTCGAGGCCTGCGCTCCAACTGATGTGACCTCAAGGGTTCTTTTCCTATCATTTTTTACCATGCCGGTAGAATGCGTTTCTGTCAAAGTGTCTTTTTTACCGCTGTCAACGAAGACATTTGGGTCGACCCTCCACGACTTTGCGGCGATCTTGTAGAGGCTGTTTTCTCGATCACTTGCTGAAATCCTCGCCTTTCTTTCCGTTTCCAGGTTGGCGACCAAGTGGCGGCCATCAACAGTGCTCCAGTTCATTTCCAGCTCAATCGATGCCGCGTCAGGTTCCAGAGCGTACAGGAGCGTTTGGGTGCGTGTTTGCAGCCTCAGAAGCTGACGAAACGCACTTTCCACATCGACCTGTATGCGCCTGAGAAGAAAGTAGAGGGTCATTAGGGAATCCGAAGCGGCGTTTTCGTCTTTTTCCGGATCATGGAAGCTGCTCAACCATTCTCTGGGCTTCTCTAGCCACCCGGAAGATTGCTGATTAATGCGATCGATATGCCTGATGTACCAGAAATTTGGGGCACCATCGTCCAGTCCATGTGAATCTAATGGTCTGGTGCATGACTCAATGCAAAGACCTTGAGTGGTCAGCATGTATGTCAAGGATCCTGTTAAGGAAGTGATGGTCTTGTTAGCGACCAATGCTGCATGCAGAACAGGAACAAGGTCTTCGTTGAGCTGCTTGTATGAAGTCTTGAATACCTCTTGGCGCTCGTAAACGATGGGTAGACTGCAAGAGCTAAAGCGGTAGGGGAGTTGTATGCAAAGCCAGTCCTGTGCTCGCTCCCAGAAATATTGCTCGCCTAGAGTCTTCTCAGCGACATGAACATTGTGCAAGAATGTTTTGGTGCTGGCGTATGCTTCCTTTGAAAATGATCGAAACAATTTAACAAACTTTCGAATTGGCCAACCCTGTTCGTGCAAGGAAACGTGTCGCTTCATGTGTTTGGTTGCCTGGGTCCGATGTACCATCTCCGACGAGTATTGGTCGAAAAACTCCTCAGCTTGCGTCGAGGTAATCCTAACAGCATCCGCGACATGCAGCAGCTGATTTTCCATCAAATGGACACCGGAAAGATCCTCCTGAACGAATTTAAACATGTCGAATATGCCGTGTGCATCTCCAGCGACTGGGCTGAAAGTCTGCATCGTTGTGAGCTGCTTAATGAAGTCCCGCGTCTCACGATCGGACTTTTGACGCATGCGATCGGACTCTTGACGGTCGTGATTTGATTGCTGAGTGGCGTCAATTATGTCTTTGCTGAGCTGTTGGCCCCAGCATTTGACAGAAGAAGCTGCCCACCAGCTTTGACACTTGTTCGCGGGTACCATAGTATGATAGGGCAGAAAAGTAATGATAAAGAAAATTCCGAAGGCCTGAAGCCAGAATGTCGCACTGTTAACGCGCGAAATCTGGCCGGACGGCCGCATCGCTGGTTGATCCTCGCTTAAAGCTGATCTGGGTGATGGTGCAGGTGACAAAGGGCGCGAGCTTTGCGCGCCATTTGCGATTGAGTCCTTCATTGAATCACCTGAAGGTTGATTTCGATTATTGGGGTGGAGCGATTCTGTGTCGCGTTCGTAGTCAGTCAGTTTGGGGGAAGGGTGTGAAGCAAGGGAGTCGCTGGCAGGAGCTGTGTAACGATGAGCGAAGATTTCAGCAGCTTTTGCCCAGGCGAGATGTGGCTGGAGAAGGACTGATTCAGAACCGATATTGTAATGCATCAGCGCATTCACGCTTTCGGCTGCTCCGCCAACCTCTTCAAAATTCTCGGCGGGCCGGTCATCCTCGCGGGTGGCTGCATCCGCGATTGGTTCAGTATCCCGCTGGATGCGTCTGTCCTCCCTGATCATGCCAGGCCCTTCAGCACCCACTTCCTCTTCAAACAGGCCATCTTCATCTTCAGAACTTTCGGGATAAGGTGTCGCAACCGCAGAATCATCTATGGCCGAATCGGACTGAATATTGGTGGCAAAAGCCACGTCGTCCCCAGCCAAGTCGTCTTCTGCTGTATTTGCGACCTCTGACACTTCGTAATGGACTTGGAGTTCTGCAACATTGTCTTTATGGGCATCCACAATATCGGCCCTTGCTTCCTCAGCCACAATTTCATTCGCAGTCGGATCATCGGCGTTATCTCGAACCGCAGAGTCGATACCATCGCTTGTAGTATCCTCGTCGTGCTCTGATGACTGAACATGGACTTGACAGTCACTGTCCACGGATTCTGTGAAGAATTCATTTGGGACGTATGAGCCATGGCGCAACGCACTGACTGAATCATGCTTCTTAACGTTCTCCGCGGATAGCTGTGACGGCGGGTTTGTTGGCTGGCCTTGATTCGGGGATGCTGACACAAGAGCTTGCGATACTGTTGTTGATGGAGCTGGGCCCGTTTCGATGGCTACTGACTCTTGCTGGGCCTGCTCGGTAGTCGTCTCAGGTTCGACATCATATTTGACGACCTTGACATTGATGGCTGTTTCAGTGTGGCCATTGGCCTCGAGAAGCTCTGCTGCAGACGGGTCGAGGATGACGATGGCGCCATCGTGGGCGAATTCGGCCTCGGTCTCCTCGGCAGCCATATTGTTAAGCTCCTCGTCATTCTCTGACGTTGGTGGGATGATGAACTTGCTGGTGGAAGACTGTCCGTGATCGGACTTGCCCGCGTCGACTTCCAAGGTCTCGATGACCTCGTCTTGGGCTTGATCGTGGATGAGATTTGTGCGCGAAGGCTCTGCGTGCTCGGCATGGCTAGCTTCGGCCTCGATTCCATCCTCCATCGTCTCTGAAGACATATTGAGGACTGGTGCGTTGTCGGATAGCGCTGTGGCGTCGACCTCAATGTTGGCGGTTTCAAAGGCGTTATTTGTCCCACTGGTGCCCTCTTTGGGAGAGGCATCACCACGATATTGCGCATCTGGCTCAGGTGAATGCGCAGGATACTCTTCAGAAGCTTCAGGAGCGGAAGGCGATGCATTGTTGTCAGAATCAGATGACCCGACGTCGACGTCGGCGTCTTTACCATCGTCCACAGTATCTTCCCGGGCTATGTCCTCGCCATCGTTCTTGATCTCGGTCTCGGTCTCGCTAACCTTCTTCAACTTAGCCATGCCATCCGCAATTGGATTGCTACCAATGGGATGGCTACCGTTATCGTCATTATCCTCCGAGCTGCTATCGTCATCGCTATCGAGCCTGTCGGAAGGCGGCGCGAGAGCTGTGGCCTTTGCTGGACGAGGCTTTTTGAACCTTAGCCTTTTACCCGCTCCTAGATTACGTCCGAAGGCTACAGTAGACGAATACCCAGTACCCGAGAAAGCTGGCTGGGCGAAAAATGTGGGTGCTGTGGGCCTTATTGCCGGCGGCGTAGCCTGGCCCTGAAGGCTGCCTTGCTGTAGCTCTGTAATTTCTGGTGCTCTAGTACTGCAGTCGCCGTCACCAATGCCCATCACGGATGTCGGCGTGACATGATGATCGTCGAGGCTGTCTTGTGGCGGAAATGAGGTCGCGGTTGCGGTCGCGCGCTCGGATTCTTCGGTCTTCATATTAGATGTCAGCGTCTTAGGCTGATCTTGGGGCCTATATTCATGTGCCTTCGAAGCTGCGGGTGCGCTGGCATTTCCTTCCTCCTCTGTGATATCCATACCAGATGCTGACGTCTCAGGTTGGTTCTGCGGGCCAGCGTCGTGTGGATTTGTGGTAAATAGCGGTCCGGTAGCGCTGCTCTCTTTCTGAGTTTCGGCCTCGACCTCTAGTGGCGGGCATTCAAAAAGATGCCGCCGAAGACATTCGGGACAAATAGGGACAGTCTTGGAATTCGCGAACGGGGTCCATGGCGTACCCTTCGCGGGCGAAAAGAAGTCCAACCCGGGAGCGTACCCAGGCTGATTGTAGGCGACAACCTGATTTATGACGGTAGCTCTGTCTGGAGCTTGGGGGATGCTAGTGCTTCCCTTTTCCGCCATAGACTCAAACTTGGGAGCTAGGTGTGACAACGTGACGGGTTGTGGGGGGTACGCCTGGTCCGAAGAGAAGTCGAACGCTACATTTCTGTCACCTCCGAAGAGCATTACCGGTGGCTTCATTAGAGCGCCCGTAGCCATCTCGCCCTGGCGCTTCAGACAAGGATCTTGCCCACAGGTGACTCGGCCGCACCACGCACAAGGGACGTGTGATGCATCGGCGGCATGGCTGCTCCCACATTTGTTGCATTTAAGGATATGTGAAGTGAATTGCTGCTGAGCAAGAAGCTCGGATGCTGGCGCCCCTTGCTGGTCTGTAGTTTCGGTCATGGCCGAAATCTGCTCCTTTTCTTCCTCTCGTACAATATCTGGGCTCTGTACTGAGCCTTCTTTCGCAGCTGCCTCAGTAAGTGCTGCTGTAACTTTGTTGTGTTATGCTACCCTGGCCAGTTTGTGCTGGTTATGTGATCTTCGTTTCGCGTTTTTTGACGCTGCTGCCCGGTTGAGCTTTGAGGGCAACGGCCTGGGGCAGCAAGTCTTTTGAGAAACAAAGAGAAAGGTCTGGGGTGACGGATTGATCAGAAGTGTGAGCGAATGAATGTTACGCCACCACTGAAAGAATTATCCGCAGGTTGAAGCCGAGTAATCAGAAAATAAAAAGTGACGGTCAAGGCAGAGAAGCTGTGCCGCTTGGTGCGAAAATTGCAGATGGACTGGTTGCATGCGCGCTTCACATCGCTTAGGGCGACAATGAATCTCTCGCAGCTCGAGGCGAGTGAAGCAAACGCTGCATGACAAATCAGGGAGGAAGGATGAGCTTTGCTCTGAATACATTCTTAGGGGCCTTCGGGAAATGAGAGAAGCCCACTGGGCATGTACTGGCCGCAGAGCAAGGCGCATACACTGCCGTCATCGAGGCTGAGCTTCACCATCTCTCTCTAATCTTATTTACATGTCTCGACATGGAGACTTGATGTGCAAATTGGTGTTCAAGTCATGAAGCCTTGGTGAAGTGTAGTTCACTTCAGGGAGTGCTTAGTCAGCGCTTTTGCTGGACCTGCTCCGTGCGTGTTGCGAAGATGGAGCGAGACTGCAACCTTCAATATGATGCAGCTGAAACGAAGGAAGCCGAGTCTCCATGCGGAAAAGGCAGACATTTGGCCATGGGCAGTTCTACTCGCATAGACAATGTTCACGGTGATACGTGCCTTGTCTATCTGGGACCACGGTTATCGCCACCAAGATACTGTCAAAGGATGTCTTCTTGAGCTCTGTGCTAGCTCTGGAGCCTCAGAAACTACGTTGGCATGATGCTGCAGCAAGTTCAACAATTCTGTGATGCTCATGTTGTCGCCGATCCTCGTCAAGAGTGGTGAAAACGGGAAGGTTGTTGGCAGGCCGCCCGCAATTTTACCCCCAAAATAAATCGACAAATGTAACGCCGCATCAAGTCACAGATGCCGAATGCACATGAGCAGGAGAATCAATTCAATTGCATCAAAATTTGTCTACCTGACTACAAGACCAGGATCATATCAATATGGGTAAACCAACACTGTTTCAGTCGGAACTAAAAATACATAAGAGTCGTAAACGCATACATCGTAGCTCGTAAAAGTCATCAAATGCCGAGGCTCCAATCTCCAAACCGTTTTTCCAAAGCGTCATTCTTCCAAGATCGTCACACTCCAACGTATAAATAAGGATACCTCAGCGCTTGACCAAGTAACGTAAACACGAAAGAAAGAAAGAAAGTCAAACACGCATTGCTCAAAGCCCAGGTTTTTGCTTGTCCTTCGAACCCGGCTCCGCTGGCTTGTATTTGTACCCTGGGAACGCAATCGCATGCATCTGCTCCTCATCACGACCGAACTGCGCAAACTGCTCTTTCACCTCATCGGTCTCCATTTTCCAGCTGGGCCCGATGATCCAGCCGATCGACTGCTGATTGCCGCTATTGCAAAATTGTTTGGCAACGTCTTGATATGCCCAGCGGTATAAAATCCAGGAGTTGCATGGACGCGGAACTGTTTGTGTTTTTCGGCTGTCTTTCTCAGCACGTCGCTCCTCGATCGGGCGATTGATCCTCGCGAGGACATCCCTTGGAGTGATGTTGCCCCGTCTTGCAATCTCAGAAAGGGGAGCATCTAGGAACGGCAGATCCTCCTTGGCAATGAAACAAGTGGAAGCTCTGCGAGTCTGCTTGCGCCGCTGCGTGCGATCTCTGCTGGCTTCGCGCTTGGCAGCCATCGCCGGGGCGGAGGGTGGGCTCAAGGATCCTGGTCTCACAGACGAGTCAACCTGTGAAGCTCGATCAATGTTAAAGTGCTGGTCATGCTCGAAGTCCGAATTCCACACTTTGCGATATACTTGTCGAAGATACTCCTCAAGTTTACGCACTTGAGCTTCGTGGACAGGATGATGAGATGCAAACCGCTCGGCGGCTGCCTTTGGATCATCGTAATTATAGACCAGGTGAACTTGAGACTGATCGGCAAGACGCACAACTGTCACGGATGGACCAACAACAGAAGTCAAGGAAGATGCAGGCTCGCCAAGGCCAGCGAAGTGCACAGGAGGGCGACCCAGTCTGAGTGCGTGCGTGGCTTCATGTGAACCAGCCGGCAGGAATGTTGAGCTCCTCCCCGGATTGGTGGATGGCGCGATGTTGGAAGCATCCCGCCCAAAGCCTGACCGTGAGGAGTAGTCGATGTGTGAACCATGTGCGTGTGACTCTTGATCGTCGAAGTTTCGAGTGGCAGCTCCCATGCCCATGCCCGCGGCCGGCGGCGCAGACTGTGAGTATTGATCTTCAATGTGATCGGCTTCCGACTCCCAGTGCGGCACATCTTGTACGGGTATCTGTTGATCCTGTAACGGGGAAAGCTTGGTGATCATTTGTGTGCCATCTTGATGTAGCCCAGACCGGCGGTGATTGCGGTCGAAATTTGCGGGCCATGACGTTGGTGCAGGAACGGACATGGACTGTAAGTAGAGTGGAGGACGCGCATCCAGCTGCGGAGAATTTTGAAGAGACGTCATGTTGAGCCCGTTAATGTCTGGCAAACTTGTTGGTGAGCCTGAGAGCGCCAGGCCTGCCTGGTTCTCTGATCCGAAAGGGGCGTTGGGCAGATCCAGCTGCTCGAAGGCGTGAGGGTTCGCGGCGAGGAAGGCGTCGAATTCCGTCGAAAAGTTGTCGTCAAACTGTGGCTCTATATCCGGAGAACTGAATCGGTGATTGTCTGTGTCTTGTTCAAAGTGGAACATTGCGGCGCCTTGTTCTGAAAGGGGCAAACAGTTGTTCCCGCTTATGTTATGCGGCATGGCGAGGACAAGTACCTCAAAGGGTGAATGCGAAAGGTTAAGATAGTGTGCTTCAAGTATTTGGAATAATATTCTGTAATCACCGAGCCGAGCGTTGAAGGGTGAAGATTGCCAAAGGAGTGATGATGCTTTTCTCTTTCACGCTTCTCGATGACAGGTAACCGTTGTGTTTGAAGGAAGAACAACCGATCAGCGCTTGAAGAAAATATTTAAGGCCCTTGGTGAACAAGAAAGACCAGCTACTCCAGGCAGTAGGTCACGAAGGAAGCGAAAACGGTGCCAACACACAAGTATCGACCACGAGGCTAGGAATCAATGTCAATGGAAGATATGCAGCAAGCCCGAAGTCTCATGACCTCCATATAAGTTGGAGTGTCATAATGAGCGAGTATGACAACTGTGAAGGAGTCGTGGTGTCGACTTCACCCCGAAATACAAAGCAGTTGGAGCCGCGGGGTGAGCCATGATGGCGACACATCCGAGCTGAGTCCTTCCCGCGCGGGTATTTTCCAAACTCATCCATTGTCGCGGGGCAGACACTATTGTAAATGACCTCGCTTATTGTGAAAAGTCCCTTGACCATCTACCAGTGAACCACGTCGTCGTCGGCAGGCAGGTTGCGCGGGTCAATGGAACAATGGAGAGGGGCTACCTTCTGGCAGCTTTCGCAACTATACTCAGTGTCTATCATAACGTGACGGCGTTAAATGTCTCGAAGGGGCTCAACGTGGTACAGGTACAGGTTCCGGGCCTTGTACTGGTTCCCCTGCCAAAAGCAGACTGACGCAAGTGAGTGGGGAGTGAAGAGCGCACATATGACTGCAAAGTGAAAGTAGGCTTACACGCACACACTCCGGAACGAGCAGATATCTCCGATTGCGCTTCCGTTCTTCTCCAGAGCAAAACCGTTCTTCGCACGAACTGATCGGCCTCCCAGTGGCGGCAGGTATTGTCCAAATGGCAGGGAAGGTGACGCCATGCGAACCAGTCACTCTCAATGAAGAGCGAACTAGCCGCAGCTTTTCAGTCAGACTCCGAAATGGACTGATGAGTGCAGAATCTATATCCATTTGAGGAAGTATGGCGACATGGCGACATGGAGATGGTGAGTGACGTTTTGGGCTCTTCCGAAGATAGGAGTCCGTTCAGGGAGCCGAAGAGGAGGCAGGCTGAAGGCGGGGAGCGTTGCCACACAAGTTCGATTGGCGGATAGCCTGCTGTAACAAGGTTTCGAGGTCTGAGAGAATGGCGATGAGGATGTGCAAAAAATGCAGAGGAGATTTGGGTTGGCAAGTCGTCATGGCTCTTTTCGGCCTGGTCGCTACTCCATAGCTGTCATTCCTGCCCAGGGCACTTCATCGAACAGCAGACAAACAGTGTCAGGAGGTTTTACATGAGGCTGAGGCTCGCAAAGAAGGGCAGATCGGCTTGGGTAGGTCTCGGATTGCCCGACACAAGCGCAATGACAAAAGGATCGATTTGCAGTGACCGCACGCACACCGCGAAGCTTAGTATCCATCGGCGAACAGTGACGATAGAATAGATATGGTTTCCGGTAGTGCAGAACGATGTAAAAGCTATCAAGACAACCAATACCTGATTCTTGCATTTTTCCAGGCCGACGGGGTAAAACCAGAAGGAAGGGAGCCGGCGGAAACGGCCGGATACTTATAAGCGTAGCGCTCGAGCTGTGCGTGCAGGGTCATGACAACGCAGAGATGGTCGAGTCTGTCAATAGGTAGACCCTGTCAGTGGCCGTCGGGCTCGGAATGAATCATGCGCGGGAGCACGATTTCAGCTGACGGACATCTCGTCGAGAGAGTCTCGGATCTCTGCCGACAATCGGCAGATCGTGGACAGGCGCGTTGGCGATCGCTCAGGTGGAAGTCGCGGTGTCAAAAGCGAGCACCGGGCAAGACTGGAGGTTTGACTCTTGGTGGGACGTGTACAAGGCAGCGCTGAGCTGTCTGCTGAGTGAAGGGATTGGTGGTGATGCTGAACACGTGAAATAGCAATTTCGACGCCACAATTGAGGTGGAAAATTGTTTGTCACCACCGACACACGATGCCAGCAGGGATGGAGCTGACTAGCGGGCACATCAATACTGGGTCGCCTAATCGCCCCCTGAAACTTCTCTGAAGGAATATGTAGCAATCCCCTTGCCACTTAAACACTTCCAGTCATGATGCGCACAAGAACGCATGTGAGTTTCGCAATCTAAACATATTCGATATGCATATTCGTAGCATGCTAATAAATCGGACCAATACTATCACTAAGCTCTATTCCTTCTTGCTTCACAGGTAGCAATACCCCCATGCAGCCGTCTGTAACGTTCTACAGTCTATCCATCTATGACTTTTCAATCATGCCATGTTCGCAATCTGCAAAACCTGTATCAGATCGGCTCCTCCCTCGGCTCGACCAAGATTTCATTGACCGCCACATGATCCGGCTGCTTCAAAGCATAGACGATCGCATTCGCAACGTCATCTGGATCCAGGACCTTCGCACCCGTCGGCTCTCCGAATTTCTTCAGCGCTTCTTGGTCCGTCGACATGCCAAGCAGATCTGTCGCGACATTGCCAGGCTGCATACTAGTGACCCGCAGGCCCTTGTCGGCCGTTTCGAGACGCAGACTTTGCAGTGTCGCTTCCACGAAAAATTTGCTGGCAGAGTAGACGCCCAGACCAAGAAAGACTTTGCGGCCGGCGTCTGAGGAGATGGCGACAATGTGACCTGCACCGCGCTCAAGCATGCCAGGGACGGCAGAAGACAGAACATTCAAAAGCCCCTTGCAGTTGACGTCAACTGTGCGGTTCCATTCTTCGGTCTGGACATTGTGCATCATGGTAAAGTACATGACACCGGCGCAAGAGACGACGATGTCGACGGGTCCGAGCTCATCTTGCGCAGTTTGGAACAGGGCTTTGACTTGCTGCGCGTCGGTCACATCAGTCTGCTGGACAATGACCTTGCCTTGTCGAATCGTGAGTCTGCGTTTGAGTTTCTCAAGCTCGTTGACCCGGCGAGCGGCGAGCACGAGATGACAGCCTTCGCGAGAAAGAGCAGCTGCAGTGGCAGCACCAATACCTGATGATGCGCCGGTGACGACAACAACTTTGCCGTGGAGGATGCTCTTACGACTGGAGATGGCGTGTGCGGCACCGCCGAGAGCGTGCTGTTGAGATGGTGCTCGAGCAAGCCAGCCTCGAGCATACCAGTGACGGGCGTAGGTTTCCATCAGGATACTGTCAACCTTGGGCCTCTCGACGATAGCGCGGAAGGGCCTTGTCTGAGCGTTGTTGAGTACCACGATATCCTTGAGAAATTCGACATTTGGCATACCACTGCGTAGAATGTCGACTGTGAAAGCACCATCACCACCCTTTGTCACGCCTCGAGTGGAGCTCCACAAAGACACCCACTCGTCCCACGCGAGCGGCTTCGTTGGATAACCAAGTTCAGTCAGATCCTCAAAGACTTGCTTCGTGTCGATTGGGTCTGGGTCACCGAGATGGAAAACAAGCTGTTTTGCCTGGACCTGGTTTGCAAGGTGAACAATTGCTTTGCTCACAAAATCCACAGGTGTCATCTCGGCACGCCAGCCTTCGACATCAGGTGCGTAGCCGAGTTGAATAGACTCCACGAATAGTGCAGTCAACATATCCCACGGATTTGACGAGCCTGTAGCGCTGTGGCCGCTGATCGTTCCGGCTCGGTGTATTCTGACTGGCAGGCCGCGACGGCCGGCTTCGTAAACCAGCTGCTCAGCAACCCACTTCGTCTGACCGTAGCCATCTGGAATCTTCTCTGGAACCGAATCAACGTAAAGCATCGAGTCTTCTGGCCAGCCATTGCCAGATGCCGAGGGCGGCAAAACACCGTTGCTGGAAACATGGTGTACAGTTGCGCCGTTCAGACAAGCCAAGCGCAAGATTTCGCGTGTGCCACCGACATTTGCGTTCCTCAAAGCAGCGTACGGGTAGACCAGGTTAACACTGGCTGCGGCATGGAAAATGACTTGAACTCGGGAGCCAAGCTTGGCGAATGCTTCCGGCGACAGGCCTAACCGTTTTCTAGACAGGTTACCCGGCAGAGCCTCAACTCGCTCCATTATCGAGTCATGCCACAGACCCAAGTCAATGAGGTTCTTCCTAATTCTGGCGATAGCGGCAGGGACGTATTCTTCCGTAGGATCACTGAATCGAATCAAACATATGATGTTGGCTGATGTCTTCTCAAGCAGGTCGATCAGCATGAAAGCACCGAGGAAACCCGTAGCACCCGTGAGCAGTATCGTGTCCGCATCTTTGACAGCCTTCATCTTGAGGGCCTTACCCGGCCAAATCTCCTTGTCGAGCACGGAGTCTACCCGTAAGCTGGCGGGTAGATCAGCTTGTACGGACGCAATCTCTCCATCTCGTACTGCACGAACAGTCTGGAGATGACCGTTGAGAGTCGTCGGGTCTGCAAGACGAGCTACGGGAATACGGAACCCAAAAATTCGTGTCAATCTGGAAGCCAGGTCGGCCAACGTCAGTGAGTGGCCGCCAAGGTCAAAGAAGCTGTGTTCGGGTGTGATGATGCTCCTCGATATTTTGAGTGTAGTTGCCCAGACCTCTGCGATAGCATCGGCGGTGATTGGGTCCTTCTCAGCAGGCTGCTGCTTTGAGACTGGTGTCTGCGATGGAGGAGGTGGCAAGCTCTTCAGATTGACCTTGCCGGAGACAGAGTGTAGCGGCAGTTTGTCCAGCTCGACCCAGAACGCTGGCAACATATACTGCGCTAGATGCGGTGAGAGAAGCTTTCGAGCTGCTATACTCCGGCCCGAACCATCAATCTCAACAGCAGGCAGATCCTCTGTGCTGGACTTGTCGCGAACGATATATGCAACCAACTGGCGGTCCAGTCCTTCACCGTGAGCCACAACAGCGCATTCGCTGACGGCAAGAACTTTCTTCATTGTACTTTCGACCTTGCCTGGAACGACCGAGTAGCCACGAAGCTTGATCATCGCTCCGACGCGACCAGTAATTTCCAAGAGTCCAGATGGAAGCAATCGAGCCAGATCTCCTGTTCGGTATTTGAGAGCCCCGGGATATGTGTGAAATTCGTCCGGTGTAAAGGTGGAAGCTGTGAGCTCTGGCAAGTTCAGATACCCACGAGCAAGAAGGCTGCCACCAACGAACAGCTCGCCTATCACACCCGGGTCCACTTTCTGTCCACTTTCATCTAGAATATATGTGTGCAATGGATCCAATGGCGGTCCGACGGGGCAGACGGTCGCATCCTTGTCGACTGCATTTTCTAGCATCTCCTTGATATCCCCGCAAGCGACCTCGTGGGTCTCGCAGGCACTGTAACAATTGAGCAAGCGCACGTTTGGAAGTGCCTTGAGAGTTCGACGGGCGAGATCTGTTGTCACCACCTCCCCGTTCAGCCAAAGGGTGCGCAATTTTGGGAGACGCTGAGCGATGTCTGAATGTTGAGAAAGCACTGTCGTGAGCAGTGTAGGCGTCATCAGAGTCTCGGTGACCTCGTTCGCCGCAAGCGATTCCACCAAGGTAACGGGATCATAACTGATCTCGTCAGGCACGCACACTGTCGTAGCCCCTCTCAACAATGGTCGTAGCACTTCCCAGACGAAGAACACATTGCACGCCACACGATCCCCAGGACCGAGATCAGAAAGACCGAATCGAAGGTTGTATGACAAGACGGCCGCTGTATGAGGATTTCCGATGCCCTTTGGTTTACCGGTCGTGCCCGACGAGTAAGCTACAAAGGACAAACGCTCCATGTTCATGTTGGTGGGTAGTTCCGGGCGCTCCTCGTTCTCGTCATGCCCGTTCGTTTGCGCTTCATCGTCGAGGACCAATGTCGGGATGTCTTCTCGGATCTTGCCGGTCTCAGATTTATATGTGATCACCACGAGCGGATTGGCATCATCCAGGACGTCTGCAAGGAGATCTGCTGGGTATGCAAGCTCAAGAACGAGAAAAGCGCCTCCGGCCCGTAGAGCGGCAAGGCAGGCAATGACATAGTCTGCGCTTCTTGGTAGCAGAACACCGATGAGGCTATCTCTTCTGGCACCTCTCGAACGTATTTTCCAAGCTAACTGCGTGACCTTGGCCTCTAGCTGTGCGTAGGTATACTTGTTGGTCTCATCTACGAGTGCGACAGCGTCTGGAGTCGCCTTTGCCTGGTCCAGGAAGAGCGTCGCCAAATCCTTCTTGATGTCGATGATGGACATGGCGAATATACCAGCAATGAAGTGGATATGTTGAGAAGTGGGGAATCTGCGGACGGTATTTTCTATATCTATCCAAGATCACAAGCAGGTCCAGGCTGGCACAAAGGCAAACAGCACGACAATGGTGGGTCCCAGCGTTCGGGCAGACTTGGGATTCAGTCGTTCCAGGTCAGGCGGCGGCGTCAACCGGACTGTGAGCCGTCAGCACGTTTTCTGGCATGGCCATGGATGGAAAAGCTGATTGACTTTTCCGTGTCGTGACGTTGGCCCTGGCTGTGCGGCGTAATTGGCTCCTGCCGGCTTGCGTGATCCGCTCGTTCTGGCCGCACAGGATTCGTGCACAGCTAGGCTGGCCGCGATGGCCAGATTTGCCACGGCTTGGGCATGGCAGTCCTTGAAGATTGCTAGCAGTATTCTCTGCACGTGTCGCAGAGTAGTGGGCGATATCGGTCGTTGCGTTGTGCCGTCGCGGCCACGTGTAAGCGCGACCGCAGCTTTGGACACCAGACTGCCGATACGCATCATGGTCAAGAGAAGGGCCCCAAATCTTCGCATTGACCATGGTTCGGAATGTCGAATGGCTTTGCTACTGCTTCTCGAAGCTGGTCATCTTCTTCTGCTGCAGGATTGTGGGGATATGAGGGTCAGATCCGGTCCCGGTCGCCATTATCAGCTTCTTGTGACCCCGTCGTGGGTCTGGCAAGTGCACATCACTCGTCAGCTCATGAACTGTGCAGTCTGGTTGTGGGGAGGGACTATGCCCTTCTTGCTATGACGGCAGATTATCCGAGTGGGGTGTTTTTGCTTTTAGTCCTGAGCAAAGCGTACTTGAGCCGTGCCGGCGAGCGTGTTCGATTCGATCAGGGCCAAACTGTGAGGTGTGTCACATTTTGCGGCTCGTCACTTTAGTTGATGTTCTTCAAGGATGACGAGCAAGGTGAGAGGTATGGCCAACATCAAGACCTATGTTATGGCCAGGTGGACTACACTCCTGCGAATGAGGAGAATGAGAGTGAGGTTTGTGCCAAGCCCCTGATGAAGCTCAGATAGGACCGTCAAACAAGCTCGGGACTTCTTTGATTTTCACCTTGATGTAGACACAAATCGCGCGCAAAGCCTACATTGTCCTGAATCTCATCGGCTTCCAACAAGATGGAAGTTCACTTGCAAAGTCCTTCCTTACATTGCTGGGCTAAGTTGCAGGGTGTCATTTTGACGTATTTTATCATTCAAGTGCGAAACGCACCAGTCAAGTCTTTTCAGAACATTTCATGTCTCCAGCCCAAAGCAACCACCCCATGCGTGACGCCACCTTTCACCACCTTGGCAATCTGATCCTCATTTCCAGAGTCCAATCGCTTGTTCCCACGAAGCACCAACCATCGATACACATCAATTGTAACAGCAAAAAGCAAAGCACATCCCATCAATGTCCCAACAGCAGCATAGCAACGAGGCGGAGCATAGTACAAGCAAGACGACCAAACGTTCGATGTGCACCCAATTGCGTTGACGAACGCAGGTGCTGCGGCACGTCTGGAGACTGACCTCGCGATGTGCAAGTCGATGGTCTTAAAACATGAGGATCTGAGGACCAACTGAGGCGAATGACAGAATCATCATGGGAAAGTACCGTGATCCAACGTTGTTTGTGGATATCGGGATGATGAACATGGTGGCTGCAATTGTGATGCAGCCGAGGATGAGAGGGTAGACGGTATTCTTGCGGTCCGAGTAGAAGGAAAGGCCGTGACATTCAAAAACAGCGAGGATGTAAGGCGGCGCGGCGAGTAACAGGTTTATCGTGTTCGAGTATCCCAGAGACGCAACGAGGGACGGGAAGTAGTTCGTAATCGACCTTGGCCTTGGGAAAGTACGTTACAGATGATGAGCGATACCAATTCCGGGTCTTTCAGCGCTTGAGCGAGCCCACGCAGGACGCTGTCGTCCTCGTTTCCTTCTGCCGCTCCAGCTTCGGACTCGATCCACAAAATAGCCAAGTCACCATACAGCAAGCAATTGCTGGTAGGTCTTGACTGCAGCTGTCGCCGCCGAGATGGCTCCCCAGGTCGTCACAGCCGTACAAATATACATGCCAGGGCACGGCACTTTGCTGATGATGAAATTTGATGGTATCCGGAAGGGGATGTAGCCGACAAAGAGGACCGAGATCGCTGTCGCGAATTGCTGGGTAGTCATACTAAGACCAGTCATGATGCCTTGGAGCTTTGTTGCCGACAGGTTCTGACGGTTGATATAACTGACAATTTACAGGATCCCAATGGTCGGCAGGATTGGAAAGTCGATCTTGCGAACAAGCTTCGTGTTCATGCGCTGGACATGTTCGTCGGATAGGCCATCAATACTGTCAGATATGAAAGTCTGACCCGTTTCGGTCTGGACAATGGTGTCGGTCTTCATGGCGGACCTCATCTTGACTCCTGAATGCGAATCTGACGCGGTGAGACGGTTCATCTCGCCGGAAGCTCAGGTCCAGGGTGTACGGGCGCCGATGAGATAGCTATGGCGCTATTAGTGTTGCGCAGTTCTTCCTTTCCGCCATGCGGGAGGTCTCGGGGTGGTCGTCGATAACGGGCTGCGTCAGCCTCGATCGTTTTGAGCCGCTGGAAGCATCCGTCATCGCTCTCGAGCTGCCAGTACGTCCTGGACGTAAAGAACTGACTGGGACTATGTTGTTTTGCTAAGCAACTTGGGAGATGGTCAGGATCAGACTCCACTTGTGGTCGAGGTCACATACCGGTGGGATCGTGCATAATAGCCTTAACGATTCACTGTATCAGTCTGCGTACCAAGCTCGGACGGGCGATGCTTTTGTCCTTGATCCGGAGTGTGCGTAGTCCTGTCAACCGAATATTGATTGGTTCGTACGCGATTTGCAGACATCTTCGGCTTATGTTCCGCAGGCGGAGCCGCCGTGGATCGTCATATATGCCTTCAAGGCCTTTTTGATTGCGTGGGAGTTGATGCAGAGAAGTCAGTCGATATCTGAGGTGATGGCAGAAGTCGGTCTCGAGAGTGACGATGAGGCTGGATGTTTGAGATTGGCAAGTAACGTCTTTCGAGGGCGTCTGAAAAAACGGCTCGGAGAGTTCATGCATGAATCTGTAGATCTTTTGGATGTATGAACGATTTCATGAACGGGAGATGTCTAGTTCGTACGTCGTTCAGTTACCATCGACCGCTTGCCGTTTCGTGCCCTTTGCCGGCGTTTCCCAAGACTCCACATTCTATGTGTTACGATTAGTGATCAAGATGACGTCCTGCAACCGGTGAAACACAACTCACCTTCATCCAATTCTCCATGGCTGGATTGCAAACATCCTTACGTTCAAACAGCCCAGCTTTCAAATTGGTCGTCTCCTGTTTTCCATCAATTTTCCGGATCCAAATTCCAGTTCCGCAAGCATCGCAGAATGCACGCTCCATGGTTCCGCCGCTTTCAGCTTTGCTCTGCCACTTCTTCGGCTCGGGACCGTCGCTTTGAACATCGGCAGTCTTGATGAGGAGATGCGCCGAGTGAAATGCGCCTGCCCATTTTGTGCCTACACACCAAGGACAGATTAGTCTTACTTAGTTCTGACCGATTCGTTCCGTTGTCCGATACGAAAATGGGATGGGGCCTACAGTCTAGACAGTGGCACAAGTTCATTTCCGTGGGTCTCGGAATTTTGAACTTGTGCTGGCCACAGTTGCAGCTGCCGGTAACGAGGTCTGCCATTTTCGGCAACTTGATCAGCACGTTTCAAGGATGTTTCGCATCACAGTACTATGATCTGAATAAAATTTGAGCACATTTCCGCCTGCAGCAGCGGGCATCAGCAAGCTTTCTTGTGGTTGCTTGTTATGACGTTGATAATTCAACGCAAATGCCACGCTCATGCAAGTCAACTGCGGGTAAGTCGCAGATCGGTTAATCAGCACCGGCATGGGCATGCAGCATGAGACAATTAAAGAGGTTCGACCGACGTTTACGCAGCTTCGCTTATCCTGTTCGTTCGCCAGAAGCTCCACGAAGAGCGCAAACTACCAGGCAGCAGTCACGTGATTATGTGTACAGGTACGCTGGACCTCGCTACCTACTAACGATGCTCATCCGAGCAGCACAAACCCTTGCAAAACACCTCGGGTAAGGTTCCTCGACACAGGTATCGGACGTCCTACCTATACATACATGGACGGCAACTGTGGCGGTCAAGTGAGGTGAGGCCTCGGCTGCGTTTGGACAGCCACGCACAGTGGCCCGTGTTCGTTGAGCTTCCTACCACTGCATATTTTCTTTCTTCACGGGATGGGACAGATCTTGGTCTCGGGCGTGTCGGTCGGACAGGCACGGGGTCATTAACGGCATTGCTGCCTGACTTTGGCGACTTTTGACGGCGCGGATTGGGCGCGTGCTTGCTGCGCTGGCAAATGGGAACAAAACAAGGACGTTCAGTGGTTACAAACGACAAGCGGGCCATCTCAAGCTTCTCGAGCCCGGCAGGAGGGTGTCAGGCGCAAGGGGAAGAGGCAGGAGTGTGGCTGCTGAGGCGGAGACAAGAACTGGGTCAGGCGATGCGTTGCCGTCATAGGCCGGCTCTGCCACACATCGCCAGGCACCGCGAAGACAGAAAGACAAAATGCTTGGGGAGGATGCTAATGGCGCCGGGCCAAGACAACGTGGAGACTCGCCGTAGGTCCGCCAGGCTGGAAGCGTGCAAGTTGTCATGTCCATATTGGCTGCTGCGGTGGCATTTGGGGCGAGCGAGAGGGGATTCGGGAAAGGCACGCCGCGGCCAAGTGGAAAGGCGCGATCCAGTACCACGCACGGCACGCCGTCTAATGGACTGGACTGTAGAGAATGAATCGAGTAGCAGAAAGTGTTGGGCGGGCGTGGCTGCGGGAAAAATCAGACTCTGTGTAAGCAACAAGAAGAAGAAGAAGAATCCCTGTTTTCGCGCTGCATTTCGGCATCTCAGCGCTCGCCCGCCCTGCCATTGACGACGAGACTCCTGTATTACCAACCTACTTACTGTATACTGCAACCTACGTCAACACTCGGAGCATCCAGAAGGGTGCAACGGCGCCCAGCTGGAACGTCGCCGGCAGTTGCAAGACACGCGCTTCAAGCTTCTTCCTGCGTTTCTGCCGCCCGTTGCAGGCGTCAGCTACAGTACTACTACTCACATACACTACTCTACTCTACATTACATAACACGCAACTCTTTCTCCACGTTGCAAACCATGGCCACGGCTTGTCCTCCATCGTCATAACCTTCAATCTTGACAGTCTCCTCTCGTCGCCCAGCAGACACTCGCCCACCCGTCCACCTGCCGCATCCGTCCATCGCCGTTCACTCCGCGCGTTGATCTTCGGCTAGCCCTGTATACGCAAACATCATGCCCTCGTCATAACCAGAAATTCAGCCCTTCCGCAGCCCACACCCTCCATGAGGCTTCGGCCGATGATCCATCATGGACTCCAAAGATCAGAAAGGCCCTGGCGTCGCCGAAGAGGCTCAGAAATCCGCCGTTGATTCCAGAGCCGCTGCGCCAAAAGATACCACCGGCTCGACTTCTCGGCGAACTCCATCACGATCCATTTCCCCACGCCTAACGCGCTCCGCTACCACTCCCATCCTCTCCACTACCCAGATTTTGTCGGCTTCACCTCTTCCCTCACGTGAGAACTCTCCCATCCGTCCCTCGCAGCCTGCAAACAAGTCCAGCACCGCCAGGATCACACGCTCTCGGAAGAACAGCTCGGAACAAAGTCCACAAAGAACGCCTTCCCACACTCCCACTACAACCTCGTCCGTCCCATCTGCAGCTGCCGTGCAACGTGCTCTTGCTGCCGTCGGTGACAAGAAGCTGGCTTCGCCAACTACTCCAAATTTCTCGACCGACTCGTTGGAGCCTCGCAAGTCGTCGAGAGCAAATCCTTCCACCGCCTCAGGTGCATCGTCGCAGGCCAGGTTGACCTCACCTCCATCCGTGCCTCGACTGAAGAGCTCTGGCACGAGAACGCCAGATCAGCCGGCTCCTGTGGCACCAAACCATGGCCCCGTCAAGTCAGCCACGGGTATAGAGACTATACAAGAGGAGGACGATAGTGAGAACCCTGCGGTGGAGACTAGATACCCGCCAAGAGGTGGAGTCGGAAGCAAACTGGAGACTGTACAGGAAGACAGCCCCGTGCAGACACCCTCCGCCATGTCAGACAGCATGCTCGGAGCTCAACGCCCTGGAACGATACAGGAAGATCCAGACGAGGACAATCCGGACATGACGTCCAGCCAGACCACATCCGGAACCAAATCGAGTGGTATGACAGGTGGAACCGGCAGCGGCAGTGATGAGGCGGCAGCAAAGAGGAAGGACAAGGGCAAAGAGCAAGTGAAAGCAAAGGAGCCCGAAAAGCCCGTGGAAAGCAAGCCAGCCCCGGCGACAGCACCAGCCTCGCGCAAGTCCTCAGTCACACAGCTCGCGCCTAAACCGGCCATCCAACCAAGGAGATCGTTTCAGCATCTGAACCCGGCAAGAAACAATAGAGAAGGGAGTGTCAAGAGTATGACGGTCGAAACGGAGACAGTGTCCAATCCAGATTTGCTGGCTGACCGTAGTGTGGTTGGAAGACTGGACGGTGGTGGAAGTGTGCGCACAAAAGCAAGCACGGAAACAATCAGACCAAAGCGGGAAAAGAAGCGGGTCAGGAAGGCCCCGAGCATTGCCAACGGACCTAGTAAGTTTTCCTTTAATGTTGCGCTTTCTGTGAAGACGCCTCGCCTCACCTGTCATGATCGAGTCACTCGCGTGTCGTGACTTGCGGAGTGGCCTACAAACCACCGCCTGCACTCCACGATTTCGAACACCAGGCTCAGCAAACCTACACTTTCTCCATCTCCAACTATCTCTGACTCTCACGGGCACGCACGCTCCACCACGTTCTCTACTTAAGCACAATGGGCCGCCCCACCATAAGGGGCGTGGTCGTGGTATCGCAACCGGATGAGGTCGGCTCCATATTGTCCCCCCTGCCGTACTGCCACAGGAGTTGGAGAAGTCGACCCCCGCCTGTGGATGAAGATGGCCATGGGAGTTTCGCTCATTCGGCCGTGACTTCGCCAGATAAACTCACTCGCCGTACATCTAGACTAACTGTCATTTCAGCTTCTTCCAAAGCAGACATTTTCGAAGCCAAGGTCGCGAGCGCCGTCGACGAAGCTGCCTCTTCCGACTCTGACGAGACTTTTGTTTACGAATCCAACCCGCCCGAACCGAGGTCTTCTCATCGCAACCAACACCGCTACCATCATTCTCGCACACCATCAGCTGCCAGCATGGCCAGCCAATCAACAGACAACTATCGCGGCAATCACTTTGGCATCTCTGGCAAGAAATCAATGAAGTTCGTCAATGCCAATCAGCTCAGAGATCCGGACGATGAAGACGCTGCATACTATCCATCCAATACTGCTCGAAGCTCACATCGTCATCACCATCACCTCGCACGCTTGACTCGCTTGCAGAACCAGTCAGCTGAGAGCGATGCGCCCGCCAACTCGATGAAGTCCCCGCGCACCCGCCAGTTCAACAGCTGGCGTACACAAGGACCACGTCCGGTCCAAGAATCAGAGAGCCTCATGTCAGCGATGGCAGACAAGCCGCAGAATGGCAATCTGTACGACATTTCACATGGCGCCGAAGCCGATGACGAATATACACCACTCATCGTCAACCGCAACGGCAGGACGGAGCCACGATATCGAAGGGGTAGGATGAGGGACGACCCATACCAACGCACATCGATGCGTTCTTGCATGAGTTGCGCCAAGTATACATGCATCAGCATGTTGATGGGAGCGGTCGTCGCACTTGTCGTTATTGCGCTGGTGTTGTGCAATAGGGGCCTCTTCGACGTCCATGTTTCGCAGGTCCGCAACGTGCTGGCCAGCGAGCAGGAACTCTTCCTGGAGCTTGCAGTCACGGCACGGAATCCAAATCTTGTCGACATCAGTGTGGCGGAAGGCAACCTTGACTTGTTTGCGAAAAGCAAATATGTAGGCACCACTGAGATGTGGCGGGACGGCACTATTCCCGGGCTGGACCTCAACCAAAGACGAGCTTGGCAATACAAACCGGAAGACAACGTTGACGATGGGACTGACCCGATCGAAGAGCCTGGAGCTGGTACACATACGATGCTTTTGGGCAAAGTGACCGACTTGGACTCGCCTCTCATATTTGCAAGTAGCCCTTTCAATCACGAGCTTCGGCACTCGAGCGCTGGCCTGAGACTGGGTAAGCCAGGCAACAAAACCGAAGAGGGCGGCAGTCGACGCTGGGAGAACGTGATGCAGCATCCGTTTGAGCTTGTGGTTAGAGGCCGCTTGCGCTACTACCTTCCTCTAAGCAGCAAGGAACATTTTGTCACAATTAGCGCAAGCGCAACCATCAAACCGGACAAGCCCATCGACGAGCCAGATGATCCGAAGACGAACGACACAGCAAGGATCTCCTCCAAACGAGGGATCAAGGGAGTCAGATTGATCAAGTGGCATGCATGAGAACGAAGCTTTGACGAATGATGATCTATCCGAAATGCCATAAGAAAGAAGCCTACACAAGGCACAAATCGAGACTAGCGCCTCTTTTGGGCAGCTCGAGAAACATACGAATTTCCTTTGTTACGCATCCAGGGTCATCGAGATCAAAGCGAGCGCGTTCCGGGGTAAGGGGTGCAAAATCGCAAGATGAGACGAACGAAACAAGACCCTGTCGGTGAGCAGATTGGGGAACACACATGGGCTTGGGGAGACCTTTCAACGGGATGGTGACTTTTGGGAGAGGAGAAAGGGACGGGCTGAACATGACCATCTGTCCGAATAGATTGTAACTACAGGCCCTCAAAGGAATCAGCTCTGCAGCCAGAGCTGAACGAGCTGAATCAAATTCTTCAATTCGTGAACACTGATATCGTGGCGAGTTGGAAGTATGCGTGTCTTGCTTGTGTGGATGCTGTCACACCGGTGAATCGATATATCGGGACCGAGAGCCCGTTCCCCTTCCCCTACAACAAGTCACTTCTCGCGGCCACATTTGATCGCTCCTACAACCAAGTCCTCTGCAAACAGGACGCAATAGTCGGCCTCTACGCTTCAGTCTGTTGGCAGGTCAAGCATCTGAAATTTGAGCGCATACTGACCGTCGAAGCTAGCATCTGTTACGCGGAGCAAATTTTTCCAATATGCACGCAGTCAAATGCATAACATCAGCCAGTATGCTAAAGGCGCTTGAGAAACAAGGAAACAACACAGCCCGCAGGCTCGACCCAGTTGCCACAAATGATTCGATATCTCCACGAGGGTCTGAAGACGGCCCCTTCCGACCGTATTCGGGTTTCGTACCGTTGCTCTCAAGGTCAACGTCAAACCTGCTTTCCCGCCGTTTGCGGGCTACATTAGAGGAATGTGGCAACAAATAACTTTACGCCCGCATCAACCTGAACTACCGAGCATCCAGGCCCCAACACCTCACACTTGACGTACTCGGAGAGCAGATATGGAAACCCCGGGAGCGCCCCCGATTCCTTCTTCATCGAGTCCCCCACCCTCGACGACCCCCCTTTTTTCTCTCTCTCTCTCTCTCTCTCTCTCTCTCTCTCGCAGTTTTGGCGCAGAACGGGATGCTCCAACGAGAATGGTATCGGAGACAGGTTTTGGAGAGCCCAAAAAATACAGTCTCGGCACCCCCTTCGCCCGAACACACGATTACGCGATAATTCTTGGCTTCACGGCGAGAGGGCGGACGAAAAGAATCCAGTTCGACCAACACGTCGACAGCGTGTTTGGCCTTCCCAATCGCCCTGGCAAATAGGGACATCCGTTAGATGGGGATGGAGCTGTGAAGGCACTGGGCGGAGACCAGGCCATACACGCGCATGGTCTTTTGTGCAGCGCCAATGGTTTGCTTTTTGGTCATCGGGGGATGAACGTGAGGGATTCGATACTGGCTGTCGGGGGTTATGAAGCACATGCTGGAGGCGCTGGAGTGTTCTGATCGCGTATGAGGCGCGGCTGCTCGATCCTCGTGATGAAGGAACGAAGAGATTGGATGACTCTCTGCCCGGTTTGGAGAATGTGTACCTCGGTGGCTTCAGTAAACGGAGCAGCTATGGCGCTCGGCACCCTGGCCAGAATGGCTTGAGATGGATTCTCCACCACGGAGACGCGGTTGGGCGGTATCTTTGGGTTCTGCGGCTGGCTGCCCTTTGCCAAAGAATTGGCCCACGAGATCTGGAATGGCGGTTCGACTTCCACTCTGATGGAGACGACGCTGAGTTTATGGCTTGATGCAAGCGGTGCGCCTAGTTACAAGGACGGGCTGGAGTTTCCTGACTGTCTTGTGAAACCTGTCTTCCTGGCTTATGATAGGGCAGATACTGTCATACCCCTTTGAACGCTCCGTCGATGCTGATATCACGCTCGAAGCTTTGGGATTCCGAATTCATACCCACGAATTCAATGGTGCAGGCCACGAGATCACCCTGGCCGTGTCGCGCGATTTTGCCCACTAGGGGCTAGAAGCGAAGTCTTTGGATCCCACTCACTCTTCTCGAGAGACGATCTAGCACGACAGTCGAGAGAAGGTGGCTGCAAGCCCATTTCGCACTGCCCTCGACACAGTCTACGATAGTCAGAAGGCAAAGATCACAAGTACAGTCTATCGTACTCCTGACACAATCCAGGACAGCCCAACGACGCCGGGCCTGAGTCCGGCCTGGCTCCCTGCTCATACAACTCTCGACGATAGGAAAGCGAAGGCTCCGGATGTATTACCATCTCCTCCTGGCACACTCTACGACGGCCGTACGCAGAGTGTGGAAGCTGAAAGCATAGCAGGTGAAAACCTACCAGACGACATCATGGCAGATGCAGGCCTGGCAGAAGCTATCATGTCGGATGAATACTTATCAGGCGGACTCCCGGTGTATGTGAGCCTACCATATGAGCATACAGCAGATAGAAGCCTGACAAAGGAAGTCATTCCAGAAGAAAGGGCGCCAGAAGAGGTATGGCAGAAGCATTAGAAGGATCAGATATGCCGGTCTCGAGATTGGCAGATTCGGTAAGGGGCATTGGACACTGATGCAGCCAGAGGGAAAAAACGTGAAGATAACGCGGTGGGAACGCATGCAGTAGAAGCTCAGGCCAAAAAGTGGAAGTTCTCCCAGTAGCCATCAAGAACCTTGACAACAACTTGGACGAGACAAAGGCGAAGTGAAAGGATGGGCACACGAGGAATTTTAGCAATGACGGCATTTCGACTGCCTCGGAATCTGGGTGATGGGTCATTCGAGCGTGTTGGATTTTGTGTTGTGAAATTGAGAGCCTGATCTTCCACGCTCTCTGTTTTCAGGTTGCGAGTCTGACTTTATGAAGCATCGTAGAATCGTCTGCGGTCAGAGGCACTTCCATGCACCGACCTCAGCTGGGCTTACCAACATTTCAAAACTTTCCTTGTCCTCCCGTCCCCACTCATGGAAGCCTTGGACGAGGGATGATCTCCCAAGTCTCATTATCATTGGCGTTCTGATGGCCATTGGGTGTTGGATGAACCCTGACCTATCCTTCGAACATTATGCTTGACGATAGCAATTTTCGAACAGTATGCGCGTAATCCGCGCCGCTCCGTGCTTGGCAAATACGCGAAAATCGTTAGCGAAGCCGTACCAAACTTGCTTGTAGTCTCGTACCGCCAAACTGCCGTCTATCGAGACCCGGCTAAGGCCCAGCGCGACGAGAGCCAGGATTCCAGGGATCCATTCGCAAGTGTCAAAGTTCCAGATGCTAGGCAATTATCCGGCGTCGTATGAGTTTCTATCGCTCTGAGAAAGGTGGCATCACGTTTTCTGATCCGATTTCGACTTCCCTCCGCGTCTGGAATCCCGCTTCCGTTTCGACGACACCTTCTGACCGGATTCACCATCCGTATCAGCTGTTTGCTGCTCGCCGTTGGGCGTTGAGTATCCTGCGGAAGTAGTTGTAGTAGTCTCTGTCCCGTCGTCGTTGAATCTGCGTTTCTTGGCCTTGACGTTATTCGATGCCTGTGTCTTGTGTCAGCTTTTAGAAGCGGCCGAGGTTCGACGACACGCATACCAAATCGTGCTTGACAATTCGCCCAGCTGCAGCCCTATCGAGCTTCAACGATGGCTTCTGATCGCCCGATTCGGCCGCCTTGATTTTTTCGAAATATTGTCGGACGCGGGCAAGTTCTGTGAAGATGGGGTGTTCTTTGGCGTCGATGCCCTGAAGGCGTAGATTTGCTTCAACGATATTAGAATTCAAGGATCATAAACGAATTTCTGACAGAAAGCTGAGTGCATACAGAAAAGGATCGATTCGATCGTGTATGTTACAAAGATGCAGAGCTTTGCGCGATCTAGTACGGGCAATTTGTTGGCAGTCTCGTTCAGGTCATCTCCGAGCAATGGTTTGAGTGAGTCTTTCAATCCGGCGATATTTTCGCCGAGTTGTTCAATGAGTGAGGCTGCCTTTTCGGAATCCATACTTAGACCTCAATAAAAGGCTGAAGCCGCAGCGGGCTTTAAGCTTGATGGGCGGGGATGTGTCTATCGGAGTATCACATCTGTCGCAAGTCCTATGGCCACTGAACAGCAAAACATGTACGGCATGTCACTGAACAAAATCGATGCTGAAAGCGGCTCGGCGGAAAGTGGACCTCGAATTTGCTCCAAGCTGAGCCAAGCGAGAGCCGCGGCGTTCGTGCCCGTCATTGACGACGAAAGGTCCGCAAAAGTGCCCCGAAGCTCTCGTGAGCTCCTCAAACATTTCTTATTCAAAGCTCCTCGACACAATTCTCATCCATCACCTAGCCTTACGACTCCTCCTCATATGTAGCTGAGAAACCTCAATCACAGCTAAGCTGTCTCTCAATCTCCGCCCTATCCTTAGCCTTCGGGCCTCGACGAGGATACCTCGCACAGTGGAACCATGGAGCTTCGGTAACGGTTTGGTGGACCGGGGGGTCTGCTTTGGGAGTTTGTGCACACGGCCACGACAATCCAGAGCTTATGCGAGTAGCAGAGGGACCAAGTCGGGCGCCGATAGGCTTAGGGAGTGGAGGCTGAGGAAGGGTCTGCAGAAGCAGGAAACTAAGCTGCCCGATTTGGACGATCTCCTCCACGAACGGGATTCAAGAGCTGGGAAGCGCGAGTACGATCATCGCGAAGAACTGGAGGAAGCGGCCGATGGTGTTGCGCAGGACAATGCTGGACACTCGTCATCTGCAGAGTCAAGTCACGTGGAGCAACGACGCCTATCTGATCCAAACGACCAGGATGAAGGTAATCCCATTCGCCCCGACGACTTGGACGCGGAAACTCAAGAAATGTCATCAGACAGCACTGCGGCGATGGCAGGAAAGCGAGGTGGCCTAGATGGCGAAGACAGCCAAGCAGAAAAAGACCGAATTTCAGAAGAGCAGGAAACCGGGATGCCAATTGACGAGGAATTGGACTGGCAAGATATGCAACCATCTACTCCACCAAAACGTATCGAAACTGCATCGCCTACATCCAGTGAGAAGGCAAAAGACGAATTCGATCGCCGCGTATACGTGCTTGGTGTCGGAGCCGTCGGGACTTTCATTGCACATTCGCTGCGAAGCGTGCCCAACCCGCCACCCATTACCCTGCTACTACACAGCCGACGAAATGTCTGGAAGTTCAACGAGGACAGAGAACAATGCCTCGAAGTCATCCGCAACGGTCGCTCAGAAAGGCTTCGCGGGTTCGACTACGAGCAGCTCGAGGATCGTCGCAACAAGTCTGAGTTCCCAGTATTCACTCCCATTGGAGAGCCCATTCGTAACCTGATAGTCACCACCAAAACGATCCACACGGTCAGCGCTCTCAAATCCATCGCCAGCCGCCTCGGCCCGGAATCGACCATCTGCTTCATGCAAAACGGCATGGGCGTACTCGACGAACTCAACTCGCAACTCTTCACCGACCCAGCAACGCGTCCTCGCTACATCAGCGGCATAGTCTCCCACGGCGTATACCAGAAAACCAGCTTCATAGTCGAACACCGCGGCCAGGGCACCATTACGCTCTCCGTCCAACCCGCCCAAGCCCTAACCCAAATCGCCGACCCCGAAGCCCCCGAACACTGGCCAGTCTCGACCCGCTACCTGATGCGCACCTTAACTCGCACATCCATCCTCTCCGCGCTGGGCGTCCACCCGACCGACCTCGCCTTCATCCAACTCGAGAAACTCGCCGCCAACAGCATCATCAACCCGTTGACGGTAATCTACAACTGCTGCAACGGCGACCTAGGCGTCAACCCCGGGTTCCGCGCCGTGATGCGCCTCCTCCTCGCCGAGATCAGCCTCGTGTACCGCAAGCTCCCCGAACTCAAACCTCTGGGCCAACACCGGATCGACAACCGCTTCTCGCCGAAACGGCTCGAGTTCATGGTCCAGCAGATCATGAAGACCACGGCGCCGAACCTGAGCAGCATGTGGCAGGACGTGTTTGGAGCGAGGGCCGAAGGCCGCATGACGGAGATTCAGTACATGAACGGGTACATTGTGAGGCGCGGCGAGGAGATGGGCATCAAGTGCGTTTGCAATTTCATGATGGTGCAGCAGGTCGAGGCGCAGCGGGTGCTGCAGGGGAGGAAACGGTTGGGTTTGGCGCCGTTTGAGAAGTATTCGGACTTGGACGAAGATATGAGGGACAAGATCAAGGAGGTTTCGGCGGAGCATCGACGGCAGGAAGAAGGAGACGACGAAAGCAAAGAGTAAAAACCAATTGCATGTTCTGTGGTTTCTCATGTAGAGAAGGCTGGATTTGTTTGGGATTATTTGCGTTCTGACATTTGGCATCACATTTCATCAGCGTGTATCTGTTCCCCGTTGCATACCAATATCCCGTACATAGAAAACATATGTCTATATTGATGCAAGAGACGCTTTCGTCATGTGTCTCATCCCTTCTCCGTTTTCCTTGTCTCGTCCTCTGGTCGTTCCAATACCAATAGTAGCGATGCGAAGAGAAAAGTCTACAACCCCACAAACCGTACCGATTCAGTAAAAAGTGTCCCCTTTTCGATCCAGCCCTCCCAATGCTGATCAAAGGTAAATGATCCCAAAATGTATATGTGATGAAAGCAATGGTAAAAAGGCACCAAAATGTGTGTTGTCTGATGTGAAAAGTCTTTGAAATGATAATCATCAACTCGTCTCTCCCAGCCCCATGGCTTCCCAAAAACTCCAGGGTCCCGTCCAACTTTTCGGCCTCGGCCTCGTAGTTTCGTGGGTGGTTGCGAACTAGAAACCACCGGGTAATTTGATGTTCAGACCGTCGCTGTCGTGTCGTTCGGCTTCCGGACGTTGCTTCTCGTTGATCTCCTCAACTGGCTCGTCTGCATTGGACTCTTCGACGGCACCTAATCGAGGAGATGCGGCGACGGTCGGTGTTACTGCACCGCGGTCGGTCGATGCATTCCGGGAGCGAGAACCGAAGCGCAAGGAATCTCTCAAAGAAATTCGCTTTAGTGAGTCGGTGAAAGACATCCGCACGGGCGAGGTGGTCTCGCTGGTCACACTGTCTGCGCTGACTTGTCGTGATACTGGTTCGCTCGGTGGCAGCATGGTCGCTTGTAGTGGTGGAGCTGTTGACGGAAGCTCACGAACATTTGCGAGTGCAGCATCGATGCTTTCCTCGTCCAGGGATATCGAGTCTGGATCTGTGCTGCTCGTCTCGTCCGTAGTCGTCTCTTGCGACGATTCCTGCTTCTCTGGAGGCGTCACCATTCCGGCATTACCGTCCACGAGCGGTGAAGGAACTGGAATTTCCTTGCTGTTCCGTTTGCTGCCCCTCTTCTCGACCTCAAGACTTGTCCTTTGACTGCCTTCATCATTGTCATCGCGAGGGATTGCGCCAGCAGGAAGAACGCCGCCACCTATCCGAGCCCAGAACATTCGTTCACGTAACCGGACACTCTCTTCCCATGCCTTATCCTCGGCCTGCTTGCCTTCACATCGCCAGAAGCCGTCGCGCACCATCCTCAAGAACCCGATGAAATCACACACGCTACGGAAGCGGACAAGGCAGTAGCCACACAGCGGATACCACTGCGCAGAATCGTCACCTGTCTTGAAGCGGTGGGTCCGTGCGTAGTCATCACCTCTCCTCCTCTCACCACAAAGCGTGCACGACGTGATCAGCTTTCTGGTAGAAGAAGGGACAGGTTCCAGTATCAAGGTATTGTCGTTGATCGCCGTCGATACTGCTCTTCGATTGAAATAGCTCAGACCTGGCGCCACGTCTAGTCGGAGTGTCGGCTCAATGTCCTCGGCCAGAGCACGCTTGTAGAACTTTGTTTCGCGGAGTAGGGGGATATAGGATGTGGGCGAGTACATCGAACCCGGTATGGACGAGGAGTTTGAAGGAGAGTGAGTATTTGAGTGAATGGCGCCGAGGTTCGTTTGTGAGCTGTTGGTAGGTGTTGAGGATTGCCCGGGAAGGCTCGGAAGACTCAGGCCCCCATATGAACCGCTCGTCACGCGACTAGCGGGGGCAGAGGCGGCTTGTCGGTTGATCTCGAGAAGACTTTTGAAGTCTTCATACGCGGGGACATCGGATCGAAGGATCGGCGATATCAAGTGAGCAAAGCTCAAAGGTGGTGCGGGATCAGCCTGTTCAGCGCTGGCGAATTGAGGTGTGTCTGGGCCTCGTGCCTGATCAAATGTTCCGTTTGTGATTGCTGGAGTCGACGGAGCCGTGGATGTCGTCTCGGCTTCCGCATGATCAGCGCTGCGTTCGAGAATTGCTTTGAGCTGTGCAAGCTGTTCTTGCTGATTCGAAAGCAACGACTCGGCATCCATCAGCTGTCCTCGAACCTGTTCGGTTCGCTGCTCTGCGGCCTCCGTCTCTCTTCGCGCTTTTGAAACAAGCTGCTTCAGTTAGATGTGTGCACATGTAATGTAGCATCTACGGGCGTACCTCGTTTGCTTCTTCGAAAAGCTTGGTGCTCAAATCGGCCAGTTCCATCTCGATCGCTCTCTTCTCGCGATCTGCAAGATCCCGAGCCTTTTTTTCGGCATTCAGCTTCCGTAATAGATCGTTGACAGTCTCGTCGAATTCCAGCTTCCTAAGCAGGCGACCCTCCTTCAATAACGAGTCCCATTCAGCATTCCGCCCCTCTGCCTGCTTCAGTTTGTCTTGTGTCTGTCGCAGCTCTTCCCGTGCTGTCCCCAACGCATCGTCGAGGATTGTCTGGTGGTTGATTGCGCCAATAAGCTTGTCGCTCAGAGCCGCAACCTCTAGGTTGAGATCCGGATGAGCAGATGCTCCGGCGCCACTAGCAGCGGCGGTTCCTCTGAGATCGCCCATAGAGCGCGGATCTCGTAGGGTCGAGAGAGACTCGGATCCGAGACGGAAGTGAGAAGCGGGTTGTGAAGCCACCGCCGCCATTTTGCGTATGTTCGGCGTCGAAGCTGTAGACTTGATGCCTGGCTTCAGGGGTTGGCGCGGTGGAGAGAGTCGCCGAGAGGTGGTCATGGGCACGGGTAGGAGGGAAGGAGAGGTTGATTGCGAAGAGCCTGGAAGCCGAGGGCTCCTCAGCTCAGAGTTCCGAGTGCTGTTGGAGAGGGCAAATGTTAACCAAGCCTGGTCCATGTGGTGTCGCGCAAAACAAACAGTCGAGAAGGCAGGAGCGAAGGGGTTTGAAGGCGGTGTCAGAGCTCAGACGTACTCAGCCAGCTTGCGCGATCATGAAGTTGTGCGCTTGTACTTGGTAGGTGATGGGCAGGAATCGAGGTAATGTCTGAGTGCAGAGCTATGCTCGCAATAGGTTCAGAATCGGCGAGACATGCATCGATGGTGCGTACGGTGCGATCAGGAAGAGGATGTCGAATGTCTGGTGGCCGGGGTCATTTGGGTGGAGCGGCTGCGGTCGGATTCGGAATTGGACAATTACAGGTCGAGGGCGAGCTGGCGGTGACACAGGCGAGAGGACAAGGCTCGAGCGACGCGCACAACGGGTTGTCGAGGACACTTGTTGAACAGGCAGGTAGCTAATGAAGATGGTAAGGATGAATGAGAAGGGGGATGACAGGCGTCAGACGTGGAGGAGGAAGCTGTCCGTGTTCTACACGCCGAGTCTTGGCGTCCAGACCGTTCGTAACCAGAAAAGCAAAGGTCGCACAAACTCTCTTTTCTCCCCCATGGAAAGCATTTCGTCCATTTACCGCCCACTCCTCCCCAGCTATCGCCAATCAGCGCCATGACGCCCGCAGTGTGACGCTTCGCCGGCCGGAGCTGCAGCTGTGCTGCCGTCCAGGCCTGCCCTGGCCCTGTGGGTGAGCTCATCGTTAATGTGCCAATTTGCGCGTTCTGCTTCCAGGCCATGATCGCGCGACCGACCGCGTCTCCTTCTCAGCCTATTCGGTATTGACCTTTTCGCAGGCCTGGCCGCGGAGCTTCTCTGCCGGCACGGATCCGATGTCTCCTGAGATACGAATCGCCGAGGTCGATCAGCTATTTCTAGCCACAGTACTGTACCGTCACGCAGCAGATCGTCCTACAAGCTTCGTCATTGAACATCCAAGCGCCGTGCCATGTCTATGCCAACGTGTCGGCTTCGACGTAGCACTTTTCACAATAACAACAATCCTACTAAGAGGTGGTGCGACGGAGCTGCTATCGCGAAATGGACTGTTTGCCTGGCGGTTGCCTTGCACGATTCCATCCCTTTCAAGCACGACTAGATGGACATTTCCACTTGGAGGCATTCAATTTCAGTCTATTACCTTAACGGATAGGCCACTTCCCGTGTTTGGCCTTCAACGGAAATGGCCTCTTAAACACCATGCATGTTTCATGACATCCACGTGATCGTGTCTCAGTATGTGCGGGTTACTGAAGCTGTCCGTCGGACTGGAGGCCGGCTTGGGGAGCTGCTCAACTTGACGTCAAGGTAACGACCTCCCAAGGCTTTCTTTCCTACACCATAAATGGACCCGGAGCTATGGATTCTCTCGTGCATGCATAAAGCTTTGCAAGCTTATCCGTGAGAGCTTACAATTCACTCACGTGTTCGCCTATGATTTTCCCCGGCCCGCGATGTCGTGATTCGGGTGGGGCCATGTTCACCCCGACCTATGCTGCATGATAAGTAATACCAGTTCAAGCTCCCGAGGACGATTTGTAAGGACAATTCCTCAGTTCAAAAACCCTGTCCCGTTTCATAATCTGTCCATCTGCCGTTCTCTCAGCGATATTGTAGACATTTCTTCATTTTCTCGTCTCAAAATTATCCCCAAGTCAACAAAGTGTAAACCTAGGCAGCGTTTGTCAATCTCCATCACCAGTCCCAAGACCCATCTTGTACGATCACAGTATCATTGCCGCCTCACTTTCAGTCCATCTTCAATCATGTCGGACAAAAAGCTCCACCTAACGGCCTTCATGCGGCCCGTCTCCCTGCACACCGGCGCCTGGCGCTATCCCGACTCCTACCCCGACGCAAACTTCAACCTCAAACACCTCAAGGCCTTCATCCGCACCCTCGAAGCCGCCAAATTTGATGCCTTCTTCATGGCCGACCACCTTGCCGTCCTAAACATGCCCGTCGAAGCCCTCAAACGCTCCCACACCACCACCTCCTTCGAACCCTTCACGCTCCTCTCCGCGCTGTCTCAATGCACAACCCACATCGGCCTCGCCGCCACCGCCTCCACGACCTACGACGAACCGTACCACATTGCCCGCCGGTTCGCGAGCCTGGACCATTTATCTGGCGGCCGCGCCGCGTGGAACATTGTCACGACGGGGAACCCGGAGAGCAGCAAGAATTTCGGCCAGGAGGAGCACATGTTGCATGGGGATCGGTACAAGCGGGCGCGAGAGTTTTATGACGTGGTTACGGGTTTGTGGGACTCCTTTGCGGACGATGCGTTTGTCCGGGATCCGGTTTCGGGGACATATCTGGATCCGCAGAAGATGCACGTGCTGGACCACAAAGGCGAGAGTCTTTCCGTTCGAGGGCCGTTGAACATCGCGCGCCCGGTGCAGGGGTGGCCGGTCATTGTGCAAGCGGGTCAAAGCGACCCTGGAAGACAGCTCGCAGCTGAGACGGCGGAAGCGGTGTTTTGTTCGCCAAGGGACATCAAAGCTGCGAAGGAGCTGTACGAGGACATCAAGGGCCGCGCGGAGAAGGCGGGCCGCAGTCGAGAACACCTCAAGATCCTGCCCGCAGCATTGATCGTCATCGGGGACTCTGTCGAAGACGCGCAGGCGAAGCGTCTGAAACTGGACAGCTTGGTCCACTACGACAGCGCCATCGCGTCGCTCGGCATCAGTCTCGGCGCGGATGCTTCAGGCTTCGACCCGGACGCGCCGCTGCCCGACGAGGATCAGCTTCCGCCGACGAACGCGAGCATCACGGCGCGCCAGGGCGTCATCAGGTTGGCTAAGGAGGAGAACCTGACGGTGCGCCAGCTCGCGCAGAGACTGGGTGGGTACAGTGGTCTTGCGTTCGTCGGCACGGCGCAGAGCGTCGCGGATGGTCTCGAGAAGTGGTTGAAGGAGGGCGCTTGTGATGGCTTCACCGTCACGTTCCCTTTCCTGCCGCAGGGCTTGGATGCGGTGGCGAATGAGTTGGTGCCTGAGTTGCAGAGGAGGGGTATCTTTAGGAAGGATTACGAGGGAGAGACGTTGAGGGAGCACCTGGGGCTGCCGAGGCCGGCAAACAAGTTCTTTCCTTGATGTAGGATGAACGCGATATAGATTGATGAGCATATACAGGGGTATCCTTGAAGCGATTGACCAAAATAGATGTCTCGACAGAATCAGGCGTGAAAGTCGTGGAGAAGCCAATGCTGAGTATCGAGCCTTTTCTCCATCAAGAAACCATAGTAGAAACCAGGTAAATTCGCTCTAGCCATACCTGTACAACCCCCCTTTTTTCGCTACCGGATCGATAGGGACGCAATGTGAAGGCGACTACGGCCAAAATAGAATAAAAAAATAGGTGCGACAGAACCGGCAAATTCTCCCCTGCCTTCAGCCATCTAACCTTGGATCACTCATGGTGTTTGCCATCCGTCCGACAACGCTGCACGGCGTCCGTGGGATCATCTCGAACCCGACGAAACTGTCAATATGGACTGGTGTCACAGAACAAAATCCACACTCACTCACCCGTTACGGCCTCCATTTCGATACGAAGGAGGATCTGACCATGTGCCTCGGTGTGCCTGAGGAGAGCTTGCCCGGTTAGCAAGGCGGCGTATGGCAGCGTCGAAACTCAGACCTGGGTGGTTTTATCGGTTTGTGGTACATGCAGAACAGAATGATATTCGGTCAATTCTTGTCGAGGCGAGGCTTGTGTCGTTGGACTGTGACCACAGCAGCGCCCGTACACGATCTCAGCAGACAAAAAAAAACGGAAGGGTTCAGCACGAATATAGTAACGAGATAACTACTTTCGAGACCATCACGATCGGAGGCTTGAGGCTTCGTCGCGGATGTTCAAGGCAGCTTGGAAAACTGCTCGCTCAGACAAGCATCGTGTCTTTCCAAGATACCGTACTTGACGGGTGGATGCTACCTTACCTGCGGCTCTGAGTTGTGACAGCACTTTCTCGAGGAAAAGAATGAAGCTGCGACTGTCTCGTCACGTGATACCTTGCGGCAGGCGGCTTCCTTTTCTTCACAGCACTCCACAATGCTCCCAGCTTCAAGCACATTGCAGTACCTTGCTGTTCACGGTCATGTCTACCTCGCATCGAGGATCGCCATGCTTTTCGATGCAAGATCTCAAATATTCCCCCGAAGCTGAGCGAATCATCGCCTTGTGCCTGGACCGTGCTTCGAGAAGGTTACGGCGGCTGCAATCAAGATCGTACATATTGGGGAAATCCGCCAGCGTTTCTGGACGGCTTTTGCGAGGCGGCCGGAAAGTTCGGAAAGTTAAACTTCCGCCATCCAGCCAGCCATCGATGCGAAGGCGATCTGGTACTGGTGTAGTCATTACAGCTATGCTGCGCCGCTTATTTCTTCCGTCTGTTGAGGTTATTGATGTGGCGATTAGACATAGCCGTATATTTTACGGTTCATCAGAATTACTAAATCATGTAGTCTCGTTGCCGAGTTTTGTCCATCGTCCTGTCTGCTTTCGTGCGTGGCGTGTGTCTGTTTTGGGAGGAATTATTCTTCGAGCTCCATTTTCGTCTTCGTCATGCGTTACCTTCTGAGCGCGCTGGTTATTGCGTCTCCTACTTTAGCATGGGGCCATAACAATTCAACAGCAGGCAATGCCCAATTTGGCTACGTACCCGGCAACAATTTTGGCCTAGCATAGAATGCGACTTACGACTATGTGAGTTCGCGACTGATACGGCATAACGAAGGAATGCTTACATTCCCTTACAGGTAGTTCTGGGAGGAGGTACTGCTGGGCTGGCTGTGGCATATCGTTTGGCTGAAGATGGCATCACTAGCGTGGCCGTCGTTGAAGCTGGTGGCTTCTACGAACATGAGAATGGTAACACATCAGTTGTGCCATCCTATTGCACGCAATTTGGCGCCACGACCGAAGAATCTGCAAAGCAGTTTCCACTCACAGACTGGGGGTTCGTCACGCAGCCTCAAACAGGCCTTGGAGGGCGAAAGCTTCATTATGCGCGAGGAAAGACTTTGGGCGGAAGGTAAGTCGACCACCCAGATCTGGGACTTTGATGACTTTCACCTTCTCGCCCCCCGTTTCATGTAACAGGGCACTGCTGACTGCTTTAAAGCTCTTCGTTGAACGCCATGATTTACAACAGAGGTACCATTGAGTCTTACCAAGCTTGGGCGAATCAGGCCGGTGACGACAGCTGGCTCTTCGATCGAATTTTGCCGTACTTCTCCCGAGGCATTAAATACTCACCCCCAGATATGAGCCATCGCGCCGCAAATGCCAGCGTGCCGCCTCCAGCAAATCCCTTGGCATGGAATTCCACTGGAGGTCCCCTGCAGGTATCTCACCCGAATTTCGCTCAGATCTTCGCCAGCTACGTGAATGGAGCTATGCAAGAACCCGGCATTCCGGAACAACAAGACTTTGCCAGTGGACATTTGTTGGGCAGGCAATATGCCCCGGTCACGGTCTCGTACCCCGATGAAGAGCGAAGTTCGTCGCAGGCTTCGTATCTTCGAGCTGCTCTCAGTAGTGGTCGGACGAACCTGAAAATCTACACCCACACGCTCGGTAAACGGATCCTCTTCGACGGCAACAAGACAGCCACAGGCGTCGAGGTTGAAACGGGCTCTTTTGGAAATATGCCTACCTTTGCACTCACCGCTCGAAAGGAAGTCATCATTTCTGCCGGTGCCTTCCACTCCCCGCAAATGTTGATGGTTTCGGGTATCGGACCACGAGCCCAGCTCGAAGCGCACAACATCAGCGTGCTCGCCGACCGTCCTGGTGTCGGTGCCAACATGGAAGACCATCTCGATTTCGCTCCAGTCTTCTACACAAACATCGAGAACGGCGACGGAGCTACCACTAATCCAAAGACAAGAGGTCAAGTCGAGGCAGAATATAAGGCCAACCGGACAGGCCCACTCACCAACCCAGGCGTGGACTATATTGGCTGGGAGAAGCTGCCAAACCCATATCGACAGGCTCTGAGTCCTTCCGCCCTCGCAGATCTGGCTCGCTATCCTCCAGACTGGCCCGAGATCGAGTACGAAATCACGGGTGCTTCGCTGGCCGGGACCGACCCTATCAAGCGCTATGGTACCATCATCGCTATTCCGGTGACGCCGCTTTCGCGAGGATGGGTGAATATCACCTCCAATGATACGAGAGACCTCCCGCTTGTGAATCCGAACCAGCTTTCTCATCCAACAGACAGAGAAGTCGCTGTGCAGGCTTTCAAACGCGCGCGATCGCTCTTCCACACCCAAGCCATGCAGCCGATCTTGATTGAGGAGTACATGCCAGGTACCAACGTGACTACCGATGACCAGATTTGGCAGTACATTATGAAGACCAGTCACCAAAATTGGCATGCATCATGTACATGCCGGATGGGAAAAATCGACGATCCTATGGCTGTTGTCGATTCTCGTGCCAGAGTCATCGGTGTCCAGAAGTTGAGGGTGGTCGATGCCTCTTCTTTTGCTCTTCTGCCACCCGGTCATCCAGAGAGCACTGTCTGTAAGTGTTTACCCTACACCTTTATAGGCGTACAGAATAGTAATGCTGACGTTTTCGCAGACATGCTGGCAGAAAAGATCGCTGCAGACATTCTTGCAAGTCAGTAATCAGTTGTGAGCGAAAGGCTTGTAGTCGGCACATGACGCCTCCTGGTCAGCTCTAGTACATAAAGTATAGCGTATATAACAGCGGAATGCTATGATGAACGAGACCGATCATGAACACGCACATACGCGACCCGAGCATCAAAGATGCCGTGCAGTAGCCAAGGCTCTCGAGGGTGTCACGTGTTAGATCGGAAACGTGCGCTTTCTCGCCTGGCGTTCTTTGCCAGCCTCTGCTCGGAGCACGTCTCCCCATCGCTCACCGCGCAGATGCGCCCAACATCTGGACTCAGTGTGGTCTGGGGAAACTCTGCATTGCATTCGTTTGTGATACGCTGCAACAAGATGTATTTATGCGTTTGGACTAACGCAGTCGGTTCCTCGAGCCTTGCTTGTCCCGTTCATCTACATGAAGCGATGGGAGCAAACGCAAAGCCTGGTATCGTGCCATGCAGAGCACAGGCACGCTGATAGGGCAGCAGGTAAAAGCTCCCTTGTCATAATCGGCCTCGGATTCAGCCTTGTGCCTACTGGCCCCTCTGCGTCGATCTGTTTTCAGCCTTGCCAGACAACATCCCTATGACATGGACGTTCGAGCATTTGCAAATCTTGCCGCCTCGAGTGCATCTTGCCCCCGAAATTCTCTCTTGTACCATAAAAATGTCTACAGAAGGCCTTTACCAGCCCTTGCCTCCGAACCACATCCGTGTTCTTGAACTCGAGGGGACCTGCCTTTCCGGAAAAAGAACCGACGCCGCCCGCGACCTGGCGGTACGATGCAAATTACGGACCATATCACTGGAGGCCGTGGAATTGGGAGCCATCAGCTTCGCAGCACTTTCATACGTCTGGGGCATGGAGGCTGGCCGCCGTCCCCTCATGTGTAATGGTATTGAAATACAGATAAGACCGAATCTTCATGATGCCCTTCGAAAGTTCGTTTTCCAACACGATCGATCTCGGCTACTATGGGCCGATGCGATTTGTATCAACCAATCTGATAAGGACGAGAGATCGGCCCAGGTTCGATTGATGGGCCAGATCTAGAGAAATGCGAAAATTGGTCTGGTCTGGTTTGGCTCAGCCGCTAGTGCTGCTGGCGGACCTTTGGAAGAGTTTTGGAAGGCCATGGGTCGTGTCGAACGCGAGAAATTACGGCCTACGACTGGGATCTTTGAGCACGGCCGGGTCTTCTTATCCAACTCAGCTTGGTTCAAGCGTGTTTGGACGCTGCAGGAGATTGTCTTAGCGAAGTATGCGGAGGTGCATTATGGTCCCTATACTGCTTCCTGGGAGATACTCGAGCGCCTATGTGGCGAGGCGATCCCCCAGATTGTCGACATTATGCGTGCCAGAAGAGAACTTCAAAAACACCCACGCGGTTTACGCATGTCTCAACTTCGCCATCTTGCAAGAAGTCGAACAGCCACCGAACCCTTGGATAAGATTTACGGGGTGCTCGGGATCTATAGGGGAACATGGCCCATGCCACTAGACTATGACATTGGCGAAGTTGATGTGGTTGCAACCGCCGCCAAGTTGATCGTCGAGGAAGAAAAAGGTATTTTCTTCACTGATTCCTTCGAGCTGCCTTTCGTTAGTACGTATGAACGTATAAGACTATATAGGACTCTCGATTCTCTGCGGAAGAGTGACTGGATGCCCGACATGATTGGAAAGTCCTGGTTCCCGACTTGGAGCGCACGCTCGGCTCTAGAAGCTCAAGCCTTTCGTTCGCATGCCCTTGCACCGCCTCCAAAGAGTATGGCAATCGACCGGGTTGCGGCAAGTCCGACCGTGAGAGGGACTACGCTGTGTGTTGACGCTACTGTATGTGGGCGTTTGATATACGAAAGATGGGATCCTCTCGATAAGAGGTATGATTATTCCGGCTGCTTCAATCACAAAGTCCTTCCGTCTTGCACGACGCGTGTTCGTGAAGCAAGCTCTCGGAACATCTACGATCGACTCATCAAACACGACAGCGGCGCCTGAGCCAGGAAACGCCACTGGTACGCCTCTGATACATGGAGCCAAGTGAACGGCCCGATTCATCGGGCGAAGCGCTTGCGAACGGGACCCAAAGCTGCAGCTAAAGGCCAACCCTGCAGCCAGTGTGAGAATGTTGTGACATCGCATTTCGCCTGGATCTGTAGGATCGAAGGCGTAGGAACGAAGGCCTACTACTGTGTGGAACCTGTTGTCGAAGAAACCTCTGGGGAGCTCAAGGTCGCTCTGCTATTCTCAATCGACAGCATTCTAGATAACTTGAGAGACCACGGAGTGAAGACAAGGCTTGATATGATGGGGCTCTTTCCGGAAGGTTATCGATCCTCCTTCTGGGAACGGATTAGACATGATCAGGAAGACCACCGCGACAGCCACGATGAGTCAGGTGTGTTTCACGAGACTAACTCGTCCAACGAGGGGTGCGGCCATGTCCGTAAGCGCAGGGCGGCGATTGAATGAGCACGTTTTCCAGTGCCGTTCGATTCCAGGGCTCCTGGTGAGATATCAAGCTGGCGCCTTTCCGGCACCTCGATGTCAGGAGACAAAACGTCGAACGGTAGGAAGGTAGAATGACTGAGTGTCAAATGCAACTGAAAAGTTATACCAACGTGTTGTTGCAAAGAAGTATTCAATTTCGCTCTGCTGAGCCCGCCCACGCCATAAAGTACACCATATAGGTCAGTCGTAATCATACACATACGTCAGAAGCATGTCGCCCGTCCATGTCAGTCATATAGGTAGTAGTCTCATCGCCGCCGTCTCGACTTGCCATTCACAACCGCCTCTTCTCCTCCCACCGCCAAACCCTCCCGGCTCCCCGACTTCGTCTTCGTCTTCGTTTTCACCTTGACCTTCTCGGACGCCCTCTCCTCCCTCGTCCCACCACCGCTTCCCCTCCTCTTCAACCCCTCACTACTCCGACTCTTCTTCTCCGCAACAACCACCTTCCGCCTCTTCTCCTCCTTCTCCTCGGCTCTAATCTCCTCCGGCGTCTTGCTCCTCCCGTTCTCCCTTCCATTCTCCCTCGCTTTCGCCGTGTCCGTCCCAGTCCCGGTCCCGTTCGAAACCCCGTTCAGGCTGTTGGCGCGAACAAACGTCGCGCCGGAGCCCCCGCCCCTCATCCGCGGCGGGCTATCTTTCGTCACCGACGGGCTGAGCGGGCCTTTGCGGCGCGCGCTCTCCGGGCTCGGGGGCTCCCAGGGCGTCATTTTGGGGATCTTGGTCGAGGCCGTCCGGGGGCTTTTCGGGGAAGTGTTGGTCGTCGTTGTTGCCGGAGGGAGGCCGGGGTGAGGTTCGAGGGGAGAACGCGTACGGTCGCGAGGTTGCTGGGATTGTTGATGCTTTGTGGTGCGAGTGGTGGGGGAGGAAGGCGCCCAGTACGAGTTTCCGAGCGCGTTCGTGTGTGCTTGCGGCTGGCCCGTACGTGGACTAGCCGGGACGCGAGAGCCTTGCCGCGGACTCGATTCGGAATAAGTATGTGACGGCTGAAGCGGTCTCGGCACGTCACTGGGAAAGGGCTGTGATTGGGGTTGTTTCTGCGGGTCACTTCTTCCGGGACTACTCCTCGTCGTACGGGTGGCTTCGCTAGGCGTCTTCGATCGCGTCCCCGTACTGCTGCCGAGACCGCGCTTCATCATCTTCCCGAGAACGCTCACGAGGTTCGCGCTGTCGGCGAACGTCTCGTCGTCCATGGGGTCGTCGGCGCTGTAGACGTTTCGGATCGTCACTTTTGCGAGGTCGCGGCTGGAGTCGCCGTTGTGGAGGCAGTCGTATAGATACGCGCAGTACTCGACGGCTACGCTGAGACGCAAGGGATGCGAGCCGCCGAGGTATTCTTGGGCGAGGCGCATGCTCCGGTCGAACGCCCTCGAAGCATTGGGGATGTAGTCTGTGGCGGGTAGGAGGAAGGATGCGGTGGGTTTGGGGATTGTGATCGGGGCGAGTCCGGGCGGTAGTTGTTGGGTTCGACCGGCAAGCTGTTCATACGGGACTTCTTCGTCTGCGAGCATTGTTCTTCGTATCGAGTCTGATCGTACTGGAGCTCGGCGGGATGACGCGGCGGGAATTGCCGCGGCCCTGTTGATGCTGGGCTGATTGTGAAACAGGACGAAAATGTGGTAGAAGCTGCCTTGAAGCTTCTGCGCAAGCACCCGCATTTCGGCCAATTCGGGCAGTCGAATTTGATTCGACATGACTTCTGGTAGCACCGCGACCTCGAGAATGACCAAACCCTCGCGCGAAAGCCATATTATGTGATGATATAGCTGCAACGACTTTGTGTCCCGTGTGACATCGAGCCGCCGTAATCGACGCGCGCGGAAGAGCTTCTTGGATAACAACACCGACAGTCCGAGGATTTTGTAGAGCTGTTGCGAAAGATATGGCGCGACATCGGCGGTCTGCTGGGCGAACTTGCCGAGGAACTTCTGGTCGACATCGGACGAGGCCATTAACACGTCGTAAATGGTCTCGTCGAGAAACTGGATGCGCAGGGGCGTCAGCGGCTCGGTTTCTTCGGCAGATGAATCGTCCATGATGAGAAATGACGTTGTTGTGATGCGAGGCTCATCCATGGTGCTGCTTTGTTTACAACGGCGCGGTTCTCAAGACACAGCGCCAAAAGGGAATTGGAAGGGGACATTAAAGAAGTGGCGAGCGACAAATGAAATGCGAGAGCAGGACAGGTCAATATGAACGACGGCACCGGATACATGTTGGCGCGCAAACAGGAAGGAATTCGCAAGCATGGAGTTTGAGTGAAGCTGGGCTGAAGGTTGCCCTGTGCGGCGGAAGCGCGTTGTGGGAATCTGAAACATGTCGCCAGAAGTGGGCAAGGTGCGCTGCGGAGAGGAAAGCCTACCAATTGCCGCGCGCCTTGCGGCCAGCTGCAGAAGCGTCTTCTGGGCGACCTCGGGCGCGTTGGCCAAAATTATCCTTCGTGCAGATTATTTCTGCACTGCGAGCGGCCTCGAGAAGGGTTATCGTTGCTGTCGCAGATGTGCTGAGCGCGAGAATCGTCTGTTCGGCGAATGCTGGAGCTCGCGCGACACCCGCGGCGTGGTCAAACTCGCGCCGGCCCGGATTCTCTTGGGCGGCTCGACCGGACTTTTGGCAGTGGATGCGCAGAGCGATCGCATTGGATTGTGTCGTGTCGGCGTGTTGCAGGGAAGCCCTTCGATGCCGGCTCACGGAGCAGCACAGCACGTTCTGCGTCTGAAATGAGTGCGCCGAGTGCACGCAGCGCAGCGCAGCAAACGACGAGCCGACCGTCTGAAGTTTGGAGTATCCGCCACGTGGTGCTGGGACCCGCCTTTGAGATGACAATCAAACAGCTATATAGATGAGAAGACCGCCAGCGCGCTATGTCGAGTGACGGCGTATGTAGACGAAAAGATGAAGGCCCGTATAGCAATGGAAGCGATTGAACAGCCGGCAATCTAACGAAGTAAGATTGAGCGACAAAGCGCAGATGAAAAAACAGCAAGAGCAGAATCAGGAATCAAGCAAGCAGACAAGCAAGCAGACGAGGCCAGGAGATACGTGGTCAAGGGGCAAAATATAGAAAGTGACGTTGGGAAGCTTGTGCTGAGCGGTGAGTGCCAGCACGTTAGAAGGCCAGTGCTCGCAGAGCAGCAGTCAGTAGGAGAGCAGCTTGAGGAGCAGCTTCTGGAACGACGGATCGGGTCGAGGGCGGAGCGGCAAGGCGAAGAGGGAAAAGAATGGAAATGCAGCCCAATTGAAAGCAGATGACTGGGCCTGGTGACGGCAATTGAGAAGAGGCTCAAGAGCGAGAGCCCATTGAATCGGCGGTGATGAGCCCAAGCTCCACGTAGAGTGTGGTGAGCTTCGGCATGACTGAGGACCAGCAACCACCTGCAGGCATCGCGGCGAGCCGGTGACGGGGTCTCCAGCAGCTGAGCCCTACATGCACCGGGGGCCGTGGAGCATTTCGTGCAGGGAGATTGTCATGGAGCGGATGCGAGGCGGATGCAGCATGGGCTGGAGCATCTGCCACCATCGTGCGTTGGCACTCGGATGGAGCGGTAGGGCAAGGGTAGCGTGCCCAAGGTAGCTTTGCCTGGCATGCCAGCCCAACGAAGCGAGGCGATTCGCAGCCAGCTCGAATGGCGCCCCGAGACACGGTCGAACGATGCGAAGCTTGCTGAAGCCGCCTTTGAAGGCGCGCTGAAAGCACCTGCAAGCGTGAAGAATTGAGTATAGCGACAAACGAGGAAGCAGAGTGCGGTATGACGACGACAGGATATTGTTTAATCCCTGCTGGACGATCATGCTCGCGCTAAAAAGTATTTCCAGCTCACGGGCGATCAGCTGGCAAGACAGAAGAGTGGATTCGCCGAAAGGGCAGCAATCTGCTTCGCTGGCATTTCGGGCGTCAAGTCATGTCTTGTCACTTGTGCCCGGCGATCGAGAACAGCAAATCAACAACGCGCAAACGAACGAACGAAGGACTTTATACAGCAGCTCATCGGCCGTGCCCGTCACCCATCCTCAGTCACGGCGATGCAGTCGTGGGCTGCCATCCCGGTCGCTGAGCTGGCACTGGCGCCTGCGGAAGATGTTAGTACGTGCTTTGGGCGACCCGCATCGTGATAGATGTCCTGCAAGCAATCATCTGGACCATGAATCAATCTCGCGGCCGCTGATCGATAATGCGGGTCGTAGAATCGTGGTGTGGCATCTCGGTGGCGGGCGAGTGAGCAGTCGGCGCAAGTCATCTCCATACTTTACGCTGCCCGAGCAGGGATGTCGGATCCTGTGCCCGGAGACTAGTAGAGCTTCAAATTTGGATCGTGGTGTTGAACGAAGATGAGTCGTTGGGCAGCCATGGGCGCCTGTCGAGCTTTTAATTCTTCCAGTGAGACACGCAGCGTCACGTGTGTCTGACCTTCGAACAGCCCTACTATCAAAGACTCTTCTGCAGCTGTGATGCTCCTGTATATCAGCACCATTTACTAGTCGAGGTCGACTTGTGACCGACCGTCTTACCCTCACTCTCACTGCTCACCGATGTGGCAATTGTCCAATCTGCTTATGAGACCACCGCCGACTGGGCGAGACCACTCTGCATACTTCCCTCGTCGGCCGTATACAGTGGCGCTCGGGTTGGGCCCAGGCGGATTCTGGGCTTGAAAGACGGGCGACAGAGGCGGTGTAGACAAGAGACATCTCGCCTCGTCTTCGCAGCAGCCCGATTTGGTATGCTGACCTTGGCCTCGACGCATATACACTGCAAGGCGACGGTCGAAATGCCCCCATTTGTTCTTCTCCCCAGCTTCCTTCAAAGCGTTCCATGGCTACGACTGTTTGCAGCGTCATCAAAGCTCCTTGCTGTCTCGCTGCCCTGGTAGCGCCCTGTCGACGGCCGTCATGCGAAGCCAGCAGCTGTCCTGAGCGTTTGCTGACCCTGGCGTGGTCTACTGCAGGTACTCCTGCCCGCCTCACACCGACCTGCAGGTTCTAAGACATACGGCGTGGAATCCTCGACCTCGCCCTGGTCTGGAATCAGGCACATTCGAATGTTTTGCAGGTTTCTCGTCTCTGAAAATCTGATATCGAAGTATCTTTGTGAATTCCTGAGGTGCTAAGACCATGGGTGATGTCCTCCATCATAGTCTGGATGGCTGCTCTGCTGGGTATCGATCAACCGAAATCCGAAGCCACATACTTGCCTCACCCAGTCAAACCGATACGCCTTTCAGATCGAGTTCATCGTTTTCATCGTCGGCATCACTTGCGTCATTGTTTGCCCTTCCCAGGATCCAGACGAACAGTGGTTGCCAAGCTCGGTACACCTCAGCACCCACCCACGGTTTGTCTCCGCCTCATCACCTGCACTAAGCGAGATGCAAGTCGCCAAACTTCTGCTGGAGTTGGCCCGGCACCAAGCGACGTCCAGTCTCGTCGAAGAATCGGCTTGCCACGTTCATCCACTTCACGTCTTCGTAGTACTCGGTCAGCTTGACGATAAACTCCAGCTGTCGTCGGTTGTCAGCTGAACCGACAGTATCTTCTCACAGGAAGATTCGACTCACCTCCCTGGTATCAAGCGGACGACCAAACTGGTCCTTTAACGGTCCAGAAGCATCAAGCCGTGGCTTTTCCATGCGACCTGGAGGTCCATCCGGATCGAAAGACGACATCTCATCCTCCTCCACCGAGCCACCGGACACACGAGGGAATCTGCGTTTTGCTTTCCTATTCGCAACTTGCTTGTCATCCTCTTTACTGCCCTTCTTGCCATTGTCGGCCTTCCTCTTCTCATCTGGCTTCGCACCTTCGTCTTGCTCCTCATCATCACCATTCTTGCTCTCCGCCTTTGAGTCTTTCTTTCCTTTGTCCTTCTGATTCTCCTTGTCCTTTCCCTTTCCATTATTCTGACTCTGCGCCTTCTTGATCTCGCCATAATGCTTTCTACAAACATCCTCCGGGTAAGAGATAGCCGCAGAAATGAACGGCCAAGACTTGTTCTCCCCCTCCTTCAACCTCATCAGTTCCGCTATGGCCCAATTCGGAAATGTCTTGCTGTCGTTCATCGGAACTTTGTTCCTGATGTCCTTGTCCAGGGTGCTGAATTTCTCGATGCACGCTTCCAGGTCTTCGCCCAGCTCGATGCATATTTGGAACCAGCTTTGGTTTAGCATGCGTAGGGCGGTGAGCTTCTCGACTTTGGCGTCGTTCCATTCGCCTTTGGCTGCCATTGCGGGTGCTTCGGCTGGAGGTGCAGGTGGATTGGCGGGTGCCGGATCTGGAGCGGCTGCAGGTGCGGCTTCGACGACTTCTCCTAGGATCTTGAGTGCGGCGAGGCCGTCTGGGATTGCTTCGGCTGGTGGGACAGCTGAATGTCTGTCAGCACAACTATGTCAACGGAAGAATCTTTCATGAATCGCTTACCTGGTTCGGGTGCTGGAGCTTCTGCTGGGGCCGCAGGTGGTGCATCAGGCGTAGGTGTAGGTGCAGGTGCAGCTTCAGGCGCGGGTCCATCAGGAGCTGCAAACGGCAAACAACAATCAGTCACAGCACCCGCATTGACGGCCCCAAAAAGTCTCCAACCAAAAACTGAATCCAACAGCCAATGTCCAATGTCCAATCGACTCAAACTCACCTGGATCAGCCGCCCTCTCAGCCTCCGGTGCAGGCGCAGGTGCGGGCTCGGCATCTTTCACCGACTTGATTCCGCTCTTCTTCGCCCTCTCCTTCTGCTCATCCATCAGCCACTCATCTTCATCATTCGCAATTCCACACCATCAAGAACAACTCCAATGCATAACCCAAACTCATGTATTTTCATCCTTGACTGACCGCAAAGAGATCCCTCCTGCGCCTGGCACCCGCCTCACTCGAGAAGATGGCATTGAAGAGACCCATCTCCAGATATGACTTCTTGATTCCATATTTATTCGCCGACGACATGATTAGGGGGGGATGTCCGCACCGGGTCGTGCGCGCATGAAGTCGAGGAGGGACGCTCGCGGGACGAGCTGAATCAGGACTGAACTTGAGAGCTGATGGAGATGTGCATCTAGAAGTTTTTGCTGCGAAAGGCGTTTGTGCCCCGGGGATGGTGGCGGTGGTGGCTTCGGGTTGTGAGTCGAGGGTGAGATGGGGGTTGAAAGTGGAGGTGAGTTTGAAAGGTCAATGTTCGCAATTCTAGGCGCGTGTTTGAGATGAATGGGGGGTGGCGTCTATGGGAGCTCCAGGGGCGGACCGGAAAGAGGAGCAGTATATCCTGAGTGGATATACCTGAAAAGGAAACCGTTCTGGCAGACGCTCAATTGGGCAGGGCAACTCAGCAACCCGCACGCACCACTTGCATGTCAATGATAGTCTAGCAGTGCTTTACTCGGCATCTCATGTCTTGGTGACGACCATTGGGTATTGGACGTAAATTCTAAGCACTTGAACGTCTTGACTTCTATCGCGGTGAGCAAATTTCAAAATGCGTCTCAACTTCGCTAAATCTCCTGGACGCACTCACGCCGACTTGCCGGCGTCTTCCTTCAAGCTCACGATCCGATTGAGCACAACCTTCCCCTTCGCACTATCCCTATCCATCGCAAAGTAGCCCACCCTCATAGCCTGGAACCTGACCGTCTCAAAACCCGCCGCCGACCGCCCACCAACATCCGCTTCGCCCGTCGCAGTTGTCGCCCCGGCAGCCTCAACCTCCTTCTTGATCTCCTCCAACGACGCCGCCGCATCGACGCCGCCCTTCTCACCCGCCTCCTCCGGCCACGGGGCCCGCCTACGAACCTCATCAAGCCCGATCTCGATCATGGCATTCGGATACACCTCCTCGCTCTTCTCGTTCACATCAGTCATGAATCCGCCTTCGACGCCGTCGGGGTTATCGCTCTTGAATAGCTGGCTGAAGACGCGTACTTCGCAGGGTATCGGACTATTGTGCTTCGCCGACTTGCTAAGCCAGGAAATAAACGTCTTGGGTTTCTTTACTGTCTCGCCTTCGGCCGGCTTCTCGTATGTGGCCCGCACTTCGGTGATCAGGCCGCTGGTGGGGTCTTTGGTGAAGGACGTGGCTTTGATTGCGTAGGGCACTTTCATTAGGCCGACGGCCTTGCCTGGGGCGAGGCGGAAGTAGTCTTTGCTGTCGACTTCGCGGAAGTCGGCGCGGTCGATGTAGACTGTTCGTGTGAACGGGACGGTGTGGACGCCCTTTGCGGGGTCCTTGGGATCGAAAGGTAGCTCGATGTCTTCAACATAGTCTTCGGGGAGGTTTTCGATGACGACAGGGATGGGGTCGAGTATCATCATGAGGCGAGGGACGGTACGCTCGAGGTATGTTCTTACGGTCTGTTCGAATCTGGCGAGCTGGATGTTTGTTGTCGACGTCGTTACGCCGAGCTCGTTGACGAAGGAGAGGATGGCACCGGGCGGGATACCTCGCCTTCTCAATGCTACCAGTGTGTACAATCGAGGGTCGTCCCAGCCACGGACTGTGCCCGTCTCAACTAGCTTCTGGATCTTCCGCTTGGACAAGACTGTGCCGCTGACGTTCAGTCTGCCGTATTCGCGCTGCATCGGCTTGTAGATCTTGACCGCGTCACACAGCCATTCGTACGAGACTCGCGACAGGATGAACTCAGTTGTACAGAGGGAGTGTGTAATGTTCTCGAAGCTATCGCAAAGACAGTGTGTGAAGTCGTACGTCGGGTAGATCCTCCACTGATCGCCTGTCCTGTGGTGGCTTGCCTCCAAAATGCGATATGCTGTAAGATCCCACATCTGCGGATTGCCGTCCTCGAGATTCTGCTTCATGCGCAACATTGCTTCTCTCGGCTTGTACTTCCCGTCTCGCATCGCCCGAAACTCTGTCAAGCTCTCCTCCACTGGTCTGGTCCTATGTTCGCAGGCGTATCGTGGCAAGCCCTTGCCCTCACCTCTCTGCTTCTTGACCTCTACATCTGAGCAATGACAGACATATGCACCATCGCTGAGGATCAGCTTCTCTGCCAGATCATACAGCTGCTGAAAGTTGTCGCTCGAATACGTGACCTTGTAGGGCTTGAAGCCTAGCCACTTGATCATTTCCTCAATGGCCGTGAAGTACTTCTCCTCCTCTTTCTCCGGATTCGTGTCGTCGAAGCGAAGATAGCATTCGCCGCCATAGTATCTTGCGAACCCAAAGTTAATCGCAATGGCCTTGCTGTGTCCGATGTGAAGGTAACCGTTGGGCTCCGGAGGGAATCGTGTGTATACCTGCTCGGCTGGTCGCTCGTTGTAGACATCTTTTAACCATCCAGCCTTGAACATAGCCTGGGGATCCAGTGTCGGCTCTGAAACAGCATCTTTCTTTGCTGCTGGGGCTTTAGGTTTGGTCTCTTTCGGCGTTGTCGCCTCTGCGGCCTTGTTTGCAGCCCTCTTCGCGGCTTTCTCTGCTTTCTGCGCGGCCTTTTTCGCAGCTGCTTTGGAAATTTTCTTTTCTCCTTCACCCTCGCCTTCTGCGGGCGCGGGCGTGTCGACCTGTGCCGCCATCAAAGACTCTGTAGTGGTCTGCTTTGGCCTTTCGGGCAAAGTGGAGGGCTCGGCCATTGCTGCCGCCCAGTCTCAGGTTTGACGATTCCAGGCGATATCAAGGTGTATGCCGTACACGACGAGTGCGGTTTGCTCGTTCGTCGAGAAAGAGTTGTCAATGGCGGGTTCAAGTACGGCGCCCGCTATCTACACATTCAGAAATTGAGCAGCAGTGAGTCAATGCGGGACACGTGAGTCTTCAAGAGAACTCGGGGCCAAGTACGAGGTCGCCCAGCACTTCTGAACAGTCAGTAGCTCAATCAATTGGCTTTCGATTAAATGCCCGCCAGCGAACAGTTGTACAATGCGTTGTTGATGAATCGAATTCTAATGACCTGAGCCTCAGAATTCGGAGCGGCTTTCAAACTGCCCCTCGAGCTTCAGACTTCCGGCGGCTTACGTAATTCCGTTAGCGTCATCCGTGATCTCATTCCATAGCCTAGCAATCGTCGTGCGAAAGCCCGAATCGTATCTGGCTTCAGCTCCAGCAAGTCAGCTCATCAACAACGCTTCTTCCTAAGAGACGCCGTGTACAAAATGGCGCCTCTTGTTGACGACCCGCAGATTAAGTCTGCGAGTCTACACACTCCTTTACCTACCTTCGGCCATGTCTACATCTGGCCTTTCCTGTTCGTTTGGCCGACTTTCGCCGCCTACTATTTTAGCGAAGAGCGATACAACAGATATATTGGCGGCCAAGAATGGACTTTTGTCTGGATGGCAGCCATCACCACACTCCAGTCGTTGTCATGGTTGGTCACAAAATGGAATGTCAATATCGCGACAGTTTTCACCACGACTTCGGCCAAATCTGTCCCCACCGCATCCCTCATCAAAGTCATTCCGATAGAAAATTCCGGCGCCTCCGAGATATGCAAGATAGAGCGGGATCCAAAGAGAGGGAAGCAGGACGTTTCGTTCCAATTTCAAAAGCGTCGATTCTTCTACAACCACGAGCGCGGTACCTTTGCCCCCCTTTCGTACCCCATCGACTCCGAACCCAAGCCCGCTCTCCGAACCTTCCAGGAGACGCGTGGTCTCAAGACGAAGCAACAGATCGATGACACCCAGCTCAACTATGGCGATAACAAGTTTGACATCCCTGTCCCTACATTCACAGAGCTCTTCCAGGAGCATGCTGTGGCTCCGTTCTTCGTTTTCCAGATTTTCTGCGTCGGCTTGTGGTTGTTGGACGAATATTGGTACTACTCGCTCTTCACACTGGTGATGCTTGTGGGTTTCGAGAGCACAGTTGTTTGGCAAAGGCAGAGGACACTGAATGAATTTCAAGGAATGAGCATCAAGCCCTACGAGATTTGGGTGCACCGCGCGAACAAGTGGGTCCAGATCACAAGCGACAAGCTCCTCCCCGGCGACCTGGTCTCTGTCAACCGAACCAAGGAAGACTCTGGTGTGGCATGCGACATGTTGTTGGTCGAGGGCACCGCCATTGTCAACGAAGCTATGCTTTCTGGCGAAAGTACCCCCCTGCTCAAGGATTCTGTTCAGCTACGCCCTGGCGACGCAAGGATCGAGCCAGAAGGTCTCGACAAGAATGCCTTCGTTTGGGGCGGTACCAAGGTCCTTCAAGTCACGCATGGTGTCGCTGCTGAGGAGGCGGAGTCGATCCCTGTCCTTGCTTCCGGTGTGCCTCCTCCACCAGACAATGGTGCCATGGCCGTGGTACTGAAGACTGGATTCGAAACAAACCAGGGCGGTCTCGTTCGTACGATGATATTCTCGACCGAGCGTGTCTCTGCCAACAACACCGAAGCTCTGTTCTTCATCCTGTTCCTGCTGATTTTCGCAATCGCCGCATCATGGTACGTCTGGGTCAAGGGTGTTGAGATGGATCGAAAGCGATCAAAACTACTTCTCGACTGTGTTCTGATCGTCACGAGTGTGGTTCCCCCTGAACTGCCCATGGAGTTGAGTCTGGCCGTGAACAACAGTCTTGCCATTCTCAGCAGATTCGCCATCTTTTGCACGGAGCCCTTCCGTATTCCCTTTGCCGGCCGTGTTGATGTTGCTTGCTTCGACAAGACTGGTACTCTGACCGGTGAGAACCTGGTGGTCGATGGTGTGGCTGGCCTAGGTCTCGGGACTGGCAAAGGAAAGATCGAGAAAGATGGAGCACACGTAGACATCGCCAAGGTCTCGGATGTCGGTCTCCAGACTACTCTTGTTCTTTCCACCGCACATGCATTGGTTCGACTTGATGAAGGCGACATTGTCGGAGACCCGATGGAGAAGGCAACCCTTACTTCTCTGGGTTGGTCTTTGGAGAAGAATGACACCCTTGTCAGCAAGATGAGCTCTGCAAACACTACTGGAGCTAGCGCAGGCGACATGGTTGCTATCAAGCGCCGCTTCCAGTTCTCATCTGCTTTGAAGCGTCAGTCTTCGGTTGCCACTATTCTGACCACCGACCGCGGTCTTGGACGTAAGACGAGGGGGACTTTCGCAGGGGTCAAGGGTGCACCTGAGACCATCCGATCTATGCTCACCACCGTCCCTCCAAACTACGAAGAGACATTCAAATACTTCACTCGCAACGGAGCTCGTGTTCTGGCACTTGCGTACAAATACCTGGCTACCGAGAGCGAGCTTGGACAGACTAGGATCAACAACCTTAAGCGTGAAGAGGTGGAGTGCGACCTGACATTTGCGGGCTTTCTCATCCTCCAGACTCCTCTCAAAGACGACGCCAAGAAATCTGTTCAGATGCTCAATGAAAGCAGTCATCGTGTGGTCATGATCACCGGAGACAACCCGCTGACTGCGGTTCATGTCGCTCGCGAAGTCGAGATCGTTGACAGAGATACTTTGATCCTTGACGCCCCTGAGCACGACAAGTCTGGTCAATCGTTGGTCTGGCGAAGCGTCGACGACAAAGTCAGCATCGCCGTTGATCCGACCAAGCCCATCGATGCGGAGATTCTCAAGACAAAAGATTTGTGTGTCACCGGATATGCTTTGGCCAAGTTCAAAGGACAAGCTGCTTTCAAGCAACTGCTCAGACATGTCTGGGTGTATGCTCGTGTTTCTCCAAAGCAGAAGGAAGAAATTCTGATCGGTCTTCGAGACCTTGGCTATACAACGCTCATGGCTGGCGATGGCACCAACGATGTCGGCGCTCTCAAGCAGGCTCACATCGGTGTGGCTTTATTGAACGGAAGCCAAGATGACCTCAACAAGATCGCCGAGCACTTCCGTAACACGAAGATGAAGGAGATTTACCAGAAGCAGGTCGACTTGATGAAGAGATTCAACCAGCCTCAGCCCCCAGTCCCTGTTCAGATCGCTCACTTGTACCCGCCCGGCCCTACCAATCCTCACTATCAGACTGCTATCGATCGTGAAGCGGCCAAGAAGGGTGGACAGACGCCAGCCGTTGCTGGTCAGCCTACGCCCAATGGTCAGATCACCAGCACCGCCCAGGCTGCCGGCGCGGTCGCAACCGCATCTCAAGGCGCTGGATCTAAGCAATCGCAAGGCCAGAAGAAGGCTGTCTCTGCCATGAAAAGCTTGACCGCAACAATGATGGAGAACGAGCTTGATGATTCGGAACCACCGCAGATCAAGCTCGGCGATGCATCTATGGCGGCACCCTTCACAAGCAAACTCGCCAACGTCATTGCCATTCCCAACATCATCCGTCAAGGTCGTTGCACCCTCGTCGCTACCATCCAGATGTACAAGATCCTCGCTCTGAACTGTCTCATCAGCGCGTACAGCTTGAGTGTTCTGTACCTTGATGGTATTAAGTTCGGCGATGGCCAAGTGACCATTTCCGGCATGATGATGAGCGTCTGCTTTCTCTCAATCTCGCGCGCCAAGCCAGTCGAAGGTCTCTCCAAGGAACGTCCTCAACCTTACATCTTCAACATCTATATCATCGGCAGCATTCTCGGCCAATTTGCAATCCACATCGTCACGCTCATATACATCAGCCAATACGTCCAACGCACCGAGCCCAAAGTCAAACTCTCCGACAACGACCTCGAACGCGAATTCGAGCCCAGCCTCCTCAACAGCGCCATCTACCTCCTGCAGCTCATCCAGCAAATCTCCACCTTCGCAATCAACTACCAGGGCCGCCCCTTCCGCGAATCCATCAGTGAGAACAAGGGCATGTACTGGGGTCTCGTGGGCGTCAGCTTGGTCGCCTTCAGCTGCAGCATGGAGCTGGTTCCCGAGCTGAACGAGAAGCTCAAGCTGGTCAAGTTTACGAGCGAGTTCAAGTGGACCATGACTGTGGTCATGGTGCTTGATTATGTCGGGTGCTGGATCATTGAGAAGGCGCTGAAGTGGGGTTTCAGTGATTTCAGACCGAAGGACATTGCAGTTAGGCGGACGGATCAGGTGGAGAGGGAGAATGAGAGGAAGCATGCGGAGTGGCTGGAGGAGCAGAAGCAGATAGAGATTCGACGGGGTGTCAGGAAGGCATAGATGGAGGAATATAGATGTTGTTCAGATTATGGGAAGTGTATGAAATTGCATGGTAGAATTGGCAAATGATGCTCATCTCGATATTGCAAGAAGACCTTGAACAGGTAATAAATCAGAGCAGTGGATGTCGAAATCGTGGCGACACTGCTGATGTTTGCATCTTGTCGATGACATTAGAGCTGTAACTTGTGGGATCACTAGCTCCAAGTCCACCAAAGTCACAGCAGATCACATGTAGAGAGGGTACGATTTTTCTGAAGGCATGCGCGTTCATTCATCGTCGCAAGTGACGGCATCTATCTTGGTCGTCGCGACCATATCTGTTCGTACAAGGGGTATTCTTAAATATTAAGCCTTCCAAAATCAAGCCATGCTGATCATTTCTCCACCATATTCCTGCACTCGCTACATCTTACTGCCAGAGACTCGCCATGCAAACTTCATGTCCTGCGTACGAGTCTTCTAATAGTTCGTACGGGTAGTCTGGTTCAAGCCCGCATTGCGCGATGCGTCCAGATCGCTATCCACACGCGGGTCGATCTTGTTCAAAAGGTTTGACGAGTGGGGTCCAGCGTTGGTCGAGCCATGGGTACCGCTGACTCCAGTGGTAGTGGTCGTGGTGGTCGTCGGGCCGGTAGCGTGGTGCGTGGTCTGGTTGAGGCCGGCGTTGCGCGAGCCATCCAGGTTGCTGTCCACACGCGGGTCGACCTTATTCAGAAGGTTCGAAGAGTGGGGACCGGCGTTGGTTGAGCCGTGGGTGGTTCCGCCAACTCCACCGACGCCAGTGCCCGTGGTGTGGTGGGTAGAACCAATGCCAGTACCGGTTGTGTGGTGCTTACCTGTCGTGTGGGCGGTACCGATGCCAGTGCCGGTCGTGTGGCCAGTTGTGTGGCCAGTCGCGTGGGTGGTCTGGTTCAGACCGGCGTTGCGTGAGCGGTCAAGGTCGGAGTCCACACGGGGATCGAGCTTGTTGAGGAGGTTGGAGTTGTGGGGTCCAGCGTTCGTTGAACCAGTTGTTCCACCGACACCAGTTCCAGTCGTCGAAGTGTGACCAGCAGTGTGGCCGGTAGTGTGCCCAGTGCGTGTAGTCTGGTTCAAACCAGCGTTACGGGAGCGGTCAAGGTCAGAGTCCACACGGGGATCGGCAGCGTTAGCGAAATTCGATGAATGAGGGCCAACGTTGGTGGAGCCGTGGGTAGTGCCAACATGTCCAGTACCGGTCGTGCCAGTAGAGCTGTAGCCAGCCGAGTGTGTGGTCTGGTTCAAGCCAGCGTTGCGGCTGCGGTCGAGATCAGAGCCAACGCGGGGGTCAAGTTTGTTGAGGAGATTTGAGTTGTGAGGTCCGGCGTTGGTGCTGCCTGCAGTCGAACCGACACCAGTGGCGCCTCCGGTTGTGTGCGTGGGATGAGTGGTACCAGTCGTATGCGTGGTGTGAGTGGTGCCAGTTGTGTGAGCTAGGTTGTGAGGGTGAGCACGGTTGTCCATGTCAGAGTCAACACGAGGGTCGGCAGCGTTGGCAACACGGCTGGTGTGCGGACCAGCAGTTCCCTCAGGCACCGTTGAGCCAGCTGTGTGGGTAGTGGTGCCATCGTGATGCTTGGGAGCAGTGGCATCATGGATGACCGCCTTGGCCTTGTTGATAAGTCCAGACATGATGGTGGTAATGTAACAATGTGGTTCAGTTTGGAGTTTCGAAGCAAGAGTGGTGTTTGATCACAGGGACAGAGTTGTGTGGTTGTGGAAGGTTGATGGAGGATGAGAAAGTTCAGGATATCAGGAAACGCAGATGGTATTTATAAACCAGGCAGACAATGGACAAACATGCGTGAATCGACGGCAGCAGGCAGGCGATGACGAACTTGCTCGCATGGCACCTTCGATATCAACGATTGAATCAAGGCAGGTGCACGGATTTGACAGGATTGCCGGGCAGGCGTGTCGACGCCAAGTGAATATTGCTGCTAGCGACTCACGAATCTGAAATTCAACGCAGTCGCAGCGTTTGACGTCGGCAACGACGATCAGTGGAGCAATCACGGCTTCCCCATGGCTCAGACTACCAGGTGAGCTCAGGTGACAGCGAAATGGCGTGAACATCCTCAAGACTGGCCTGTACAAACATGGCAAAACCGGAGAGAAGGCCCCGAATGATACAATTTCCAATCATTCCAAGGGGAAACGGGCCGGCTGTGCATGCCTTTGCTTACCTTCAGGGAAGCATCCTGGTCACGAATCCTTTGCATGACATGCTGGGGAGGCTCTGCATGAATACCAGGCTAACGATTAGCACGCGATAAGATGTCAAACCGGTTTCCGGGTGGGCGTTTATGACAGCTAACCTTATTTTCTTCGTGAATCCAGGTTGAGGTTCAGAACGCGTGAGATGACGACGAATGACGCGGTTTGAACCATGCCGCTGACATAAGACGCTGCTGACATAATATCACGAGATCAGTGCCCAGTGCCGCCTCCTGGCTCACCTGGGCAGACACCTCCACAGGCACAACTCTTTGATTGTTTTTTATCTTCCCACAATCGACGAAAGGATAGAATGACATGTGGCGTTCAGCGAAGTATTCAGAAGTCTATCTTGGTCCATCATTGAATTTTGCAACGGCTGCTGAGCCATTCTCAATGCCGACAGCCGCAAGGTTGCTCATCATCCCCAGCGGGCAAATTTTGATATTGAACCTACACAAGAAGTCTGACAAATGCGCTCTGAGGTACTGCGTTCACGCGAGCTGGCATGCAGCCATATGGATTCGGCTGCAGTGTCAGAATGGATGTCGCATCACTCACGCTGTGGAAACGTGAATCGCACTACTCTGGTGTTCGTGTTTCACATCGCCAACGAATCTGCGACGGCCTGTTGATTATTCTGTGAGGTGGAAGCTTGATACGCCATATACCAGGCAAGGACGCTTGCTGTCGCGCCTTTGTTGCGGCACAATACAGTGTCTTTGAACATCTCTTGTCGCGTATTTCTCTCTTGACTTCTTGACACTGCTCTCATTTCTTTTCTTTCGCGGACCACTCTACTCTTCCACCGCGCGTCGACTTGCTCCGGCCCTTTCTTTCCTAAACTTCGTCCGGACGATTTTTGTGATACAATATCAAACTATCGCACCTTTTCTTGACCACCATGCTACTTTCTCTCTATTTGGGCGCATTGGCTGCGCTGGCCATCGCCGCCCCTGCTTCTCGGCACGCTGCCAGAGACGGCAATGCGACTATCACGCTAGACCAGCTGATGCAGGTTGTGCCTAAGGCAGGATGTTGCAAGAGCGCTGCATTCCCCGACGAATGTATCACCGCCAAGAAAGTCGTCGATCCATTGAACAAGGTCTTTGCCGACTACAAAATCACCTCACCAGCGGAACAGGCGGCTATAATCAGTCTTCAAGCTCTGGAGTCCGGCGAATACCAGTACAAGAAGAACCATTTCCCGGAGCCGGGGCGGCCTGGACAAGGAACCCGCAACATGCAAATGCCGAATTTTAACCTCAAGTACGCTCAAAGCATTCCTGCCCTGAAGAGCCAGCTTGATCCTATCGTCGATGGTGCAGCCGATGGTAGCACTCTTAGCGACGACCAAAAGTCAAAGATGCTGGCTCTACTGAACACTAATGACGAATATTCTCTCGGATCTGCTGCCTGGTTCCTGACCACCCAGTGTACCCCGGCTGTGCGCTCTGCTCTTCAGAAGGGGACCGATGATGGCTGGAGCCAGTACATTACCACGTGCGTCTCGACCACGGTCACCGATGATCGCAAAGCGTACTGGACCAAGGCAAAGGCTGCTTTGAAGGTCACGTAAGAGAATGTCCTTCACACCAAGATGGCGGGTGGTATGAGACACGCACGAAGCGCCTGAAGCAAGCTGGAACTTGCAATGCACGTCACATAAAAGCTTACGAATTAGTCGAAATACCGATTGTCAAGACACACTTAACCTCTCTGGCTCGAATCAAGGGACGTTAATAATCGATACCGAGCCTCACGTGTGGATGGCTTGGTGGCTGTTGATCCGCATATTGAGTGATACCGTAGATATAGAAAGATTGAAATCTAACGCAACTCCAACTCATATAGGAAGTCAAAAATGGAGAACGTCGAGCATATCAGTTTGACAGATTCTTGCGGAGCCAACCCCGCGACCCCCGCGCATACCTATAATTCATGGGAACCCCCGCGTGCATGTGTTGATTTTGGTCATTCGTGCATCAGCAAATTTTCCAAATTAATTCAGAACATTACTACTTCTTGCTGAAAGAAGTGCAGATAATCGTCCATAATTGTGCAACGACAGTACAAGCTCACCGCTGCGGACTGAGGTGTGACCAAGAATCAATTCCCTCACCAAGGTTGAGCTTCGGCTCCGGCTCAAGGCTGTGAACATGTTCAAGAAGGAGTTGGTCACGCATTTTAGAAAGTTCCGGGCAGAGCTGACCAGTCTCAGGTTCAATGCAGGTGCGAAAACAAAGGTCAAGTCCTCGGTGCAGCGCGGCATCCGCAATAAAATCATCGAAACGTATCCAGCGCTCGAGGATCACATCGAGGAGATCATACCGAAGAAGGCACAGCTTGACTTGGTAAAGCTGTAAGACAGCCAGGTACCTCCAGCGCAATACTTCTCTGACCACTTCCAGACCTGACCGAGTATCACTATACTGCCTCGACTCAACACGTAAGTACGCGCATTGTGAGAAATGGAGCACGTGAGCTGATGAGATTACAGCTCTATTCTGGCAACACATGGACGATCCCATCATTCCACATCTGAAGATTGTTCACCAGTTCCCGCAATGCTTCCCTAGGATCCGAATAGACAGAGGTGCAATCCGATTCGTTTTATCCGGGGCTTCCTTGATGGCACCGGGGCTGACGTCGGCGGGAGGCCGCTTACCGCCAGCGGAGCATGAGCTGAAGGCAGGAGAGGTTGTGGCGGTCATGGCGGAAGGCAAAGAGGAGGCGTGTCTGATCGGTCAGTTGGTCATGGGGACAGAAGACATCAAATCAAAGAAGAAGGGGGTTGCTATCGAGAGCGGACACTTCCTCGGCGATGGCTTATGGAAGCTGGTGGTAGATTGAGAACATACTCTCTGCATACCTGAAGTTATTGCATCTGCACAGCGAAGTGAGCATGGTTTGGTGACCACACTGCTGAACTGGGTCAGGCAGGTCAGGAGCTTCAGAGCTGCATCTTTGAGGATTCTGAGCGTCACGAAGCCCACGAAGCGACGAACGAGGTTGGTCACCCATTCGTAGCATCATCCGGCTGCATATTGCGCATTAGCATCTGGAGCCTAGGCAATATTAATCACGTTTGAACGCAATGCGATGCAATTGAAGTACTATCTGAGTTGCTATGCTTGCTGTTCGAAGTTACAGCGAACTGCCTGACGTAAGGAACGCGAACAGCGGGACGGCAGCACACATCTCGTTCTCCGCAAGAGAGCTGCTCCTGCGAGATAATCCCCTGCCAACGCCATGTATTGGCCATTGGGAGCGCCCAAGGTCTTTGCGTCTGGAGTGAGCGATCCAGACGTGGCTAACACAGAGGAGGACACTGGAGATCTACCAGAGTCCAGTGAAGGAAGTTACCATTTACGCAGCCTTTGCGTGTCGCGTGGTGGCCAGCTCCTTGCTACGACCACTGCAACCACATTGAGCATCTGGCACACCTCCGTATGTCAAACCCTACGTATTGTCTGCTGCCTCTGACTGATCACTAGCCAGTCGTCTTAGTCGCCTCAGCGATCCGCTCCAAGTCGTCCCTGGCTAGCTATGGCGAGAGCATCAATGTCCTCCTCCGACCCGATGCTGCACTCGCCGCAGTGCAGACTTCACAAGGGTACCTGATCACCTATAGCATCACATTCGAACCAAACTCTCGCGTCTTCCAACAAAAGAGACAGGATGGGCATCGTAGGAAGGACAGTAATGCGACGCAATTCAGCGTGGATGAGACAAAGGTCGGCCACAGAGAGATTCTTCTGCGCTTCCGCATGGTCATGAAGATTGATGCCGGCATACAATCTGTCCTCGCAATCGATGAGGAGTTGATCATCGCGACAAAAAAGCCTGCTGCTGTTCAATGCATAAAATGGCTGGCAGAGGGCTCAGACTCGGATCCAAGTACGGAGGTTCTCCAACGCCTTCAGTGGATGAGCAAGAAGAGCACCGTCGTCGAGATGGTTCATGATCGGGCAATGAATCTCTACGTGTGGGTCACCGCTGATGGACGAGCGTACGCCGTCCAGAGAAACAATGTCTCAACGATGGAAGAAGACGCGCCCCTTTTCCGCGGATATGGATTTCATGTTCCCAACTCGCCAGACACTCAAGCTACGAAGGCCGCAGTCAATGCCAGGTTCTCGTTGATCGCAGTCGCCACTCACAATGGAGAGATACATGTCTACGCAGTATTAAACTATGCTGGCAACATACCACTCTCTCACAAGCTCTCTCCGCCGGCGTCTTCGAGCACAACAGGGCGCATCACGTCAATTGCCTTCTCGCCCGACGGCTACTGTATCTTTGTTGGCTATGAACATGGCTGGGCTATGTGGAGCGTCTACGGTCGGCAGGGCGCGCACACATTTCACAGCAACAGAGACATCTCGAACACGAACCGAGAGAGCTGGCTCCTGTCGATACAGAACGCTGTTTGGCTTGGTGGTGGAGCTGAACTTCTGTTGACATCACCGAACGACGAGCGCGTATGGATGCTCGAAATGGTCCGAAACGCGGTAATTGGGTGTCACAGTCCAGCAAACGTGGCTAGGACTGTGCTCTACACTAACAGTTCCCTTATGCTCTGCAGCCGGGATGAGGCTTCGGAGGATACATCTGTCGCACCAAATTCCTCGCGATGGGAACAGATCCAAATGCCGACCCCCTACCTCAACAATCAGAGACCGATCAGATCAACAATAATATCGTCAGATGGTAAATACCTTGCTATTGCAGGGAAACGAGGATTGGCGCATTACAGCGTTCAGAGTGGTCGATGGAAGACTTTCGATGATCCTGGCTCGGAAAATGCCTTTGTTGTTCGTGGAGGTATGTGTTGGTACCAACATATTTTGATCGCCGCAGTCGAGATGGCCGATCACGACGAAATTCGACTTTACTCGAGAGAGACAAACCTAACGAGCAGCTCCGCAGTCGATGTCATCCGGATGAACTCGGCTGTCGTGACCATGACGCTGACCGGCGAGGATTCGCTTCTTGTTTACACCTATGAGAACTTACTCTATCACTTCATCATACAGGCGACCGACAAGGAAATTACATTGCAAGAACTAGGCCACATTGGAGTTCATGGCATCGTGCGCTCTCCTTCTCGGGTACGAGCGGTGACCTGGATCATACCCGACTTACAACTCTTGGATGGCGATCCTACAGACGATGTCCACCAAGCGTCTATACTGATCTTAGTAGATGCAAAACTTGTGCTCCTACAACCGATGAAGGACGGATCTCGAAGTCTCAGATACGACATGAAAATGATAGCGACGGATGTCGAATACTACAGCTTGACCCGAGATCATACCCCATTGAGCTCACGGGTGACACCACAAACGCCCAATACTGGCAGACAGCATGTTGATAACAACTTCATGGCTGCTGGGCTAGAAGATTCACTGTGGTACTTTGACGGACGACGGATGCACTGCTGGCCGGATGTCCAGGACCTTGTGAACGCTGCCAAGATGCCCGAAAGCAAGGACTTGCCACGGCCAGTCCCTATTAGCACCGACTTCTATCCTACCAGCGTAGCGCTAGACAGCGGGACCTTCCTTGGCGTGGAGCCTGACGTCGTTCAGCGTCGGGACGTCAATTTTGCGCTGAATCGCTTTTCTACGAGGGTGAGTTTATAGTTTTGGGCGACCTGGCAGGCTCATTCACTGACTTCATTCAGTCGCAACTGTTCATACCGTCCTTGCTACGACACTATCTGGCAGATAATGACGCTTCTTCTGCGTTAAGTCTATCTCACCACTTTAAGGATCTACCATATTTTCCCCATGCTTTGGAGGTCCTCCTGCATAATGTTCTTGATGACGAAGTTGATGCTCCGGCCGCCGGTATCGACCGACCTCTGCTTCCTTCAGTGCTATCATTCCTCGCATCTTTCCCATCGTATCTCGATATCGTTGTTCAGTGCACCCGGAAGACCGAAGTCCGATCTTGGCGCACACTTTTCAAATACTTGCCAGCACCCAGCGACCTGTTTGAAGAGGCAATCGACAAGGGCCTGCTAAAAACTGCCAGTGGGTATCTGTTGGTTATGCATACCCTCGAAGAAGGTTCCGGTAGCATGGAGCAGTGTGTCAAGCTTCTGCAACTAGCTAGTGCTCGTGATGACTGGGAGCTTTGCAGCGAGCTAGCTCGATTTTTGATGGCTATGGACGAGTCAGGCGAGACGCTGAGACAATCTTTGGGACGCCTGGAACTTAAACCGCCAGAAGTGAACGGCCAGAATGGCAACGGGGTTATGAAGCTGGGTACACCGGCCCAGCGGCGGTTTGCCCAAAGTCCACAGCAGTCGGATCAGGAAATGTCGAGTCAAGCCAGTATGAGCTCGTTGGGCTCAGGCCTGGATCCTCTCAGTCGAGATGAGAGTGATTATTTCTTCCACAAAAATCGCCAAGATCTATGAACGGAGCCTTCGAGGAGGAGTTTCTGGATGTACTCCTATCAGCTTCCCTGAATCAGGTGATGTGGGCGAGATCTGCCGCCAAATACAGCTCTACACCAGAGAATCCATCCTCCTTCGAGCTTGTGCCAACGGTCTCGGGCCTTGTTTGGATAGTAAAGGCTTCTCGCCCCGGCCTTGCCATGCTTGGAACCACGGCAGGCTGCTTTGGAGCCAGCCAAGCTGCAGGGTAGGCTTGTCTCCCAGGCGCAGTCACAAGCTTGAGATTATCCCTTGTGGCGTATGCGCCAGTGTTGTGTCCAAACTCCAGGCGATGAAGCTGTACAGGATGCGCAAAAGACGTGGTGATAGTCGTCATCATGACAAAGATCTTTGACCAGGCTTGCAGGATCATTTTGTTTCAGTTTGGGGGCCACGAAAATAAGTCAGGTGGTGGAAAAGATTCTGGTCATTGCGAGCACAGAGAGCTTACCGCTACATCGCGCGCACGAAAAGATATAGCTATAAATTGATCATGCGCACTCACCCGGAAACGTCTGACGACTTGAATTTGTCATCGTAGCTCTTTGATAAGTAGCAGTAAATTTCTTTCAGAAGCGCGTTCATTGTCTTTGCGTGCACAGCTTCGAGAGCGGCGAGGCCAGCTGTGGCTGTGCAGCATGTGCAAAAGCCGGTCCCGCCAAAACAGTGCAGCTTGTTGGACCCTGCAGCGCCACGGCTCTCCTGTAGCATACAAACAGCCTCCTTGTCCACGACGTTTGAAGGAACCGAAAATCGAACCACCATTCGCCCGAATTGATTCCCTTTGGCATTCACGGCTTGGCTTGTTGACCGCTCTATCGGCTTAAAGCTTCGCTCACACGCATTGCGCCTGGGCCCCCAGAAGCGGGGCACGCGAAGATGGACGATTTTGAAAGCGAGTCGGATAGCTACACGAGCTACTGGCGCGACTGGGTGCGTGTTTTGATTTGTTTATGAAACTGTGAACTTGATGCATGTTGGTATACGACTCGGACAGTTCGATCGATGATGTTGAGAGCTGCCTTGGGACCGGAGTAGCGCGACCGTTGGGTGCACGTCAAGTCGTTCTACCTGGATGATACCAGGCGCCGCTACTCCCAGACGACTCAAGGCGTTTATCCTTGGGGGGCTCATCTTAACTTTTACTTCGCTCAAATGTATTAAAAGAAACACTGTAGCATTGACACGGACCAGAATGCCAGTTTCAAGCCGGAAGAGGACCAGACGTTGGCTTTATTCACACATCAGTTCAGTGAGACAATGCTGACCTAATTTGAAGTTCATCACCTCCAAGGGCAATGAATACTTTTGCGAGATCGATGAAGACTACCTGACGGACCGATTCAACCTCACCGGACTGAACGGCGAAATTGAGCATTACCAGTACGCGCTCGACCTCGTCACGGACGTGTTTGACACAGACTGCGACGACGATGTACGGGATCAGATAGAAGCATCAGCCAGGAAGCTGTACGGCCTCGTTCATGCCAGATATATTACGACTACAAGGGGTCTTCAGAAAATGGTAAGTCACCCACCTTGAGCACTGAGATCCTATCACTGACTCGGGCGCAGCTCGAAAAGTTTAAGAAAGGCGATTTCGGCCGTTGTCCCCGCGTAATGTGCAACGGAACACACATGCTCCCTACGGGGCTCGCCGACAACTACGGCGTCCAAAAGGTCAAGCTCTACTGCGCCTCCTGCGAAGACATCTACAGTCCGAAATCATCCAAACACTCCTTTATCGACGGCGCCTATTTCGGCACTACCTTCGCCAACATGCTGTTTCAGGTCTATCCGGCCTTCCTGCCGCAGAAGTCGATTGCACGGTACGAGCCGCGGGTGTTCGGGTTCAAGATGCACGCGTCGGCGGCATTGCAGCGGTGGCAGGATGTGAAGAGGAGGGATCTGGTGGACAGGCTGAGGGACATTGGTGAGCCGAATCCGTTTGTGGATGATGAGGAGAATGATGAGGGGATGGATTTGGAGGAGGTCGATGAGGCGCAGGAGCTTTGATGGGGGACCTCTTGACGAGGACTTGAGGCTAAGGTTTAAGATACCCATGATGAATGACCGGTCATGATGCAATGCAGGTATTGCCATGGAAATTGCTCTGAGCTTGCTGCGAGTCCCGAGAACTTAGCTACAGAGGAAGTATTCCGTTCACCTGTCGTTGCCAAGCTCCTGTAGTCTTTCCTGTACCGTCCGGAACAGGCCTGGTCAGAGCAGTAGCTCCAGTTGGAGTGTTTGTACGTAGCGCCCGAATAGAATGCAGGAATGTCGAAGATGGACCGGTGGCCTGCTTATCTAAGCACAAGAACTTGAAGTAAAAAGCCTTTGTTGGTTCGGGTAGGAGACTCCTTCACACCTTGCTTACGCCTGGCCCGTAAGGCGGGTGGAAAGAAGTCTCTGCCGGCGTGCTACTCAAGTGGGTGCTTGGCTTGGTACTTGGCTGGGTACTTGGCTCGGTACTTGGCTGGGTATTTCAGTACGAAATTAGCTAAGATATTAGCTATACATCTAGCTAGTTAGAACGGAACACCGGCGGCGACTTCACTCCTCCCTCCTTACCTGGGGGAGGAGTCGCTCCCGTGGACGTTCTTCCGGCCACTCCACGGGCGACACATACTCGCATCGAGACTTTGTTGAAAACACCCTCGTCTTGAGTTTTGAATGCATGTTCTAGCCTACCTCGGCGCAACTGAACCAGAAATGTCGGTGGTAGCCTTCCGAGTGCAGCCTGAGCGGGCCAGGTCAAGATCCACTTAAACTGCACTTTCGCCACAACCGGCCGACCCTGCGATTCACACTGGCGATTATGATTGGACTTGTGCCCACCATCTGATCATGGGCGGCTGGGATAAGTACTGTTCTCTTTGCGGAGCACTGCTTCACTTTCGCCACGGTCGACGTGGCTGCCGGAACCCGACGCGCTACGAATGGATGAATCACTTTCAGGTAATCGGCAATAGCGCGTGGGAAGGTGAGTACACAATGGCTCCGCAGACGCCCAGGGCAGGCAAGTGCTCCGACGACGAAATGCGCGATGAGCCATCGGAGCAGTTTCTCACAATTTCCCGGCATAGCCTCCATGCAGCAATGGCAATGTCATGATACCTATCGCTGACACACTCGTCCCTAAGGCTTCGATCAGACTTTCCTTTCCGGACCATGCACGGATGATCTCGACGGGATGGTATGTTGTACGGCTGGCGACGGCGCCGCGATTCGCAACCATATGGAATGGCAGGACGACGTCCTGAACTGCGGTGTATACGACAGCATGGATTCCGGTGACTATCCTGTTGTCTTTCCCTTTCACTATTCTTGCTACCACATCCTCTATAAAGCCATCGAGCACCTTGATACAAACACCACGACCGGCGGAACGAGGCCTATCCAGCCTTCGCCATACTTGAGGGCCGACATTCTTTATGATGCCATGAGCCGATTGTGGCTTGCGGAGTCATCGACCTACCTTGGAACTGATGTGGCTCTTCTTTCCGATTATGGAGAACTCGCCACGGAGCGTCAGGTAAGCGAAGCTCTACTGTATGCGGTGTTGCGGGATACACGAATCACCTTACCTTCTGGTTGGGTTTTGATTCCACTTATTGATTGTGACAATCGGACTGATGCGTTGGGTGCAAGTACGCGTGGTACATGATTCAGGAAGCACCTTTCCTGCAGGACCCGGTCCGAATACCAGAGATATACTCTTTCATAGCTGCGCTACCACGATTAGATGAGACGAATAACCGTCATCAATACATCAAAGAAACGCCTCTAGCGAAGCTACCCGTGGAAGTCCGCTGCCTCGTCGTTGATCATTTACCGCGTCAGGATTTACCAAATATGGTTGCAAGCGGCTTGTTCGGTTCCAGCATCCCCAATTGGTGGTGGCACAAGCGGACAAGCAGAGACATGCCGTGGCTTTGGGAGCTTCACGATAGCGGTCCAAAGCACCAGGATATTGATTGGATGCGATTGTACAAGCATGTTGAAGACAGTGCTCTTGTACAGCAGCCGAAGAAATACCAAGCAGAAGTGGGCGAACGTGCAAGTTGTCTCGAGGAGCGTGAGGCCGAGTGGCAGCAAGAGCAACCTTTCGCGCCGATCACATCAATGGCTCGCATGATCTGGATGCTTTCCTGTCAAATGAACGCTCGAAGCACACAGCTATCAGCACGCTCAACGATACCGCCAGTCACGCCCATGATTACAAGCTTGGCAATGATGGCCCGGCTGCCGAAGGCGCAAGTATTCCTTCAGACTTACCAGGAATAGCAAACAGGCGCAGGATCTGGAATATATGTTATACACAGCTGGCCCCAATTTACATCTTTGGAGACAGAACAGCACATCGATCCCTGTACAAAATTTCGCCGAAGGACAGCTCTCAGGTGGAAATGCCAGATGAATTGATGGCCGGCAACCCTCTATCGATTAAACGCCGCGGCGAAATACTATTCGTCAAAGATACGCACGGTATGGAGCTCAAGAAGGCATACGCAAAGTGCATGTTCCACACGTCAAAGGGCACGGATGCTGCGACCTCCGAGTTCTGGCCGTTGCGATGTATCGGCATATGGATGCTGCCTGATTTCAAGAACCTCGAAGTTGTTGGTGACCTGGAAGCTGGGCTGACAGGCGAATTCTCATCCTCTCAGATGGGATGGGGCATCTGCGGAGAGGAGCTTCGCGCTGACCTCTTAGACCTCAGAGGATTTGAACTCAAAGTCCTTCGTCCTTCGGATGATGATCAAGCCGTTGGTGGTATTTGCAATCTGAAGCCACTCTTTTTCTCGAAAAGAGAGCTACCTTGGTTTAGCGATAGGAGACAGCCAGATGCAGCCCGCACCGTGGTGCTGACTGCAGAAAGTCACTCATGTGTAGCTGGCCTCACTTGGGAGCAGACTGACAGGGGCGAGAAGGTAAGCACTCCCGACGCAATTCACTGCTTTTCTTGCAATCAAAAATTTCGCAGCTTGACGAGAGAACGAGAGTTGACTTGATTACAGGACTCGAGACTGACGAGACTCGGACTGATAACAATACCGAGACCACGATGACAGGAGCCACCAATACATCTGAACAAGTGCGGTTCGACAGGCAAGGGAGCTCATCAACATCGAAGGTTATATTTCCCAAATTACAAGGCGACATCAGCACATACGAGCGGCCGGTTATATCACGTCGCGGATGTGAGTGGCTCATCTGAGCGCTCGTTGTGGCCTCGCACGCTGGCTTTCAAGTCCACAATACACATTGAGCAACAGGCAAGTCGAGGTCTCTTGCAGTAGCCTGTGAGCACATTTACCTACTCAGAGTCTAGCTGCACTCCTTTTGGGGAGCTAGTGGCAGGAATGGCGAAACACCGTGTAGTATATTGTCCATTCAATTAGCAATTGTGTCCTTTGAGGCGGAGTGAATGACTTTAGACCTCATGACCGAACATTGAGCTTGTAAACTCGTCGTTACGATGCCTGCATGTCAGACTGTTGTCTGCGCCCTGCTCGTTGGCTTGTCGAATATAGTTGGGTCTCGGTCCTCAGCCAGAAGCGATCATGGCACTCACGTGATTTGTGGCTTGGCGTCTGGCCAAACATGCTGATACATCGTCTTTCGATAATCTGTAATTCACCACAACCACTTCTATTCGATCTTCAAACCAACTTCCCGTGGAGGACCCCCTTGATCGTCCTTCCAGGATCGCTAGAGCCTGATCAAGCACAAGGTATTTTTGCCTCTTTCACCAGCCACCATGACTTCGGCAGCTGAAGATTTAGCACTCGACTTTCTCGACGACGAAGAGGTCGATGAGCAAGAAGAAAATGAAACACCACAGCAAGATGACGACGATGAGATGCGAGACGAGGAAGCCGAAGCTCAAGCTGCGGCGGCTCAGAAGCAGGCACAGTCTGTTCCATCCAAGCTGAAAGATTCCGATCTCACGGCCGTACTCGACGAGATCGCCAACCACACCACCTCGAATAATAACGATGCCGAGTTCGACTTGTTAGCGAAGGCCAACAACTATTCCACCATCGTCGACAACGAAATGGCCGCCCTTCACACCACGATCAGGAATTATTACTCGATACGATTCCCTGAGCTTGAGACCATGATCCAGAATCCACTACAGTATGCCAAGGCAGTTGCTGCCATCGGAAACGGCCCACTGGACAAGATTCGAGAGAACTCCGAGCTGAAAAGTATCATGAACGGCTCATTGCTCATGGGTGTAGCCATCACCGCCACACAGACTACCGGCCGGGAGATGAGCTCTTCGGAACTACAGAGGGTCAAAGACGCATGCGAACGAGCATTCAGTCTAGAACGCGCCAAGAAAATCCTTATTGAATACGTTGAGACTTGCATGGATCGCTTCGCACCGAATCTTACAGCAATCGTGGGGTCGTTGACCGCTGCGCAGCTCATCAATGCTGCTGGTGGCCTTTCCCAGCTCGCAATCCGACCTCATTGCAATCTCCCAGCACTTGGCGTCACGAAGTCATTACAAGCCGGTCTTGCAACAAACGTCAACTTTCGCCAGCAGGGGTTCCTCTATGATACTGACATCGTTCGTGAGGTACCGCCAGATCTTCGCAGACAGGCTCTTCGCATCTTGTCTGGCAAGGTCACCTTGGCGGCTCGCGTCGATGCCAGCCGAGAATCACCAGACGGAAGTATTGGCGAGAGGTTCAGGGACGAAGTGGAAAGGCGGATAGACAAGCTCAAAGAGCCACCACCCAACAACGGACCTAAGGCGCTGCCAGCACCCGACGACAAGCTCAGCCGAAAACGTGGTGGACGCCGGGCACGGAAGGCCAAAGAGGCAACCGCAACTACGGAGCTTAGCCAGATGAGAAACCGCATGGCTTTCGGCAAGGAGGAAGCAGAGGTTGGCTATGGGACTGGCGACGGGTCAGCCGGCATGGGCATGATCGGTCAATCGAGCGACGGCAAGATCAGAGCTACACAGATTGACCAGCGGACGAAGGCAAAGTTGGGCAAGAAGAACCCTGGCTGGGGAACTTCTACACCGGCTGGAGGCAGCAGCGGTATGGCTTCGAGTTTACGCGGATTTGGGCAGGGTGCAGGCCTCGGCAATGCCAGTGTTCTGCGCTCTCACGGACTGAAGAGCGGATATGGTGCTGGAGGCGCTTCCGGCACAGCCAGTAGCATCGCTTTCACACCTGTTCAGGGGCTCGAACTGGTGGATCCAAAGGCCCAGGCGGAGCTTAAAAGAAAACGAGCAGCCGAGGACGACAGGTACTTCAAGTCAGGTGCTTTCACTCAAGTTGGCAATGGAGGCTCTAGCGCGGCGCTTGGTGGAGGGACAGGCAAGGCAGATGGCGGCTTCAAGGTGCCGTCGCTCCCGGCAAGAGCTGCAAACGGAGGCATGGGTCCGCCGCCGGCTAAGAAGCAGGCGTGAAAGTGAATGGAGTAACATGTTGTATCTGCTGTAATGACTACCTCATTGGGCCGTGTGGCAGTGGAGCCGCCGTTACGGCTTTTATTCTCTCCCCCAAAGATCAGAATCTTTGCTCCGAGAGGTGACTAGAGGAAACACGCTCCATGAGCCGGCCTATTGTTCGCAGCTGTATTCCGCGCCTCAGAAGCACGGGATGGTCGATGAAATCCAGCGATGCTGTGTGGCTGGAACCGAATTTTACGTGGTTTAGGAAGAAGACCCCAGGGCTCGCCGTGGCTCACGCAATCTTTGGCGTTCTCCTATTGTTCTAATATACATTGCCATTCGATCAACGAGGTAGCAGGGTCATCATGCATGAATTTCAATCTCTTCTAACCATGCAAAAGAGCTCCAACGCCTACACTGTATCTATGTTGATGCCAGTGCCAACGCCAGATCTGATTGAAATTACGAGGAAATGACATCGTGAAGATGTCCATGGTCATGAAAGGAGTTCTCGGACCGTCTCGTGTTTCGCCAGCCAGATAAAGAAGGGCATCACAGCAAGCCCCGCCCAAGCCATGAGCGGAACAAGTGCGACCGAGATATACTCGAGACTCTGCCCGCTGAACACGCCGAACAGAACCGGTAACCCGATGCAAATCGTCATGACCAGGTTGCGAAGCGCCTGATCGTTCTGATAGCGTCGGTAGAGCGTCGTGACGGAAGCAAAGTAGATGCACAGAGCGAGTTCAAAGTGAGCGTGGTTCGGCGAGCAATACGCTTGCTGAGCGTCCTTGGGAAACAGTAAGCCTCGTGACGATTCATAGACACATCCCTTTGCCTTCTCGCGAAAACATGAATGATTTGCGGAAGATCAAGACGCGGAGCGAGATGGGATGGAAGTCAGAGCACCCACATAATCGGCAGCAATGTCGAAGTCGTCAATCCATAATGGATTGTCGTTGGGTTCTGGACTTTGACGACCGAGGACCGAGTTGCCACTCGAGAGGAGGTTGAGCGTGTTGAAGATGAAGAAGGGACAGCTTTGGGTGCCCGCGGCAGACGCGCTGGCGGCCAGCTCCAAGGCTGAAACACCGCCAACGAAGGTCAGAAAGGTGTAGAAGATGGTCGATCGGGCCATAGCGAGAAGAAAGCTTGTTGTATGTAAAGAAGATGCAGGCCAATGAGAATCGAAAAGAGGCCGTGAATGTATGTCAGTCGGACCAAACGCGAAAACGACAGTCAAAAATGGAGAACAAGGGCCACAAAAGGGCGAGATCACTCAGTGACTATGAGGTAGGACAGGAATCAGACGCGGAGCCAGGACAAGGGCCCTCTTCATGTCATCGTGAGTTGCGGCCGGCGGGTCCAACACGGGACGCTCACCAAGTTGGCTCACGGAAGCGTGCCCTGTGCGCCTCCGTTCTGCTTCGCTCAGCGTCATCATGGGTCGTCGTTGTCTCAGGGCTGCTCGCACCTGGGGGCTGGTTACCAGGAAAAGAAGTTGGCGGCTGAGCAAGTGAGCGTCCTTGCTTGGCTCAGGTCTGGGTTGCTGAGCAGGGATCATCGTGGAAAATGCGACTGGGCACGGCCAATGGGACGGA
>UYJD01000010.1:285390-326652 GCA_900618795.1 Cyanodermella asteris
CATACGAGATCACCGCAGGTTGATGCTCGTAAGCTGGAGGAGACGCCAAAAGCCAGTCAGGCAATCTGGATCGCTGAACGTGCAGAGCGTGGAGTGTTGAAAGACACTCACGGCTAGTTTGTAAGCTGGACGAAATCAGTGAAGGGACCTTGCCGAATTTGGGTTCATGTTTCATACACACGCCAGTACGTAAAGCTACACCACCTTTGGCCAAGAACTTGCGATACATGTGAAATCGGCAGGTCCCGACAGGTCAGGCAGCCAGTGCCTTGGACCTTCCGCTACCTATATCTTAAAATATTACCCCTTCGTATCCACGCGCCGAAAAAGCCATCGTATCATGTATGAGAAAGGTAATAGTACATCGAGGTCCCTCGTTCTACCAACATCCTTCCGCGTGGACCTTCAAGCATCAAGCTTTTGCCTGTTTCTTGGCCACAGACTTTGGTACCTCCCCATAAACCTCGGTGTATTCTTTGATGTAGCGTTGCCTGTCGTTCTCCCCGCGTTCGATATATACCTGTCCATAGGGGTCAGTAAGGTTGCATTATGTCGAAAACCTCAAAACGTTCACGACTCACCTGCTTCTCACTCTCTGGTAACTCTTTCCACTCCCGCGCGATCAGATTCGTTGCTTCCGTCGCCTTGACACCCTTGAAGTCTCCGCTCAAATGACGATCAACCGTGAAGTAGGTGTAAGAGCTTCGCTGCCGGCGGACAGCTCTGGAATCCTTGAGCTGAGTCTTGAAGCCACGGACTCCCATCTTCGTCAGCTGCCGCCGAGCATTATTGGCCTCTTTGATTTTCGATGGGGACATCTCAGCAAAGTAGGCGCGCTTAGCCTCATCCACCGCGGCCTTGTTCTGGTTTGCAAGGTGGTTGTAGTGCTCTCGCTCGTCGGGGCTAAGATCATGATAGCTCTGTGCGGCTGCTTTGACCTGACTGGCGTATTCCTGAATTTGAAGACCCTTGGGCACGTCCCTGAGTTTCTCAGTAACGAAAACGCTCCATGCACTTTTCATTCCCGACCCTTTCTGTTGCGGAACAAATGCTTTCAGACTCTTTCGCTTGAGCTCCCTGATCTTCTCGACCTGTGCCTTCTTGGCCGCTCGATCTCTTTTTCGGGCCAACTGTTCGCGAGTTGGCTTTGGCTTCGGCTTTGGCTTTGGCTTAGCATTAGCCTTGGGGCGACCTGGTTTAGCTTTAGGCTTGGGGGGTCGCCCCGCCTTTGCTTTCGTTTTTGTTCCTGTCTGAGCCCCTGTCCTGAACGCGGGCTCTGTCGAGCTCACGGCTTCAGTATCTCCCTCTCCGGCACCTGATACCTTGGGTGTGGTCTTGGTCTTCCGTGCCGCTGCGCGGCCGGTGTGTTGTTTAGGCCTGCCAGCGAAAGGCTTATCGACATAGCTGCGGATGGTCGCATAGCTAGATACTGGCAATTGGGATTGCTGCGAGGCACGAAGGGGCAGTGAAGTTTGGCCTGGTGCACAGCTCACGCGAGCTGCTGGGTAGCTGTGAAGGAAGCGGACGCCGCCGCGTCCGAGGCGGAAAGCGCTCATTCTGAATGCTGCAATGATTTCAAGCCGGCGAAGTAGCAGCAAACGATTGACAGATTTGAACGACAGCCGACGGTAGTGAGAGCCAATTGCCCCCAGGTCGTGGGTAGCAATGGAGGAGAGGTGGTTGGGAGAGCTCGTGTGTTCCTGAGCGCGAGTTGCGCTTGTTTGCGAGGAGTCTAAGCGCGAGAGCCGATTGGCTCATTGGTCCGCCCCGACCGCAGTCAACGCCAACCTCGACGGGCTCGTGCGCAGAATTTCCTCCACCAGCTCCCACTTACCACGAATCTCTCCCAGTGAGTCGCAAAGACTGGACACCCAGATCCTATCGTCTACGTACTCGACCTTTTACAAGGTTGCGCCCAGTCTCCTTGGTCCCTGTAGATATACCGCGACAAACTACCCAGCTCTTGTCGAGCACCCCCGAGGCGCATCTCGCGAGAGCTTGAATCCCACTTCAGTTCCGCTGTGCATCGGCAATGTCGCCCTGTTGACGCGCATCCTCGTTGTCCTAACGTAAAACTCACTTTCAGTCCGCCAGACCGGGCATGGCTCGCTCACCAAGCCCCACAGGCAGTTCCTTTTCTCATTCGAGACGACACCGTCGTGACGACGACCGCGACTACGATCGGAGACGAGACCGTGATCGACGAGATGATCGCGATAGGAGAGACGATGGGAGGCGTCGCAGAAGCCGCTCGCGGAGTCCCGTAAGACACATTCACGATGGAAATATGTCATGTGTTAATGTTCACCAGGGTCGCTATGATCGCCGCTACAGAGGCGATTCGAGGGATCGGCATGACTATCGTAGACGAGATCGATCGAGGGATCACGAAAGAAGACGTTCAAGAGACAGAGACGTGAGGGACAGACCAAGGGACAGGCGAGACGACTCGCGGGATCGTGAGCGTGATCGAAGGCGGCGCAATGATTCTGCTGATTCACGGAGAGATCGAGACAGGGACCGCAGGGCTCCAGACAGCAAAGATAAAACTCCTTTAAAGAAGGATGCGACGAAAGCTGCGCCTCCCGCAGCTGCCACGGCTGACGAAGAGGCCAAAAAGGCCGAACGTCTGGCTCGTCTCGAAGCATGGAAGAAAAAGCAACTTGCCGCAACTGCTGAGAAGAGTCAGGTCTCTACACCTGTCTCGGCCAAAGTTCCTCTCGAAGAGTCCGACAAGAAAGCGGCCAGCGTCAGCGTAACGGCGACCGCCAGTCCAGCAACCCCTGCATCGCCCGCGTCGCCAAAACCTTACACCGGAAAGTTCGATCCGAAAGCCATCGTGAAAAAGGCTCACATCAGTACTGAGTCTTCTAGTAAACTCGGACTCGACATTGCTTTACCCGACACGAAGCCTTCTGTTAAGCAAACTTCCAGTGGGGCAAAATTGACTAATCCGACCCCTTCAGCAGGCAAGAAACCGGCAGCTCCTCTTAAGGCTTCGGGCAATTTGAGCGGCTTTGGCTTGAAAGTGTCTGATGCTGACAAGGCCCAGACCAAGACCTCAGGCCTAGTGTTCGGTGAGGAGGAGAACGAAAAGCGGAAACTTGAAAAGCTACCCAACCCTGCCCTTGAAAACGGAGACGATGATGCTGCGCTTGCTAACGGAGCACAAGAAGCTGAAGAAGACGAGGACGATGATGACGTGGACATGCAGGATGGAACCGAGGAGGAAGCCGCAGCTGCGGCCAGAATTGCCGCTGAGAAGCGTGAAGAGCGTCTCCACGCCCAGAACGTCGCGTACCAAGAAGGCGACGTGGTCATGCCAGATGCTCCAGAAGAGCAAGCACAGCCACCAGATGAGGTGATGGAAGAACAAGAGGATGACGTGGATCCTCTCGACGCATTCATGGCCGACCTTGGTAGCTCTGGCACAAAACGCTCAAGACCTGTCGGCCAAAAAGTGCAAGAACCTATCGCAATGTTTGGCGACGACGACGAGACTATGGAAGCCGTTGATGATGAAAACACTGACGATATCATGGCCATGGCAAGCACGAAGCGTAAGAAAAAAGACATTCCTACCATTGACCACGCCAAGGTTGCATATGAGCCGTTTCGCAAAGACTTCTACCATGAACCCTCCGAGTTGTCAGGAATGACCGAAGGGGAGCTTGCTGACCTCCGACTCGAGCTCGATGGAATTAAGGTGCGCGGCGTTGATATTCCAAAGCCCGTCGTGAGCTGGGCTCAGTGCGGCCTTGGCGTTCAGACTCAGGACGTGATCTCGAAACTCAACTACGAGAAGCCCTCCGCGATCCAGTCCCAGGCCATTCCTGCCATCATGTCCGGGCGAGATGTCATTGGTGTTGCCAAGACGGGCTCCGGCAAAACGATTGGTTTTCTGCTGCCCATGTTCCGTCACATCAAAGATCAAAGACCGCTGGAGAACCTGGATGGTCCGATTGCTCTAATCATGACCCCAACGCGTGAGCTGGCAACTCAGATCCATCGTGATTGCAAGCCGTTCTTGAAAGCTTTGAACCTGCGCGCAGTTTGTGCTTACGGAGGCGCTCCCATCAAGGACCAGATTGCAGAGTTGAAGCGCGGAGCCGAAATTGTTGTGTGCACTCCCGGACGAATGATTGACTTGCTCGCAGCTAATGCTGGGCGTGTCACCAATCTGCGACGAGTGACTTATTGTGTTCTCGATGAGGCAGATCGCATGTTTGACATGGGATTTGAACCGCAAGTCATGAAGATTATTGCCAACATTCGTCCGGACAAGCAAACAGTCCTCTTCTCGGCCACCTTTCCGCGTCAGATGGAAGCCCTTGCACGCAAAGCGCTGGTCAAACCCGTGGAAATCATTGTCGGTGGCCGAAGCGTAGTCGCCCCGGAAATTACCCAGATCATCGAGGTTCGTGCTGAAGAGACCAAGTTCCTGCGCCTTCTCGAATTGCTTGGGGAGCTCTACGAAGACGAAGAGAAGAGTTCTGACTATCGTGCTCTAATCTTCGTGGAAAGACAGGAATCTGCTGACGGCTTGTTGCGTGACCTCATGAGGAAAGGATATCCCTGCATGTCAATTCATGGAGGTAAGGATCAGATTGACCGTGACAGTACCATCCATGACTTTAAAGCCGGTGTCATACCAATTATGATCGCAACTTCTGTTGCAGCAAGAGGTCTCGACGTCAAGCAATTGAAGCTTGTAGTGAACTTCGACACTCCGAACCATCTGGAGGATTATGTCCACCGGGCCGGCCGGACTGGTCGTGCAGGAAATACTGGAACGGCTGTCACTTTCATTACAGAAGAACAAGATCGATATGCCATCGATCTTGTTAAAGCATTGACCCAAAGCGGCCAAGAGGTGCCTGAACCGCTGCAAAAGCTCGTCGAGTCGTTTAAGGAGAAAGTCCAGGCAGGTAAAGAGAAGGCTGCAGGATCCGGATTCGGTGGAAGGGGTCTTGAACGTCTCGACCAAGATCGCGACGCAGTTCGTAATGCGCAGAGGAAGTCCTACAAGACCGGTGATGATGGCGAGGAAGAAGAGAAGGAGGAAGGCGCCAAAACAAGCAAAAGCGACGACCTCATTGCGAAAGCCGCGAGCTCTGTTCAAGCTGCTGGCACTCAAGCTCAAGCACAGGTCAACAAGCCTCTGCCCGGTGTCCCGGCGGGTATCGATCTGGATGGCAAGATCACGGTGCACAAGACAGAGGTGCCAGCTGCCGACACATCAGGGGCTGGTGGCAAGTCCGACGACCCCATGGAGAAAGTTCGCGCTGTCGTCGGCAGGCTCAACAACAAGGTTGGCGGTGGTGTTTCTTCTGGTGCTCCTTTGGACAACAAGGGTCCCGACGCAGGCGCCTTCCACGCCACACTTGAGATCAACGACTTTCCTCAGAAAGCTCGCTGGGCCGTCACTAATCGCACAAACGTGGCAAAGATTCTGGAGTCCACGGGTACTTCAATCACCACCAAGGGCAATTTCTATCCTACTGGTAAAGATCCGGGGCCAAACGACCAGCCGAAACTGTACATTCTGGTCGAAGGCGATACGGAAATTGTGGTCACCACTGCTATGCGTGAGCTGATGAGGCTATTGAAGGAGGGAACGATCGCTGCTGCCGAGGGCGAGTCAAGAGCCCCGACTGGTAGATACAACGTTGTGTAAAGCATGTTCAGCTGTGTATCTTGGTAATGCATGCTTTCTTATGAATATCAACTGGTCTTTGTCTGGGTCTTCATGCTTATCTCGAAGGGAATACTACTCTTACTTATGAATTACCTTGTCTGTCACACGTTGACATCCAGCCGGCTTGACGATTCTAAAGCTCTGTAGTAGAAACACATCAAGTCCCATGACTGTCACGCATTGGAAGTTGCTCTCTGATGAAATTGGCCATGTAGCCTTGAGTATCTTCGACAGTCTTGCAACAATCCAAATGTTAGTCGCTTCAAACGCTCAGAAATCCAGCGGAATCATATCAAATCCGTCCAGGCATAAATCGTAACTCCATCCTCACAGGATGCATCGGTACCTGTTCACACAACCAACCCACCCAACATGCCCACAAACATCCCCAATCCTGCATTCACCACCTCCTCAAACCCACTCCTTCTCCCAGCTCCAGCATTCGCCGGCCCACCACCGCCGCCACCAGAGCTGTACTGCGTACACAAACTCTCCTGCAGTCCCCCACACGCAACCGTACTCAAACTCGAGCACACGCTCGCCGCACTCGATGAACCGCCCCCTCCGGACCCTCCCCCGTTCGTCGTCGTTATACCCGCCCCGACAACCGTCACCGCCTGTCCACCACTTCCGGACCCCCCACCCAGCGACGCCGTGCAAGACGAGAACGTCCTCGCACACCCCGTCGCATAGCTGCTGCATTCCCCCTGATTCGCAAACGTACGCGGTATATAGCTCCACGCAAACGGCGCGCCGGGTACGACTCCGGTGAGCAGTGCGCCTCCTCCTCCTGTGCTGGGCGCGGCTGAGGGCGCGGCGTAGCCGACCGTGACTGTTACTGTTGCGGTGCCCGTGTTGGCTGCGGTGGTGGAGGGTGGGGACGGTGTTGAAGAGGAGGACGACGAGGAGGTTGGGCTTGTGGTGGCACCGCCGCTGATTGTGCCGGTGCAGACTGCGTTGTTGGGGCAGCAGGCGACTTGCCCGGCAAAGTCGGTTGTGCAGTGGGTGTTTGGTTGGCAGCAGAGGTTGGAGCTGCAGGAGGTGTAGGAGACGGCGCAGGCGGATTGGCGGCGGAGGAGAGCGTGGTAAGCGTTCGTGTCGAGGATTTGTATGTCTGGTGCTAAGAATGATGGAGGATGCGCCTGCGCCGTGGAGTAGTCGAGCACATTTAGAGGTGATTGTGCGCTGGCGATGGAGGCGAGAAAGTTGAGGAGTAAGAAGCTCGCCATGCTTGGAGCTTCGAAGAGGAACTGGTGCGGACGGGGCGTGGTCATGTATGTGTACGCGCTCAGTGGCAGTCCATTTGGGTTTCAGTAAGGGATCGCGAGGCGTGCAATGAAATGTCTCAGCTACAATGCTGGCTCTGGGCTGGGTGGATGGGATGAAGATGACGAAGTTTGGTGGAGCCTCGATGTTTACTTTCAGCCTCGGAAGAAGCCGCCCAAGTTTCATCCTGCGGCTCGGCGGGAACTCGATTCAGGGAAAAGAGCTCGAACCAACTCCAAACGATTTCAGATCTAGTCCAGATACTCTCATAGACCTGTTATAGCCCCCCGATCAATTGATCCATAGAGTCGAAAATCTTGCAAGAAATCGGTGCATGCATTTACTTCGGCGCAGCTTTTGCCGCGCTTCAAGCTATGGCTCGAATAAAGCCGCTCTAAGACCTCAAGCCCGACAACTACACGTACGTCCCGTCAAAGTGCAGCAGAAAACAATCTGACCCCTCGCAGACCGATGGAAGAAGCCGGTTATCCAACTTCTGGACGCCGACAGGTGGCCTCGGTAAGAATGTCGATCCAGCGACGGGGAAAGAAGACTCCCACGACATGCTTCTCCGAGGCGGCTTTATCAGACAAACACATTCCGGACTCTACCACTTCCTGCCGCTGGGGAACCGGGTTCAAACCAAGGTCGAGCATCTGCTAGACAAGCACATGACCTCTGTCGGCGCTTCGCGAGTCGCCCTCTCTACGCTCTCATCAGTTGATCTATGGGAGAAGAGCGGGCGATGGCACGCTGATCGAACGGAATTCTTCAGGTTGGACGATCGCAAGGGCACGGGATACCTGCTTGCGCCGACACACGAAGAGGAGATCACGCAATTGGTTGCCAATGCCGTGTACTCGTACAAAGACCTTCCGTTGAGATTGTACCAGATCACCAGGAAGTATCGAGACGAACTACGACCGCGACAGGGACTGCTCCGGACGCGGGAATTTGTAATGAATGATCTCTATACATTCGACAGCAACCGGGACGCGGCCGTTTCGACATACGAGGACGTCAGAAAAGCATACAACAACTTCTTCGACGAGTTCAAGCTGCCCTATCTGGTCGCAAAGGCAGATTCAGGCAACATTGGTGGCGAATTCAGCCACGAATACCACTACGTCTCCCCGAAAGGCGAGGACGACGTTTACAGCTGCAGCAACTGCAACAGTGCAATCAACGGCGAGCTCCTGACCCAAGACGCACCCTCCCCCAGCTGCCCATCCTGCAAGACGGGGCAGCTGACGGCACAAAAGACCGTGGAATTAGGCCACACCTTCTTCCTCGGCACAAAGTACAGCGAGCCCATGAACGCACGCGTCGTGCAAAGCGAGCCGACGAAGTCGAAACACAAATTCGCTCCCTCTGCTCCTCCCGAGGACGAGCGCACCGGCACGCCGATCGAAATGGGCTGCTACGGCATCGGCGTTTCGCGGCTCATTGCCACCATGGCCGACCTCAACGCCGACGACCGGGGATTGAATTGGCCGAAAGTCATCGCGCCGTTCACCGTCGCCATCATACCGGGCAAGGGCCTCGAAGATGACGCTCTGGTACTCCATGATATTCTCGGGACGTTGCCGGCGCAGACGCATGTCGATACGGTCATTGACGATCGGCCGGGAAAGGATCTGGGATGGAAGATGAAGGATGCGGACCTTGTTGGGTACCCTGTGCTTGTGATTCTGGGGCGGGGGTGGAAGAATGACCGGAAAGCGGAAGTGCAGTGTCGGCCTCTGGGTTTGAAGCAGGAGGTCGATATGGTGGATCTTCCCTCTTTCGTTCGTGAAACACTCGCAAAGTTGTAAGGTAGCTAATGTTGCGTGAACCTGTAAAGTATGACCGACAGGTCACTGTATCTATATTCGATCTTGTGCCTCAAGAGCCAAATCACAGCTTCTTGTCCCTTCTCGTACTCCCCGTGCGATTGAACCGCGGGTCATCAATCAACGAGCCTCTTGGTCATATGTCTTCAGGGATTTAGTCCGACCTACCAACGTGCTTTGTACAGACTACTGTGAAGGCATGTGGGGTACACTACTCTTGGCTCAAACGCAACTTCCATTTCACGGAATATAGTGAGTGTCATTGTGGGTCTAGATTATGCATCAGTGCGAGAATCTAGATAAGCCTTCCCGACACACTAAGACTATTGGTTTTTCAATAGCAGCCGCATCGCTGCTCTCACTTGAGCAGTGCCTCCCACAAGCACTAAGCCCAGACCAAGTCCCATCGACTATGCTTACAGTACAAAACAGCCAATTTCGCCACCTTGTGAATCTCATTTTAATCATTCGTGCAGATCATGAGCCAACCCACCAGAACAAAATCTGTAACGCCGAGCACGAACCGTGCAAATGGTTGAACCAACAAACAGGTCTTCGAGCCAATGGCTCTAGCTCCGCGTGAGTTAATTATACAGGAAAGTCCTCACGGCTTTTGTGGTCTTCACTTCCAGAAAACCGAAATAATGTTCGGATAAAACCCTGCTTGCCTGGGAGCTGTGGAGCGCATCAACACCAATGCTGTGCAAACGGGATGTGTAAAGGTCAAACAACTGTGTGGCCACAAAACATTCTCTCAACGCGCGCAAAAGCAAATCGTCCCAACTATGGTCGTGATGGTGTTGAGGCCGCTCCGTTTGTGTGTGGAGTTGCGCGTGCAGCGGCTTGCCCTGGGGTGCTGCTGCCAGGCTCCTTTGAAGCGAGCTGCCTCAGCCTCATGTACATTTCCTGGATTTTGGTACTGGGCGTGCCAGGATTGGGCCACCAGGTAGATACGTACTCCCAGACAGCGCTTTCGAAGTCAGGCTCGTGCTTCACTTCGTCCTGCTTCAGCATCACGTCCATGACGAATGAGCCAATGGTGATCAGCTCCTTTCGAAGACTGTTGGCTCGGTTGACCTTGTCTGGCATCTTCTCCTTGGTAGCATCCTTGACCTTGTTCAGGCTATCCTGAATCGCGGCCATGCCAGCACGAATCATTTCCGCCCATCGATCCTTATTCTGACGTGATACGTCTTTGGTTTTGTGAGGACGCTCGCCGCTCTTGGGCCGATGCTGCGAATTAGGGCGGTCGCTGCGGTGACTCGATGCATGATCGCCATTGGAAAAGCGGTGGTCATTCTGGCTGTTGCGATGACGGTGCTGTTGTTGCGACGACTTGTCCCGGTGCGCGTGAGCCTTTCGAGATATCGGAGCCGGCGAACGCGATTGGCTAACGTCTCTTACCTCGTCTTGGAGTGTGTTGCGCTTATGATTGCGATGATGGTTCGCGACAGCCCTGCTGGCCGCAAGATTGGTGCCGTTGCTGAAGCGGTCCTTGAGAACAGAAAGAAGATAGTCGGCGCGACGGACCAGATGGACGGCTCCGGGAGACTTGATTCCCTTGGACTTGCCGTCGTCAGCGCGGCTACGCTCCTCCTTCCGATCCACACGATGCTCTTCCAAGAAGAACTTGTCCTTGAGACCAAGCTCTGGGTCATCACGAATCTGTGGCCAGGCACCGTAACCATAACGGGCAATTCCCACACAAAGCATACCGTCTTCCCGGGAAGCCCAGTCACAGGTATACTGAGCGCCTTTCTTGGCATTGAGGACACGATATTTCTGGATGTCGGTGCATTTGGCAATCTCTTCCCGTATCATGCGCATCTCTCCGGGTCGCTCGACGATAGTCTCGGCATTGAGCCTCTGGACACCGTTGAAAGTGAAGAGATTGGCCTTTCGGTCTTTCTTTGTCAGCTGCTGGCCCATCTGCTCCTTCATCTTGAACTCGGCCTCGACCTTATCCTGCAGCTGCCGAGCAACCTGCTTGATCTCGTTCAGATGATCGCGTAACAAGCCAATATCACGATTCTCGAGGCGAGCCTCACGTATGACATCTTCAGGCATGTCGTCAAGGTCACCGTAGCGCATGTATCCCCTCACAAGGTTGCGAGTTTCCCGTGCACTGAGAGGTCGGAGAGGATCAGCACCTCTTTCGGGTTCAGAGTCCTCGTCTGCTTCCTGGATAGCCATCTCTCGCGCACGCTTCTTGGCAGCCCGCTCTTCGCGCTCGTGGTCGGCTTGCTTCCGCTTCCTGGGCTGGTTTTCCGCAATCTGTCGTTCGAGGTATTCTTGATGCTTCTTGGCCTCCTCTTCCTTCTTGATGAGTTCGAGCTGGTCCTTGGGTATGATATCGTCCCATTCCAGGTCGTCAACTTTGACGTCAACGTACTCAAAGCTCTTGAGGAAGTCTTCTCCACCGTCAGCAGCAAGCCCCTCTGGCTGGTCAGTTTGATGTTCCTCGGCGTTCTCCAGAACAGCGTCGATATCGAGCTCTTCGAGCTTCTTCTGATTGCCAGATTGCTCAAACATCTTCTGGCCTCGTTTCTTGAGGATCCGAGAGATTTCTTCGGGGCTTGTGGGCTCGGAGGCTTTGATCTTATCGCTCAGTTCCTTCTTTTCTTGATCGGTAATGCCGCGCTGGATCGTGATGAACTCCAGCATAAGCTTGTTGCGAGCGCGTTCCAAGACTTCCTCTTCGACAGTCTCCTTGGAAACCAGGCGGTAGATGCTAACTGGCTTCGTCTGACCAATACGATGTGCGCGGGCCATAGCCTGCAGATCAGCCTGAGGATTCCAGTCAGAGTCAAAAAGTATGACTGTATCCGCTGTCATCAGATTGATACCAAGACCGCCGGCACGCGTCGATAGCAGGAAACAGAAGTCGGCACTTCCCGGAGCGTTGAAATGATCAATGGCTGCGCGTCGCGCAGATGAAGGGATATTTCCGTCAAGTCTTTGGTACTGATAGCCTCTTGCCTTGAGGTAGTCTGACAGGATGTCAAGCATGCGAACCATCTGACTGAAGATCAGGACGCGATGCCCTTCCTTCTGCAACTTGGTGAGGAGGCGGTCGAGCAACATCATCTTGCCGGAGCTAGTGATCAGGCCCTTGAAGACCTCTTCCCGAGTTGGGTTATCGCCTAGAATGCGCTCTTCCGCGTTGCTAAACATGAATGGGTGATTGCTCGCCTTCTTGAGCTCCATCATAATGTTGAGCAGTGACTGCTTGGGGCCTGATGAGCCTTGATTAAGCGCCGTGTAATTGCGTGTGAGGATGTTGCGATAGTACTCAAGCTGAAAGTCCGACAGCTCCACCCGGATGATTTTTTCGGTCTTGGGAGGAAGATCGTTCTCGACTTTGTTCTTGGTGCGTCGGAGCATGTACGGCTGGATCTTGTCGTTGATCTCGGCAATCTTCCTGCTTGCTTCTTCGGACTGTAGATCTATCTCATCTTCAATCTGGATGACGCCAGGCATAATGAATTCCATAAGCGCCGATAGTTCTTTCAAGTTGTTCTGTACCGGGGTACCGGTGATAAGAAGCCGGCTAGGTGCGACGAAAGACAGGAGCTTTTGGTAGAGCTGCGATTCCTTGTTTTTGAGACGATGAGCCTCGTCAACTGCCATGAATTGCCACCGAATCTTGCTGAGAGGACCATCATCAAGGAGTATGTACTCGTAAGTGGTGAGCAAGGCGTTGACCTTCACTTTGCCTTGGTCTACCTGAAGCTCCTTTTCGCGAATGATGCTTCGAGAGGCTTCATTGCCAGTGTAAACCACGTAGTTCATGTCGGGCGCCCAGTTGTCAAGTGACTCGGCCCATGCCGGTAGGGTGGAGAGAGGGACAATGACGATGAAGGGCCCTTCCTGTCGTCGGACGTTCTTCAGCCAGCTCATGAACGATATTGTTTGAATGGTCTTGCCCAAGCCCATCTCATCTGCGAGGATGACACTGTTACCCTTGCACCAGTTGTAAGCCAGAAAGTTGAGGCCTTTGATCTGGAAGTCTCGTAAAGTGCCATGCTGAATGCATGATGGCTGGTCGCGGAACGTCTCGAACTTACTGCGCGTATTCACGTTAGCCTCTCGGCGATCTGAACTAGGAATGCGGGACGTTCGATCGAGGTAGCGATCGATCTGGTCCTGAGCGATCCTGCTTATGAGCTCTTCGTCTTCCCATGTCGAAGAGTCGTAGTAAAGACCCTTCCACTTGACGAAATACTCTGTCGCGCCATCGTCGTTGATTCGTGCATCGATGACACGCTCAACCTTGACGTGGTCATCTATTGCTTCGAGATCACGTTCACGATCAAGACTCCACTTTTCTTTTTCCTCGGGCGGCATCGAATCATCTTGTTGCATGCGGATGTCCTCCAAGACAAACTTTCTGAAGTAATTTTCAACCTTGCGGAAGCCACGCCGAGTGCTGAGTTCATCCCAACGTTCCCAGGATGCATGTATGTGAGCCATGCCGACCCACTTTATGTAGTACTCGAACTCGACCTTGGTGGGGTTGAGCTTTTCCGGGTTGACGTCGTCCCGTTTTCGATGATTGAGAACAGCATCGACTTGAGGACGCAGGTCCTCCTCAACATATTCATAACCGGGGTCTTCGTCGTCCAAGAACTCCGCTTCGTCCTCATCTTCGTTGTAATTGGCGACCTTGCCTGCTTTGCGAGAAGAAAAGCGGACTTCGTGGTGTAAAGGCGTTGCATTGCGGGAAGCCGTATTCGACTTGTATCGCTTCTTCGACTTGCGTCGTGATGTTGCATAGACGTCAGATTCCGACTCGGAGGCAGAGGGCGATGTGTGAGTGGGGGCTATGACGGTCAGTAAGCGGTGACAACAAGACGGAATAGATATAATTGTTACCACGAGGCGGCGTAGGCTTTCTTCGCTTACGAGCTCTTACTGGGACATCTGAATCAGAATCCTCTTCCTGAGAATCGCTTTCGGCCTATGATAATGTAAGCAAGTCATTCCGGGGCCGATGACGGTAGGTACTAACCATACGAGTTGTGGTTCTGGCGCGACCCTGTAGGCGATTAGCAAGGATTGACAAATCTAGCACGTCGGCAAACGTACACTGCGACGGATTCCGTAAAGTTCCGGGTTCGCCTGGATGTCTTCATCGTCCTCGATTCCGCCCGCCTTCCGCTTCAGCGGCCGCTGCTCTTCGACAGACTGTGATCGGCCATTGTCTGAGGGTGCAGCACCGATGTCTGACTCGAGGTCGAAGTCTGCGTCTCCAGACGCGTCGGCATCGCTGAGACCATCAGACAGATCCGAGTCCTCCTCTTTCATTGTAACATCTTCTCCGTGATCGTGTATGGAGGAATCGGCTTCGACCGGAACCGGGTCGGCGAGTGTAGGGGAGGCAGGAGAGATGGCGGAGTGGTTGGATGAGGGAGATAGGTGATTTGCGGTGTCCATGGACTGGGAGAGAGTTCCATTGGAATACGCCATCTCGGCTGATGGCTCGAGTGACTGAGGGACAACTAGGCTACTCGCTGTAGCAGGAACAACAGTTAGCATTGCGTTCGATTGGAATCCGGGGTGGCATGAAAATTTGAGCAGGCTTCTTCAGCGGATTCATGCGACCGGTTTGCTATAGCTGCGACCCGGTAGGCTCTTCCTATACACTTTTGACGATGATCGCGGTCGGTTTGACGATGGTTGAGAGTATGTGTTGGTGAGAATGCGGTTGACCAGCAGCGTAACCCGCACCTCCAAGAGTTGTGGAAGCTTGCAGATGAGCATCAAACGGACCCAGCGATACTAGAATGAAGTCGGTTTCCGTTCGAGAGGTCATGTATTGAATTGGCTGAGGTCCGTGGTGATGCCTGAGTTCGTGCAGCGAAGCTCGGGTCGGCCGGCGCTGGAGCAAGCATGATCGGGGCAACGCAAGGAAAGAAACCACTTACAAGCCATGGCTTTGAGTGCCTAGGTGACGAGGTGGCCTCGAAGGACTACCACTAAGCAGCAGTTCTTGGGAAAGTGGGTGGGATGTGGTGCTGGCGGGTGGAAGAGTCTTGATCGTAGGCGTAGCAGCAACAGCGCTTCTCGGCCAAGGTGCGGCTCACACCCAGATCGACGGATAAAATTTTATCCGCTGCCGGCCTCGCCGGCGACGACCCTGCTGTCGTCGACGCGTGCACACCTGGTCACGATCGTTGAACCTCGATGTTGATTTGAAAACGGTTGGAGGCTTGCAAAACGTGCGCTTCCAATCACTGAGTAGTAACACTGTCCCGACGCGAGCTCACGTAGATGGAAAGGCGGCGTCGGCGACGTTTGTAGGAGAAAGACCGCCAGTAGTCGCAACCGGCGCGAGGCAACATTGGTCACGTTGCCCTCAGGCGGCGGCGGCGGCTTGGCCGGTGTTAAGAGGCCAGTCGGGCTCTTTTGCATGGCTCATGGCGAGAGGTACCCAATATCCACCTTGTGCACCAGCGACATCTGAAGGTATCAAACGATCTGTCTACGGTCGTCAATATCAATCGCATGAGTGGAAGATTGAGTTGATTGCACTTAATGCTCAAATGAACAATTTTCCAACAAAGCGATCAAACATATTTTCCATTTACAACCATAGAATATGCTTGTTCCAGCCTGCTCAGATCAAAGACATTTCATGATCAAGACAGTCGGTTGCGGCCTTTCGACGACTTCAGAAGCCGTCTCTTTCCAATGGCTGTCGATAGGGGACGACTGGGCACCTTTGATCTATCTTAAATGACAAAACATCGCATGTTCATCGATGATCCCGACAAGATTGCAAGATCGGAGACAGAAGCTTGCTTCCCGAGGTGAGCATCGTGTTTCTTTGAAAAGCATATTGTGTAGCTCGGACCTCAACGGCCCTAGCAAAGATCCTTTCCGATCGACAATCCTCACAAAACGGCGGCTTGGAGGGTCTGTAGCTAGCCGTGAGGACTAGGACTGAGACTGGGAAGATAAGAACCTGGTGATCTCTCAAAATGGTCGCAATGTCGGAAAGGCACCTGCTTGTCCGTGGATCTTCGCCGAGCTGCTCGCGTGACTTGCAACCGATGGTTTACACGATGGCAGATCTATTAGGAATGCCTTGTTCAGCATGTGCCCATTCTCGCTATGCTTGTCGGTGAGAGGAGCTGGCCAGTGAGAACCCAAAATCACCGCAGACAGGAAAATCCGCAAAAAGTCGTCGACGTCAATTTTCATGGCATGAACTTAACATGAAGCACCTTCTTGCATTCTCAAAAAATGATTGGGCTTGCGAGTCCTATGGTTGATTTGAGTGATTTGAGTCGTTACAGTTTGAGCGATACACAGCAGCTCATGATATCGGCGCAACTTTAGCATTTAGCAAGGAGGAAAGAAAGGCAGAATGTGCAACGCAGTTCTCGCATACCCGTTCTGCCGCAGTGTCCAACATGAGCAGGGAGAAAGAAACAGAGATAAACGGAGCGTCCCGTATATTTGGAAGCCAGAGCAGGCACTCAGTCAGGTCAATGTTGTTCAATTAAGATGTGATAAACGGGTTGGTAGGTTTCGAACACTGTTGGTAAGACAAACCGGCTTAGCTCTTTTATTTGGCGACGGAAATGATTTGCAAGTCGGCATTTGGATCAGAAACTACAACTCTTGAGCTGTGATCGGAATGAGGATTGTGATGTCGAAGTCAAATCATCCACGAGCACACGACAAAATATAATGTGACGCTTGTAGCTAACATGGTAATTCACCGAATGATTTGAGAAAGCAGGAGTCACGAGAAGATCAGCCGACTGTTCGAAGCAAGTCGCACGAGTTACTGCACGGGGCCGAATACAATCGCGCAAGTCCATTGGGAAATGGAGTCCACTCGCTGCAGGAACAGAACTTGGTCTCTGTTGAATCCAACTGGGTTAGTGAATCGTGTGTTGTGGAACGGTGAACTCACTTCCTGTTCATTCCAGCTTCCAGCGACGACAGATAGTGCCACTCCTCAACTGTGGCTGTGGAATCGAGCACCTAAGTAGGTAGCGGCCCAAGCGCCACCCGTAGAAGCGCATCAGCGGGGCTTTGATCACACTAATCAACCCCACCTTATTGGACCAGCGCTGCCCGACAAAGACACCACACTGAGAGCAAAATTCGGTTCTCGGCGGTACGCCCCTCCATTAAATATCCCATCTACGCGTGTCGAGGGCGCTCTACTTTGATAGAACCCCCTCAGCGTTGCCCACCATGTCGGACAAACTCACCAGAATCGCCATCATCAACAACGACAAGTGCAAGCCCAAGAAATGTCGCCAGGAATGCAAAAAGTCCTGTCCTGTTGTGCGGACTGGCAAGCTCTGCATCGAAGTCACACCTGAATCAAAGATTGCATTCATTTCCGAGCGCCTTTGCATCGGATGCGGTATTTGCGTCAAGAAATGCCCTTTCAGCGCCATCAACATCATTAACCTCCCAACCAACTTGGAATCACAGATTGCTCACAGGTAGGCTCAGCAAGACCCCCTCACCTTCTAGAACAACTGCTAACATTTGGATCAGATATTCGGCAAACTCCTTCAAGTTGCACCGTCTTCCCACACCACGCCCTGGCCAAGTGCTTGGTCTTGTCGGAACCAACGGTATCGGTAAGAGCACGGCTCTGAAGATTTTGGCTGGCAAGCAGAAGCCCAACTTGGGCAGATTCGAGAACCCGCCGGACTGGGAGGAGATCTTGAAGTACTACCGTGGATCCGAGCTCCAGAACTATTTCACCAAGCTTTTGGAGGACGACCTCAAGGCTGTCATCAAGCCGCAGTATGTCGACGAAATTCCCAAAGCAATCAAGGGCAAGGTGGGCGACCTCTTGAAGGCCCGATCACAGATGGACAACTTGGACGACGCCATCAAGGTTCTGGAGCTGGGCCACGTCCTGGAACGTGAAGTGGGACAGCTTTCTGGTGGTGAGCTGCAAAGATTCACCATTGCCATTACCTGCGTGCAGAAAGCAGATGTCTACATGTTCGACGAGCCATCTTCATACCTCGACGTCAAGCAGCGTCTGGCGGCTGCGCGTTTCATTCGCAGTCTGGTCAGGCCCGACAACTACGTTATTGTCGTCGAGCACGATTTGGCTGTGCTCGACTATCTGTCTGACTTTGTCAACGTGCTTTACGGAAAGCCCTCAGCATACGGTGTCGTGTCTCTCCCGGCATCTGTCCGCGAAGGCGTCAACATCTTCCTCGACGGTCACATCCCCAGCGAGAACTTGCGTTTCCGTGATGAGTCTCTGACCTTCAGAATCGCTGAAGCGGGCGAGGATCTGTACAACACCGAGAAGGCCAGAGGTTTCGCCTACCCAAAGATGGACAAGACTCTTGGTGAGTTCTCGTTGAAAGTCGATGGAGGCTCGTTCACCGATTCTGAAATCATGGTCATGATGGGTGAGAACGGTACCGGCAAGACGACGTTCATTCGCATGTTGGCCGGTGCTCTTGTTCCCGACAGCGGGAAGCCCGTTCCTAAGATGAACGTGTCTATGAAGCCCCAGATGATCAAACCAAAGTTCCAAGGTACCGTCCGTCAGTTGTTCTTCAAGAAGATCAAGGCCGCATTCCTCAACCCGCAGTTCCAGACCGAAGTCTACAAGCCTTTGAACATTGACGACTTCATTGACCAGGAGGTGCAGCACTTGTCCGGTGGTGAATTGCAGCGTGTTGCCATTGTGCTTGCACTCGGAATTCCTGCCGACATTTACCTGATAGACGAGCCGTCTGCGTACCTGGACTCAGAGCAGCGTATCATTGCAGCCCGTGTCATCAAGAGATTCGTCATGCACGCCAAGAAGACGGCCTTTGTCGTCGAGCACGATTTCATCATGGCGACCTACCTTGCGGATCGTGTCATCGTCTTCGATGGTGAGCCGGGTATCAAGGCTCACGCCAACCCACCCGAGAGTCTGTTGACAGGATGCAACAAGTTCTTGAAGAACCTGGATGTGACCTTCAGACGTGACCCGGGCAACTACAGACCTCGCATCAACAAGGACAGATCTCAGCTTGACCAGGAACAGAAGAACAGCGGCAACTACTTCTTCCTGGAAGAGGATAGTTGAAAAGGTCTTCCATAAGATAGCCCGGAAGGGAACGCAAAAGAGAAGAAGTGCCGGTTCCGGTAAAGGAAACGGTCCCCACGCGCCAGGGCCCCTGAAGGAGCTTGGGGAATCTGATGACGATGAACCAGACGACTAACACGGGTGGCGACAGTCTACCTCCTGCAGAGTTATCCTCGAGGATCAATGAGGAGCAAACATTTTGTGGGTCAAGTTAGGTGGCTGTCGCCAGGGAGGATACAGTCAATTCTCCCAAGAATGAGCTGGCAGACGCAGATTCTGAAGAAATCTAGATAGCTCGAAGGCAAAACCAGCCAGATGTAGCCTGCAACGTATGTTATCAGCGAAAGGCCAACGTCTAGAAATGAAGCTATTTGTCTTCCATATTCCCCACTTTTCGCCTTGCGTTTCCGACAGGTGTCCGATGTACATTGAACGCATGCAACAAGCCGTACGTCGTGCATTGAGCCGTGGCGTGTCGTAGAGCATGATGGAAAGCTGCAGTCCTGCAGTGCAGTGGTTGGGCATGTGGAAGTCACCGGTACATATTCATAGCGGCGGTAGTACGGGCATGGAATAGGAAGGTGGAGACCTTCGCATGAACAGTTCACACTGTGGATTGAAGAGTGTGGAGCAGCGGTTTCATGGACGAGGCGAACATGCTGTATTCATGCCTAACCTGATGCCGTAGACGTCACAAGCGGAGCAAGGGACAATCGTCGGTTCAAGCCGAAGACCATGGCACGAGGATATCGAGGTTCGCGTCGCCCACGAGATGCGGCTCAAAAGTCCTCCCACCTTTGATCTCGTGGAGTGCTGCGTGCCTGCATGATCTTTTCGTCACCGACGGTCCGAGCTCTTTGCATCTCGTCTGTTCTTGAAGACGATTACCTTATGGTAGATGCTGCAGACAGGGCTGAGTCCTTGCATTGCTGCCGGTCTCACATGCCAGAATCGTAAGTGGTGGCTTCCAGCTCGTGGCAGGTGAAAAATTCGATCGCGTGGTGTTGTACAAATGGGCCTCTTCCCCTTGCGGCGGGCCAATTGGAGCGGTTTGGGGGGCTGTCTTCACCGCCAGAAGCTTGGAGCAAAGCCAGATCGCCGTTTGCGCGTGGCAGAGAAAAGTACTCTGCGATGCGGAGCCTTGCCACTGCGGCTTTGGCGACAGATGAGGAATAGTGGATTGGCTTTGGTTGCTCGCCGCTGGCTGCCCGCCCAAAGGTCCTCCCCGAGTCCGCCAACGCCCCCACTGGAGCATGTCCGCCTTATCCAGACAATTTTCGACTTCCAAAACCTGTCAGGATAGCTTCGTCGACGCCTTTGCTGTGGTTTTGCCAACGCCGAGACCCTCGTTGGGCAATTGCTGGGTGTCGTCTGCTCTTTTCCTTGCGTAAATGACTTCGTCCGGCTACGGAAAGGCTCGTTCGTGCATGTTGTTTTGCTGCTCCTGCTCCATCTTGTACGCCGTTGAACCTAAACTCTGCATGTTGAATGGTTGTGACCCTTATTACACCATTGGTAAAACCTTCGAGCTGCTAAATTGGCACCCGGAGGTACGTAACTCGCTACGCTGGTTGTCATCGTCTGTTGCAACGCGTCGTTGGGCAGCTGCTGCATGTCTAAAGTTCTCGACAGCTCGGCTGCTAACATCGAATCGCCGACAGGCACCGGACTGGATATTGTTGTTCAATTAAACCTACAGACGAGACCGTTTGCCGTTCTGCTGGCTGGTGGTTGGGGTCGAGCCTTAAAGGCACTTGTCTTGCATTATACCCACAGGTACGAATCAGAGCAGCTTCCGGCTCGCCGATCGTCCCATCGACCAGGTAAAGCAAGGACAGGTCGCGTTGTGTTTTGCCCCGAAGGCTGACCCGCTGAACACGCTTCCCCCGGCCGACCTCAAACAGCAGTTGATCAGAGCTCAAGCTCCCGTGCGAGCCCGCTTATCGATACACGACCAGCAGGGAAGACGCCCTTTTGCCGACGGACTCCCTTCAACTTTTTCTTCCAGCGTCCAAGGATCGCGACGTCTCTTCGGCATCGACACCGTCAGTTTCAGCTTCATCACCATACCTGTCATCAAGTCAACCTCTGTTCCGGTACCCCTCTTCTCCCCATCATCAGGACAGGGGTCACGGCGGCAAGGGAGAGAGCACGGCGCACGCTCTTCGTGATTAGTTGCTGCGTGACCTGCCTCCTGCGCATCCCGAGTGAACGACACACTATCACTGCCTTTAGCTAGGCCCACTGCCCATTATCCGCCCGCATCTCGCAGGCCTCCCGTCGCTCGGCTACTCGTCTTTGCGCCTCGCTCGAGCAGGTTCACACCCAAGCTGCAGATATTGCAGCCAGCGTTCCGCCGTCCAACGAAGCCGTTTGCGCTACCTCCACGCAGCATCTCAGTACGCTCGGCCACCCCTGCGTCTGCCTATAGTGCTTATGATACCGCTCGGCGGGTGAATCTGCTGCACTTGACTTCCGTCCAATCAACAGCCTCATACGCGATCTTGGGCATTCACCGGTTCGCAAGGAGCGCCACTGACCATCCTATAGGCTGGAAAAGCTTGCGTCGCGAGACTAACCTACTCATCTGTATACAGTCGCAGTTTATAGCATCGCAGCGCAGTCCTCGCACCGCAAGTATTTTGCCACAGATCTCCTACGCCTCTCATGAGCACCCAGCCGCCAGTCGTCCGCCTTTCGAGCCCTCACAATGGCAACTCTCGTCGCTGGATACCCGTGCACCGACAACGTCGGCCAAAGGACCCTTCGGAGGGCGGTCCTGGATGAGTGGGAAGAGAGGAGATGGAGAAACAGCACCAGGATATGTGCGGCCGACCGGGCTTCGAAACGGCGGGAAATGCGCGCGGAGGCTGAAAGGCGGTGTGTCACCGCTGCATCAAGCGGCAGACCGGATGATCTAGCCTGGCGATGGGTATGCATGTCACTTTTATATTCTTCCCCATTTGGTCGAATCCGGTCCAACATAACGCTGCGCAGGGCTCCCTGGCTGACCGTTGGCTTGTGTTGGGACGAATGCCTACCGCATCCCACTTGGCGTGCATCGACGTTTAACGTTCCATTCAATTGCTAACCGTGTGTTCGTGATACAGACACTGGCAAGACGTGCTTGGGACCGCTGTACGTTATCCGAGCAGCGACCCGCTACGGAATCCAGGCCCTCACCACCCTCCTACGGTACCGAGCCTCCGCCCTACGAGCAAGCACTGCATGACCTCCCCCCTGACTATACCTCGGAAACGCTTGCACAGGCTGCAAGTTTTGTGAGCGACCTCGCTTGCGCTCACTCCCCACAATCCTCATCAGAGCCGGTCCGCCAACTGACCGTACTTCCAACCCCATCGCCTTCAAACCCACTCGCCAAGCTGGATTGGTCGTCGGGGTTGCGTCAACACGGAAAAAAGAAGAAAAAGCCGCAGCAGACACTTGACTGGTCCGATCCACCGGAAGATAAGAAAGAAGAGACACCAGCTGGAGGCGACGGAGGAGGAGATGGCAATGGAAATGGAAATGGAAATGGCGGCGATGCCGCTGGCGGCTCAGGAGGCGGCGAGGACCCGAACGGAGGAGGCGGTGGAGGCGATGGAGGCGGTGACGACGATTTCTTCACTGGAGGCAGTAGCAAGAAGAAGGACAAAAAGAAGAAGAAAAACGCCTGGGATGCCCCTGAGGAAGACGAGGAGAAGAAGGATGGAGAGCCGGCCGCCGAGACTGCCAATGCCCTGTCATGGGCCGACGAAGTGACTGAAGCGGCGACTGGAGGCGGAGATGACGATTGGGGGTTTTCTTCTGCCACTACCAAGAAGGATAAGAAGAAGAAAGGCAAGAAGGACGAGCCAGAGGAGAAGAAGGACGAGAAATCCGACGCCAAATTCGACGATGTCAATCTGCTAGACGATACCTCGGTTCCCAAAATCGACATGTCTTTCGAGACCAGCAACAACGACTCGGGTTCTTTCTCATTTGGTGCATGGGGCAGTGGAGGCTGGGGCTCAGCAGCGAAGAAGACCGCCTCATCTTGGCTTGGTGGAAGTGACGTGGCCGAGACCAAGACTGAGGAGGTCGACACCTCTTGGGGATCCTTTGGTGGTTCCAAGAAGAAAGACACCAAGAAGACCTCGAGCGGTTTTGACTTTGGCGACTTCGGCGCGACCAAGGAAGAGGAAAAGAAAGACGACGACGATACGTGGGGAGGCTTCGGAACCAGCAAGAAAGATACGAAGAAGAAGAAGAAGGGTGTCGAGGAAGTCGTACAGGAGCCCGTGGTTACCCTCCCTGAGACTACTGAGGCTGTCGATGATACGTGGGGCGCCTGGGGAGCGGCTACCACCAAGAAGGATAAGAAGAAGGGCAAGAAGGGCGCTTTAGTTGAAGAAGAGCCCACGCCACCACCTCCTCCTCCAGCTCCTGATGCGCCTCACGAGCCCGAGGAAGCCGAATGGGGCGGCGCATGGGGGACCACGGGCAAGAAGGACAAGAAAAAGAAGAAAGGCGCTGCTGCTGTCGAGGAGGTCAAGGAGGAAGACCCTGTTGTGGCTGTCGAGCCCGTTGACGAGGAGAAGCCGGCTGATGATGACTGGGGTGGGTGGGGCGCGGCTGTCACGAAGAAAGACAAGAAAAAGAAGAAGGGAGCTGCTGCAGAGGAGCCGCCAAAGGAAGAGGACAAGCCAAAAGCGGAAGAGAAGAAGGAAGATGATGATATATGGGGCAATCTCTCCTCGTCCAAGGACAAGAAGAAGAAGAATAAGAAGGGCGTCGTCGAGGAGGAACCTAAAAAGTCAGACTCCGCATTCGACTGGGGTGCCGACACGTGGGGCACAGGAAGCAAAAACAAGACCTCAGACCCAGACCCGATCGCCGAGGATGACCCGATCGTTTCCGTGGAAGACGCCAACGGCGACGCTGATGGCGGCTGGCTAGGGTGGGCTGGAGTCGGTGGCAAAAAGAAGAAGGGTAAGAAGGGTGTCGAGGAACCGACGCCAGAGCCCGAGCCCGCGCCCGCTGCTGAGCCAGAGCCAGTCTTCGAGGCTGCGACCTCAAAGAAAGACAAAAAGAAGAAGAAGAGCATGTGGGACGTGGACGAGCCTGAGCCCGAAGCTTTACCCGAAGCCGAGCCTGAAGTCATCCCTGAACCGGTTGTAGAGGTGGATCCCCTTAAAGGCTTGAAGGGCAAGGCCTTGGCAAAGAAGAAGAAGGAGATCGAGGCCGCAAAGAAGAAGAAAGAGGAGGAGGAGGCCGAAGCGGAGCGTTTGAAGCTGGAAGAAGAGGAGAAACAGCGTGAAGAGGAGGAGCGGCTCAAGGCCGAGGAGGAAGAGAAGGCCAAAGCTGAGGAGGAAGAGAAGAAGAAGAAGCAGGAAGAGGAAGAGGAAGAAAAGAACGCATCGACGAAGAAGGGCAAAAAGAGCAAGAAGGGTAAGAAGGAACCTGAACCCGAGCCCGAGCCCGAGCCCGAGACTGAACCTGTCGTTGTGGTTCCTGAAGCTGAACCGGAGGCTGACCCTTGGAGCTCCTGGGGAGCTACTGACAAGAAGAGCAAGAAGAAGGGCAGCAAGAAAGAGCCTGAGCCCGAACCTGAGCCCGTCAAGGAACCCGAGCCCGATCCCGAACCTGCTGCGGATACATGGGGGTCATGGGGTCTGGGGACAGACAAGAAAAAGAAGAAGGGCAAAAAGGATCTCGCGCCAGAGCCGGAACCTGTCGTCGCAGAGCCCGAGCCCGAGGCCGATCCTGTTGTCGAAGATACGTGGGGCGGCTTCGGCGTCACAGACAAGAAGAAAAAGAAGAGCAAGAAGGACGCTGAAGTGGTTCCAGAGCCCACGCCTGCGGCTGAAGATACTTGGGGTTCGTGGGACGCTACAGCTACGACTACGACCGACAAGAAGAAAAAGAAGGGCAAAAAGGATGCAGATATACCAGAGCCTCCCAAAGAACCCGAGCCGGAGCCGGAGCCGGAGCCCGCAGCGAGCAGTTGGGGTATCTGGGGCTCAGCAGGCAAGACCGACAAGAGCAAGGACAAGAAGAAGGACAAGAAAAAAAGCTTCTTCGACGACGTTGACAACGCGCCACCTCCTGCTCCGACACCTCCCGCGCAAGGCCTCACACCAGAGCCATCTGGCGTGGAAGAAGACAGCTGGGGCGGCGTTTTAGGCAGCAAGTCGAAGAAGGACAAGAAGAGCAAGAAGTCTGATCCTCTGGACGATCTGCTTGGACTCGGCGAGAGCAAAGCCGATGCGTCTTTCAATGCGCCGGCCGCGGAGGAGTCCAAAGAGGACATTGTCACGGCAGCCAAGGCAGCTCGCAGTTTCTGGGGCAGCATGTCTGGAACTGGCTCGAGTGCACCGCCCCCAAAGACCAAAAAGGAGCGGGAGAAGGAAGAGCGAATCAAGCGCGAGGAAGAAGAGGCCGCCAAAGCCGCCGAAGAGGCCAATGCCAACGCGCTCATCGATCTTATGGATGACGTGCAGGACGAGCCGGCTCCACCTCCAAAGTCATCATCAAAGTCAAAGACTAAAGACAAGAAGCCTAGCAAGAGCAGCAAGTCCGACGAAAAGGCCGCCAAGGAGGACAAGAAGAAGAAGTCGACTTTGAGCGACCTGGATGCGCTTTTGGACTCGTCTACGCCGGACGTGCCTCATGTGGAAGAAGCGCCCAAGGAAGAGAAGGCGGCAGCAGATGCATGGTCGTTCTGGGGCTCAAGCAAGAAGGCATCTGGCAAGAAGGACAAGGAGATTGCCAGCCTCGACTGGGCCAATGAGGATGCCGGCGCGGCTGACGTCTCGAACCCGCCAGAAGACGTCGCAGCGGCTGACGAAGCCACACTCGACTCCAACACGACCAGGACCAAGAGCAGCTCCAAGACAAAGTCCGCCAACGTGTCTTCGTCGTGGTTCGGCTCCTTTGGCGACGGTAGCAGCAAGAAGAAATCATCCACCGCCGAAAAGACCAAATCATCCAGCAGAAAGGACAAGGACGACTTGCTGCACGTCGAGGACGAGCCGGCAGCGCCACCTCCACCCGCGCCACAGCCCGAGGTCAGTGCGGAGCCAGAACAGGCCGCCGATCCCCAACCCCCATCTTCCTCCAAGAAGGCATCTAGGCTATCCAAACAGCCGCCCGTCTCATCGTCCAAGACTTCCTCCGACAAGAAGAAGAAGCTGTCCAAGGACAAGGACAAAGATCGCGACCTCCTGCTCGACGTCCCCGAAGACCCCGTTGCGCAACCCTCCAGCCCCGTTCCCGGCAGTTTCCCCACCGATTACTTCGACGCCGCCGCAGCCGATCCCATCGTCGACGAAGAGAAGCCCAAGAAGAAGGGCAGCAAGGACAAGGACAAGAAAGAAAAGTCGTCCAAGTCGACCAAGGAGAAGAAGGTGAAGGACGACCCTGCGCCCAAGATGGACAACGACCTTCTCTACGACGACGAGCCTATGGTCGACGCGCCTCCCACTCCACCGCCAGAGCCCACCGAGAAGCCTGCGAAGAAAGAGCGCACCAAGGTCAAGCGCGAGGAGATGCCTTCAGCTTGGGGTGGCATGTTCGGCGCGACTTCGTCCAAGAAGTCCAAGGCCAAGGAAGACCTCGATGTCGCGTCGCCACCCAAGGAGCGCCCGTCCGTCGGCCGTTCAAAGAGCACGCGAACACCGCGCGAGAGGGAGAAGGAAGAGGTGCGATCAAAGTCGTCGGGATCGGACAAGGAACGCGCAAAGGCTGAACGGCCAAAGCACGAGAAGCGCAGCAGCTTCGCTGGCTTCTTTGGCGCTCCTGCGCCGCCGCCGACTCGAATGAAGAGCACTCGCCGCCACAGCGACATGCCTGGCAAGTCCAGCAGACGGCAGTCTGCCCAGGTTGATGCTGGACTGCCGTCCCCGCCTCCGGAAGATGTACCTGATAAGGCTGCGAAATTACTTGGTGGTGATGACGATGGTAGGAGGAAGAAGCGCACCAAAGGCAAGGTCCCCGACCCATATGCCATCGACGACGACGATATGGTGCTTGTGAACCCTATCGAGGATCCCGTTATCAATGCGCCGATTCCAGACAAGAAGTCGAAGCGCGAAAAGTCGAGCCGCACCAAGAGCAAGCGCGAAAGCAAATACTCGGATCCTCCTGAAGATGTAGTCATGGTCGACAACGGCTCTGGTGGGTCTCCTGACGTGGTCACCGGTCCTGAAGGAGACATTGGCTACGTCGAGAAGGGGTCCTCGCATAGATCTCGCGATCGTGAAGACCGACCTCGCTTGAAGCGCTCTGGGACCTCGCGAAGACCGGATCCCGCTCCAGCCAGCGGCGGTGGAGGACTCATGGGTATGTTTGGCTTTGGAAAGAGCTTGCGCGCCAGAGCTGGCTCTGTCGACCATGGTGGACGCTCTCGAGCTGTCTCTGGCGACGAAGCGTATGGTGGCTCACGCCGCAAGCGCAACGATCCGTCTCGCGACGATGACGCCAAGCGACTTCGCCGCGAGGAACGTCGTGTCCGTCGCTCCGAGAAGGTCAGCCAGGGCACCGATCCAGATGGTCCCACCGATGCGGCACCCGCCATGGAAACCGAAGCGGAAGACGCAGAAGCTGCCCGCCGCGAGCGCCGCGCCGCCCGCAAAGAGGAACGAGAACGTGTCCGCCAAGCTGAGCTCCAGCAAGCCACAGACAAAGCCGCCCGCCGCGAAGCTCGCGAACGCGAAGAGCGCGACGCCCGCAAAGCTAAGCTCCGTGAGTCCAAGGAGAAATCGCGCCGCAAGGAACGGCCCCGTGAGACTGACTACGACACCGCTGCCGACGATTCCCGTGCCCGCCGTCACAAATCCGATCGTCGACGCAGTACAATGGATGGCCGCACCCTGCCCACCCGCACCGCAGATGAGGAAGCCGATCGCCGGGCCTCACGCCGCGAAGGCGTCCGCTCTTCGCGTCCAGAATCATCCCGCCGGCACTCCCGCGTCCCCGACGAGTTCGCAGACGTTCCTCCGGCCGAAGAGCCCGCCGTTCCCATGTTCGGCGGAAATGGCAAGGACAAGACGCGCAGCTGGGTAGACAGCTTGGGCATGGACCCGCCGGATCTGCCGCCCGTGCAGGGTACGGTCTTGGATGAGCCAGATGCGAATGCTGCTACGTTGGAAGAAGATGAGGCGGCGAGGCGCAAGAAGAGGAAGGAGGCCAGGAGGCGGATGAGAGAGGAGGAAGAGGCTGCTGCCAGGGACGAGATTGGTGCGGCCGAGAGGGCGAAGGGACGGAGTCGTAGGGATAGGGAAAGGGATCCGTATGAACGGGTGAGAAGTCGGGAGCCGAGTGCGATGGTGGCGCCGGGGAAGAGGAGTAGTTGGCTGAAGAAGTTGGGAATATAATCAGAGATGAGACGGGATGAAGCGAGAGAGATTGAAATATTGGCAGGACGTGATGGAAGTGAAGGAAAGGTGTGGAGGTTGCATCGACGACTGGATCTCGTCTGCTTTGATGCGTATTTGTGATTTTCAATGTTGATACCCATGACGTTTGGATTACGACGCTGAATTGAATGAGTGAGAGTCTCAAATGTTCTCGTTCGAAATCGGGCTTTCTGTGCACCTCAATCTCCATCTCGTTTGATACAGACTCGTGTGGCAAGCTTGGAGAGTACTTCTGGAACGAAATCACAAGACCGATCTGGTAAACTCAAAAGGCGAAGTCGATTGGTCATGAGATTACTGTACATGCATTAACCCCAATTAAAAGACTATCGTAGTTCCAAATAAATCTGGTCATGTCCGTCGGCGTGGCCCGTTCAGTCGTACGTATGTATATCCAAAGTCGAGTGTCTCGATGCATCGTTCGGCGTTCGGCGTATCCTTTCCAACCCCCCTCACCCTGCAATAGCTTCAAAAAAAAAAGGTCATCACAGAATCAAATCAACACCCCATTTCACGCCGCTCTTCACCTAAACTCAATCGCCGGCGGCGCCATCATCCTCATCCCCCAACCCCCCTTCTCCTGCCTCCTCGCACCCCTCGCCCCATCCCCGGAACACGCATCCAACGCCTTGCACTCCAACTCGTCCATCGCCTCCACCAACCGCAACTCCAACCTCTGATATTTCTCGGTCTTTGCATGGAAATAGATCCCCTCGATCCGGCCCAGGCTCTGGTCGAAGCTGATGTAGTAGAAGCCCTCGAAGCTCGCTCCGGGCAAGTCGGTGCGCCGGTGGTCGGGGACGAGGAAGCGTTCCTTCCAGCGCATGTAGACGTGGCGGTTCTGCGACATGGTGGGCGAGTGGTGGGCGCCGGGTAGCCTGTCGGTCACGTCCGTGTGCGGGTGCCAGTGGGAGAAGCGCGACCAGTGGGACGTGTCGGTTTTCGGGGTCGCGCCCCAGCTCGGGTGGTCGGTCAGGAAGGTGTAGCGCGTTCCGAGGATTTCGCCCTCGAAGTAGGTCGTTATCGTGGGGAGGTCGGGGGTCAAGCCTGAAAAGTGTCAGTACGAGAAAAATTCTTTCCCAGGCAGGAACTGGGAGGAGAGGGAGAGACATATATATCTGGGGCTTGTGGTATACCTTCGATTGTGAGGAAGCCGCTCAAATGCGATCGCGCCATGTCGACGTACTTCAGCTCGACTTGCACATTGTACGTCGCCTTGTCCGACTTTTGCGTGCCGACGAAACGGCTGTATGGGCGCAGGTAGGAGGAGGTGATGGTCGGTCGTATCCTCGATTTCGCGACTTCCCAAGGTCGAGGCTCTAGCGACGGAGCGACGTCTGACGTCCGCTCATCTTGCGACCGACGATTGCGCTGTCGATATTCTTTCGCGGGTTCTGATCTGGGCGGAGGAGTCTTTTTCGACGAGACCGCTATCGTTATGAGATTGGGGTCGGGAGGGCTTCCGCAGGGTGAATTCGGCGGCGGTCTGCCTGAGCGGCCGCGGCGTCGTGCATCGCGGAGGTGTTCTGAGGGTTGCGCGAGGACTGCGTCGGCAAAGTCGTCGTCGGGGTCGGGGTCGGGGAGTAGGGGTAGTTTGTTGGGAGCGAGGTCTGTCGTGTCTATGCCGGGGATGGGGATGGGTGCGCAGGGTGATGGCGGTCTAGCTGGAGGAGTGCGATGGTTCGGAATGTCTTGTGAGAAGGAGGCCAGAATGGGCACGGGACTCCGTGATCGCGGCGTGGGTGTCGGCATGGCGGTGACACATTTATATACAAGAGGCGAGGCGACTGGGGAAAAGCCTGGCGAAAGACTACGACAAGAGATGGAGGGGCGCGTGCTCCCGGATCGAGTACGTCGGTTGGTCAGTCTCAGTAGTGCAGTTGAGAGAAGTGTGAGAACTAATGGCATGGCGGCGACATTTCGAGGCGTCGAGACCTAAGCAAACGGCCAACTCTGGCGCGGCATCAACACTTGGCCATCATTGTCGCTTTGCCATCCATCTTTCCCGCATAAACCTGCTCAGTTTGTTACTCTTGTTCATTCTTATACTCCCTATCACCGGTCTGTCATCGACTTTGCCATGCTTTGCCATGCTTGCACGCCGGCAATCTGCATGCTGAAGACTCGTGGCGTGGGTCCAATGAGATCACAATTAGACAATCCCCAACTTCAAGTGCAGCGAGTCAATGGCTACCAAAGTTCACTCGTTTCTTCCATAATCATGATGGAATGGCTCCGCTCAATTCCCGCCGACTTGACCTTCCTCCCAAGCTCAGCGGACCCGCCGTTCCCTTGTTCCGCGTGGAGCCCTGGCGATTCCGCCTCCTGGCCAAGCGCACTGTGCAGCTGCACTTCTTGATGTGCTCGTAGCTCAGATGTCTGCAATTCCGGTCCCTGAGAAATGGTCCGCGGACGGGTCGGCCGATCTTCTCTAAGGTGTGGGTTTGATCTGCGAAGCGTTAACATGTGTACCCAGCATTTGCGACAGCGCTGTCTTTGCGCCCTAAATCCCGAGCGCTCGGCTTTCGTGACACCTGCTCTGCCACTCACCTTGAAATGCAACGATATCAGCGAAAACACCAGCGCTCTCAGGTCCTGCACCAGATAGTAGAAGACGCGCAAGCCTTCAGGGTCTGCCGACTCGGTCACGTCAACTAGAGATCCGATTTTCGCCGTCTGCGCATCGTCAGCACTCGTCTCGCGCTGCTCGTGGCCACTATCGTCGAACCTCAAAAGATATGTGCTCATTGCCAAGGCGAATTTCCAGCTCTTGACGTCCGTCACGGTTCTTCTCTGGCCATTTCGAGTCGTCTTCCCTGCGCAGCCGTCAATGTCCAAGTTGCGCAATACAATGATCGTGCTGCCGTACTTCATGACCTCGGATTCCTTGATGATCCGCTTGATCTCTGCGATGACCTGCGAGCTGACGCACACTTCGTCCGTCAGTGTTGTTCCACGCTGCAGCGTATATCCGTCTCTTACTCTCTTTGCGAATCAGGGAGTCGTTGCGGTAGTTTGAGTGATTGGCATAGCGCACCGATGCGCTTTTGCCGTCGCCGACGGCCCTAAAGTCGAACTCTTCGAGATGTCAGTAATCTTCATAGCCACTACGAGCAATTCTTGACTCACCGAGGAACTCATGGCCAAACCGCCCGGAGTGCCCCGAGCTTAGCTCGCTGTTAGAAGCTGCAGGGATCCGGGCAAAGGGCCACTCACTAGTAGCGCACGTAGAAGGGATCGGTGCTAGCTGATGCCATGTTGTATACAATGTTGACCGGTAGGAAAGGTAGTCGAATGCTCGGGCTTATGTCGAAGCTCTCGAGTGCTGAGGCTCTACGAGGGGAGCTTTCTACTTGCGGCGCATCTGCGGCGGGCGAAAAGCAGCCAATCATAAGCGGCCATGCGGCGCGCTCAAGGGTCCTCCACACAATTGAAGACAGTTCGGCAGCGGTTGTGCCTGGAGATCTAGTGTCCACGCAACTGTTCTCGACGCGCCACAACTTCAACGCCGCAATACGAGGAGGAGGACCGGTACAAGAGAAGACGATTGATGCGTATATGATCGCTCTGCATTGGCCGATGCAGCTGGCATTCCCTCGTTCTTGACCGACAGCAACGGCCCCTCCATACATTGCGAGGCCTCGAAACAACCTCACTACCCCAGCAATAGCTCGAGGACGGACCCTCTATACGACTAGAGATCTTTACCATGGCGACCTTTCTCGAAAACTCGTACAGTATCGTCCATCAGGACAACACCTCCGACCAGCCAAGCCTGGCCGAGTTGAAGACTCAGCTGGAGAAAGGCACAGAACAGTCGAAAGAGGACACGATGAAGACGATTCTCACAATAATGCTCAACGGCGACTCGATGCCAAATCTTCTCATGCACATCATTCGCTTCGTCATGCCGTCCAAGAGCAAACCATTGAAGAAGCTCTTATATCTGTACTACGAAATCTGCCCCAAGCTGGACGCCCAAGGCAAGTTGAAGCAGGAGATGATTCTAGTTTGCAACGGCATTCGAAACGACTTGCAACACCCGAACGAGTACATTCGAGGCAACACGCTACGATTTTTGTGCAAGCTGCGGGAGCCGGAACTCATCGAACCTCTTCTCACCCCAGCCAGAGGATGTTTGGAGCATCGCCATGCTTACGTCCGAAAGAACGCCGTGTTGGCAATCGCCTCCATCTACGCCACGTCCGAATCCCTCATTCCGGATGCGCCGGAGCTGATCCAGACTTTCCTGGATACGGAAAGCGATCATACTTGCAAGCGTAACGCATTCGCTGCATTGCAAATGATCAGCCACCAGAAGGCATTGGAATACTTGCAGAATGTCTTTGATGGCATTCCCAACGCCGACGAACTCTTGCAATTGGTAGAGCTGGAATTTATCAGGAAGGATGCCGTCGAAAACCAGCAGAACAAGGCCAAATACCTGCGCCTGATCTTCGACCTTTTGGAAGCCAGCGCTCCAACAGTTGTATACGAGGCTGCCTCTTCCCTCACTGCTCTGACGACAAACCCTGTCGCAGTCAAGGCCGCCGCAACCAAATTCATCGAGCTCGGAATCAAGGAGGCCGACAACAACGTCAAGCTCATTGTTCTAGATCGTGTCGATCAATTACGGAGGAAGAACCCCGGCATACTCGATGATCTTACCATGGAAACCCTACGCGTACTATCGACGACGGATCTGGACGTCCGGAAGAAGGCCCTGGAATTGGCTTTGGCAATGGTTTCGAGCAAAAACGTTGAAGAGGTGGTCATGCTCCTTAAGAAGGAGCTCCAAAAGACCGTCAACGAGCAGTACGACAAGAACGCCGAGTACAGATCTCTGCTCATTCACTCTATCCATCAATGTGCCGTCAAATTCTCCGAGGTCGCAGCGTCCGTGGTCGACCTGCTCATGGACTTTATCGCCGATTTCACCTCCTCTTCTGCTGTCGAGGTCATCAACTTCGTCAAGGAGGTAGTGGAACGATTCCCACAGCTTCGGTCATCTATTGTGGAGCGACTGGTGGGAACGCTCAACGAGGTCCGCGCCGGAAAGGTCTACCGAGGAGCTCTCTGGATCGTTGGCGAGTATTCACTCGAAGCGAACGACATTCGGGCAGCGTGGACGCGTATCCGAGCAAGCCTGGGCGAGATTCCGATCGTTGCAGCCGAGCAGAGACTTCTCGAGCAGGGTGAAGAGGAGAATGGCGAGCCAAAAGAGCAGACCAACGGACACGTCAAATCCGAGGCCACTGGATCGAGGAAGGTTCTTCCAGATGGCACGTACGCCACCGAAAGCGCACTCACCAGCGAATCGTCGGCCAAAGCTCGTTTGGACGCAGTCAAAGCAGCATCGAAGCCTCCTCTCCGACAGCTCATCCTCGATGGCGACTACTACCTCGCATCTGTACTGTCGTCTACTCTTACCAAGCTCGTAATGCGTCATTCCGAAATCTCCGACGACGTTGCACGAACAAACGCGCTCCGTGCAGAGGCCATGCTTATCATGATCTCGATCATCCGAGTCGGCCAATCTCACTTTGTCAAGGCACCGATTGACGAGGATTCGATCGACCGCATCATGAGCTGTGTACGATCGCTTTTGGAGTTTGCAGAGAAGAAGGAACTGGAGACGGTCTTCCTCGAGGACACTGCCAAGGCGTTCAAGACAATGGTGCAGGCGGAACAGCAAAAGCGCAAGGAGGAGGAGGAGGTTGAAAAATCAAAGTCTGCCATCCAAGTCGACGATGTCATTCCCATTCGCCAGCTTCAGAAGAGAACAAACGTCGACGGCACGGACGAGATTGAGCTCGACCTCGAAAAGGCCACCGGAGGCGACACTGCGACGGAAGACGTGTCGAGCAAGCTCAGCCGGGTTGTGCAACTGACCGGCTTTTCCGATGCAGTGTACGCCGAGGCCTATGTCAAGGTGCACCAGTTCGACATTGTGCTAGATGTGCTCCTCGTCAACCAGACGACGGAGACGCTTCAAAACTTGTCGGTCGAGTTTGCGACGCTCGGCGATCTCAAGGTCGTCGAGCGGCCGACGACGCAAAACCTCGGAGCACATGATTTCCAAAACGTGCAGACGACGGTCAAGGTTTCGTCCACGGACACGGGGGTCATCTTCGGCAACATTGTGTACGACAGCCCCAGCGGGACGGAGACGAACGTGGTCATCCTCAACGACGTGCACGTCGACATTATGGACTACATTCAGCCGGCGTACTGCACGGAAACGAAATTCAGGACCATGTGGACCGAGTTCGAATGGGAGAACAAGGTCAACATCAACAGTAAGGCCAAGAGCCTGCGGGAGTTCCTGAAACAGCTGCAGGCGTGCACCAACATGACGTGCCTGACGCCGGATGCAAGTATGAAGGGCGATTGTCAATTCCTGAGTGCCAACCTGTATGCACGAAGCGTGTTCGGTGAGTGTCCCAGACCCCTTCCCCCTGGACTGTACGGTAGACGGTGTGAGCAAAGGTGTAGTCGTCGACCCTGTGGCGTTTCACGCTACCCCAGGAAAAGCGGATGCACGCTTGCCGCAGATGGCTTGCGTCGATCTGTTATCGAACGATTGCAACATGTGCTGATTTACTTTTTCACAGGGGAGGATGCACTGGCAAATCTGAGCATCGAAAAGGAAGGAGAGGACGGGGCGATTACGGGATTCGTGAGGATACGCAGTCGGTCACAAGGGCTAGCGTTGAGTTTGGGCTCGTTGAAGGGGCTGAACAAGGTTGGCGTTGCATAGCATAGTTCAGCCTAGGGGAGAGAGTTTGGCGTGGAAGCATACGTACACAAGGTAGCAAGCCAGCCGCGATATGTCGCCATGTACGGTATAGAAGGTCAGCAGAAGCAGGTACTGCATGTAGCTTGGGGCAGCCTTGCAGGAGAGAGCTGCAAAGTAACCAAGTTTTCCGTCCCAAGCAGTCATCCAGTGACAGCACATGAAGTGATGCAACGAAGCAAGTGTGGAGCCCAAACTCACCACACCAGGGGCCGCTAGTGGACTTGTAGCTTTGGACGGCGGCCGTAGCGCAAGCCAGCTGAAGAGCCGTGGCAGTGTAGATAATGAATGACCTTGGATATTTCATATCAGAAGTAACGCCTCTGAGGCACAAATGGCACGACTGACGACAGGGGAGATGGGATGGCCGGACATGAGTCGATGACCCCGCGCGGGCGAATGTCCCCAGGGGGGCGAACAGGGGCCTCGTCCGGGGGGAATTGCAGGGGACAATCACAGTGACACAGCGGGCGTGGACGGGTGGCTATTGGCGGTGACGACGACGCACACACCTCGACGCAAAACAACCTGTCCCTTTCCGTTCGACTGCAGCAAGCAGGACGACTTGGGCAAGATGATCGCCGCTATCTAGAGTTTTGAGGTTTTGTCCGCCCTCCGCCCCCTGCCACCCCAGCAGCGAACCGCCTCGTCCGAACGAAACACGAGTCGGCAAATTTAGAGTCGCCAGAGTAAGTATTCGTCACCGGGTTCTGATGGGCTACTACTGGAGACCTTGCCAGGGAAAAGTGGGATGACCGGGGGGGGGAGCGGGCGGCGGGCGAGGACAACGTTTTCATGACATCTGACAGAAAGAGCCGTTTGGGACGAGTCGTTGTTTTGTGGCTTTGCGCGCCGACAGGAGATGTTGGGCTAGAAGCGTGCTAGAAGCTTGACAGCACGCTTCTCCCGCAGCCGGTTCCTGGCGCGACGTGACGATTCGGGCAAAAGGCATTTCGGCGGACGAATGAGGCGAGCCGGTGGCCGTACGGCAGGACGCCGCACGCCCGTGCGCCGCTGGGTGCTCTCGTGTATCGTAAAGAGAGCGTGCGACGGCCGTAGTTTGGCGAGCTGGAAGGAGAGCAGAGTTACGCAGGGCGCAGCAGAGCGTCGTTCTGGGGAGCTGACGAGGCGGTCGTGTCGGCAACTGCTGTGCTTGTAGGGAACTGCAGTAACTACCGAAGTATCACTTGTCGTCGTCGTCTCCTGCAGCGACGACGCCTGCCAAGAAACGGTTAGATCGCCATTGTGCCCTTGCCCACTGCAGATGCTAGATAACTCAGGGAGCAATAATCAACAATTGACGCACGCGTGCAGGTCGTGGCGCAGGCCGCCCGGCAGCCGACCAAGACTCCAAATTGCCTTCTTCTCGTCCGTGGCTACGCCTTCACCACCCAGCACTGACGCATCCCTGCGACTTTGCCCGCACGGCAGAGCTGAGACGTGGTGACGCTCGTCGACTTGCTTTCTAGCTGCCCAAACTTCGAATTTCCAAATCGATCCGTCCACTCATCCATCCAGCACGCACGCACGCACAAGCCTTTCTGCGCCCACCCGTCACTCTACCGACTCCTGATACTGAACATGACCTCGGTCGGCTCGCCTGATCAAACCACCTCTCGCACCTGTGCTTCCGCAGAGCCCGTCTTGTGCTGCTATACAATCCACCCACGCCCCCCTCCCCCCACTGCTCCATCTCGAATTCACCTTGCACTCTGCACGCGCCGCCATATACCAGTAGGAAATGTCACTGGCGCCTCCGGATATCTTGCCACCGTTTATTCGAGCATACGGCTGAACCATCGACGAGCGTCGCCACCCCTCCTCGACCATCCCGATCTTCACTTTTCCACCTCAGACAGCACATTGGCCACCGCGAATGTTGTCAATGAGCTCCTACTCGCACCGGTCCGACTACGGATTTCCGCTGGCGTCCCCGACCTCAGCGCCGTCTCTGCAGAGCCATGTGAGCAGCTACCACGAGCCCTCGCATGCCCACGGCTACAGCTCCCATTCCGACCACGCTCCGCCCTTTTCTCCGAGTTTCGAACGTCCTGATTCGTCGCACGGCGGCGACGATGACAGCAGCGCACATATGGGCTCACCGCCCCGCGAAGACGCTCCTTCGGACCCTCCACGGTCAATTCCTGCCAGGAAGAACTCGAACAATGCCAATCCCATACGCAAGCGTACCTCGAGAGCCTGCGATCAGTGCAACCAGTTGCGCACAAAGTGCGACGGCAGGCATCCGTGCAGCCACTGTACAGAGACGGGTCTCAAATGCGAATACGCCCGGATGCCAAAGAAGCGCGGCAAGGTCAGCAAGAAGGATCTCGCGAGGCAGCAGGCACTCCGAGAAAAGCTGGCAGAGGAGGCCATGAGACGAGGCGCTCAAGATCCTCCGGACGCAGCCTCGACCGGACTGCTGCCCGCTGCTTCATCCCAGGTTCCCGCAACCGCTTACAACGCTCACAACAACCACCAAAACGTGTCCAACGGCATGTCCATGCAGGACCCGAACGGTACGCAGAGAACGCAGTTCCAACCGCCCGGCGTCCAGGACGTTCCTTTCTCGACACCCTCTCCGGCGTCGAATTCGCACAGCCACCACAGCGCACTTTCACACACAAGTCAAGCTCTCGGACGCGATCCGCAGCAAATGTCCGGCGCCATGGAGGCCCAGTATCCAAACATGAATCTGGATGCCTTCGGTGCCATGGGCCCTCCGACGGACACTGCGCATGGACATGTGGGCGACTACAGAGCACCCGTGGACTTTTCGAACCTCTACATGGGAATGGGAGGTCTGCCGGGTCAGCCGCTTCCGCTCGAAGGCATGGATTTTCCCGTGCAGAGTCCATCTACTGGGACTTCCATTTCCGGGGGCTACCATCCGCATGCGAGCATCAAACATCCCGTCCTATTACCCCTTTTGCCCTTTCTCAAAAACATCATGAGTCCGTCGCTTGCTTACGAACTCCTCGAGCATTTCTTCATCACGTCGTCCCCCGAAGACCCTAATCCCATCTCACCCTACCACATTGCGGCCATTTTCAGAAAGAAGTCGTTCATCGGACCGCAGAATCCCCGCCGCTGCAGCCCGGCTCTTCTGGCAAGCATACTATGGAGCGCAGCTTGGACCAGCGACGCTCGGCCGCTCACGTCACCTCCGTCGGCGCGCGCGCGGATGTGTCAGAAGCTGCTGAACCTGTGCATATTCCTGCTTAACCCGCTGATCCATGGCGAGCGCTTGGGGAAGAACTCTGCTCCGGACGCAGAGCGAAACGGCGTCAGCAAAGCGCATCCGATGGGAGTACAGGAGATGCTCATCGACGATGACGTCCCGGTCAAAATCTCCTCCGGCACAGTGGACGACGTGGCCACTTACATGCACATTGCCATAGTCATCTCCGCATCCGAAGACAAGGGCGCTAGCTTAAGATGGTGGACGGCGGCATGGAACCTGGCCAAGGAACTGCGACTTGGCAGAGAGCTTGGGCACAATGCCAGGAGCGTGCGCCCCAATAGCTTCTTCCTCAACGAAGATTTCTCGGACCCCCACGACGATGATATGGCACTCGATCAGCCCATCAGCACTCCAATCTCGGAGGAGGAGCGAGAGGAGCGACGACGCATCTGGTGGGTGCTGTACCTGGTCGACCGTCACCTGGCTCTATGCTACAATCGACATCTGACCATATTGGACTCGGAATGCGTCGACTTGCTTCGGCCAATGGACGAAATGGCGTGGCAGGAGGGCCTCTTCGAGCCGCTCGAAAGCCCCTACGCCTGGCCCAACCCCCGGACGGCTGGACGCTTTGAGTTCACGGGACCCAGCATCTTTGGCTACTTCTTACCGCTCTCGACGATCCTTGGAGAGATAGTTGACCTGCATCAACGGCGAATGCACCCTTTCCTGCAGGGCACCAACGGCAGTCGTGATCTCGGTGGCTACGATGCAGAAATTCGCGCAGTCTGTGTGCACCAGCTCGAGACGTTCGAGAAGAGCATGATAATTTACCGCGATCGCCACCACGCCGCTGCGAATCGGCAAGCTGGGGTCGGGCCAGGATCCGGAGCAGGCCTGACAGATCGCACGGCAGCGGGGGCCCCTTCCAGCCGACCACACTTGACAGAGGCTCAGTTCCAGATCGCGACGACCTGCGCCTACGCGACACATTTGATGCACGTGCTCCACATCCTTCTGAATGACCGGTGGGATCCGGTCAGTCTACTGGACGATGATGATCTGTGGATCAGCACGCCGGCTTTCCAGACTGCCATGGGCCATGCTGTGGCTGCTGCAGATGCGCTGGGGGACGTGCTCAAGTACGACCCCGAACTCGGCTTTATGCCATATCTCTTTGGCATCTACCTTTTGCAGGGTAGCTTCTTACTCCTCTTGACGGCTGATAAATTGGGCACCGACGCGAACGAAAAGACGGTCAGTGCGTGCGAGACGGTGGTCAGAGGCACCGAAGCGTGTGTCGTCACACTGAACACGGAATATCAGGTGAGTCTTTCTTCTGCAGATGTCCCTTGCCAGGATCTGGCTTCTCGCGCCCCACGATCTGCCGTGCTGTCAGGAACGAAAAGCAGCCCGACCCGGCACATCTTTCCACTTTCCTACCTTTTACCGCTCGCATTCCTACTTGTCCCGCGTACGCTCTGCAGGCGCTCCGATGCGAACGCCTGCAGCCTTGATCCTCTGGGAAACTCTGGGGTGCATTCGCTTACGGCGACTCCCTGCAATTCGGGCGATCCGTGTGACCTGAAGAGTGGAGGAGACGTACTCGTTCCCCCCAGCTTTGCTGACCGCGTTGGTGTGCTTGGGAGGCTTTGACGAGCATTCAAGCTGAGCAAGTGGTGCATCCGGCACCACGGCTCGTCAGATTGTACCCTTTGTTTGATGAGCAACTGCGCTACCCCCGTTTGGAGACGGGGAGTGTTGCGGTGACATCGTTTTTCCTTGTTTCTTCTGTTGCGGACCCGCCGCACTAGCAGATCATGAAGCTCGGGCGCCGCGATATTCATCCTGCATTCAGCCGGAGTTCATCCAACTTGGCTTGGCTGCTTACGAGATTGATCTGCATTACCCACCAACATCTCAAAACACGTTTCTACCTTTGGACAGAACCTGGTTGGCTGACTTTGTTCTTTCTGCAAAACAGAGACATTTCCGCAAAGTGATGCAATCGGCACTGGCCCAAGTCCGAGGGCGCAATCCACAAGATGCGGAACAATCGCGTCGCAGACGCGAGATACTATCAATCTACCGCTGGACCGGCGATGGTGGCGGCTTAGCCGTGTGATGGAATCATACATGTGTCGGAACAAAGATTGCGGAGGTGTAGGTTGTGGTGAGCAAACATCTTTAGAGGCATTTTTGGGTTTTCGGACCATCAGCCCTGTTGAGTGCGGATACCGGTGTCGCTCTCGGGTAAGAAAAAAAGCTTGTCGCATTTAAACACTGGGCGAAGGTGAGACGGAGTCGGGGAGGCGATCTGAAACGGTGCACGACTTTTTGGATATACCCCCGTTGACATGACTGTTTGTCGGTTACTGTTGCATTTGATGGCGATACTAGAGAGCTAAACCATGTGACGCATCTGCATGAGCGTATTTGCTATTTCCGTCGGCTTATCATGAAACATTAATTTAATAATGATGACGCGTCACCCATGACTGTAAAATTGCTGGGAACCCAGGTCTCTGCTCGAAAGTGCTCGAACTCCGAACGCCACAAAATCGGCGATCTCGAAGACTGGTGCTGCATTCCGACGGGTTCCGACGGTGATGCCCAAGTCTCTGTCAGTGGCCGGATTTTTTCGCCCTGTCGATTCAAGTTTCAGGTACCCCTATTATTCCACAGTCCGTGCGATCAGCAATGCCTTTTTTTTTTTTTTTTTTTTTTTTCTCTTGAGACAAAACAAGCTTTTCTCGACATGTTGCGCGCCTCAGCCACCACTGGCCGAAGTCGACTGTTTCAGTGTCATCAGATTACTTACTCTCCGGAAACTTTTTTTTTTGAAGAAGACAAAACTGATTCGAAAACGGTCACCTGATGCCCCGAGTCATTGAACGTCCTCTTCACATGGGTCAGCGACGAAGCGCGAGAATTGATTGAGTTGCAAAGTCCTTTTATTTTTTTTTTAATGAAGCTGGACAAGAAAGAAAGCCACACGCCAATGTTGGGT